>OY755043.1:40899329-41499329 GCA_963576565.1 Aspidapion aeneum
TAAATAAATAAATAAATAAATAAATAAATAAATAAATAAATAAATAAATAAATAAATAAATAAATAAATATACGTTTATTAGCCAGAACTTAATTTAAATTACATTAAATGTTATGCTTCATATGTGGTTAACAAACGAAAATCTCACATAAGCTGCCCTATTTAGCTGCTTGTTTGTGAGTGGTCATAATCGGGTTAGAAGTCTATTGATCTATTGATTTTTAGTCACTTTTAGAAAATAGTCACTGTTAGAGTATCTACAAAATAATACAAAATTAATCATAATGAAGAACAAAATAAATCAACTTTTTCAAATACATTTTTTTTTCTTAAATTAGATGTTATTTATTAAATTACTGAAACATCATCAGTTTGTTGGATCCAATGCCTAACATGAGTTTTAAAAGATTTTTTTGTAATTGTTTCTAATATATTTCTAGGCAAAATGTTGTACAGTTTTGGTGCTATAAATTTGCAATATCTTTGACCTATGCTTTTCCTATGTTTTGGTATTGCTACATGTTGGTTTTTCCTTTTTCGGGTTTCATGTGAGTGAGATAAAGGGTTAATACTAATTTTTCTTTGTTGAATACTTGTATAAATTTTTAAGCTGTAGAGTTGTCTTACATCCATGATTTTTGTTTCTTTGTAGAGCTGGTTAGACGAAAACAATCTATTTTTTTCAAATATGATTCTCATTATCCATTTTTGAACAGCATTGAGTTGGCGCAAATGACAGTCACGGACCCCTTCCCACCCAACAATTCCATAAGTCAAGTGAGGTTGAACTAGCTAGTAATATAATGTAGTTAAATGTTTGATGTTTAGGTACTTCTTTAAATATTTAAATTTAGAAATTAGAGCTCCTATTTTTTTTGTTATTTCTTTAAGCGGCATATCCCACTTAAGGTGCTGGTCAACCAATGTACCCAAATATTTTACATGAGTTGCTAAAGGAATTAAAATTGAATTTGCAACATTTAAAGGTCCCATTTGTGGTAGATTTTTGGAGTATGAGGTAAAGTTTATATACTTCGTTTTTTCTACATTAAGTGTTTGTTATTTTTATACCAATTAGCAAATTTTTCAAAATCACATTCTGCTGTCATCTTTACACTCTGCCATGTACTTCCAGAGTAAACAATAACGGTGTCGTCTGCAAAACTAATGATTTTACCAATTACTTCCATGTTCAAAAGACTATTCATGTATATAATAAATAAAAGTGGCCCCATAACCGTTCCTTGAGGAACACCACACGTAACTCTTTAAGATCTACTATAAGTACCATTCACTCTTACCATCTGAGTTCTACCAAAAGATAGCTTTCAATAGGCTTTCCCGCAGAACCACAAATTCCATACATTTCTAGTTTCTTTATTAAGATTGAGTGATTAACTGTGTCAAATGCTTTTGACAGATCGACAAATATGCTTAAAGACGGTTTGTTTTCATCTAGCGCGTCATAAAGATATGATGTTAATTTGATTATAGCGTCTTCGGTTGACTTCTGTTTTTGAAAACCAAACTGATTCTTTGACAATATGTTAAATTTGTTAAGAAAGCTAACAATTCGTTTTTTTAGAATTTTTTCAATAATTTTTGAAATTGCTGAAATAAGGGAAACAGGTCTAAAATTGTTTACATCATCGGTAGTTCCAGATTTATGCAGTGGTATGACTACTCCCAACTTTAAAATATCTGGAAAAACACCTGTTTTAAAACATGAGGTTATGATGTGTGACAGTGGATGAGAAATGTATTTGGCAACTTTTTGGAGGGTTTCAGCTTTAAAATTATCATATCCTGGTGCTTTATTTTTTTCAAGTCTTGGATTGTCTCCTCCACTTCTTTAGTGTTAGTTTCAAAAAGAAATAAAGAGTTTTCTTGATATTCTCTTTCTTCTGTAGTGTAAACAGAGTGTATTTTTGAAGCTAGTTTTTCACCAATGCTGCTAAAAAACTCGTTGAAATAGATTGAAGAATTTTTAATAATATCTCCATTTTTATTTTTTATTTTGTATATTTGTTTTTTGTTTGATTTCTTCTTGTTACATAACTTATTTATACTTTTCCACAAGCTTTTGCTTGAATTTTTTCTTTATTTATTTCTGATATTATATATTCCTTTTTTGTATTTTTTTTCTGTCTTGTTATCAAGTTCCTACATTTTCTGTATTCAGTTTTTAATTGCTGGTTATCCGGTTGTTCAAGACATTTTTTAAATAAATCATTTTTGTGGTTTATATCTTTTATTAATTTTTTGTTAATCCAGTTTTGTTTTCCTGTATTTTTCCTTGTTTGTTTTAAAAAATGTGTATGTGCCCTCCCTCTAGTTCAACCTCAACAACTTTTATTTGTCCAATATTTTCTATTTTGTAAGAGAAAGACAATGATTTTTTTACAAAAACGACGCAACCGTCGCACTTGTTCATTTGCCCATTGTTGTAAAGTATTTCGTATCCTTTAATTTGAAAATAATTAACGTTTTCTATAAAATATGTCTCAGACAAAACAATAATATCGAATTCTACCGAAACCTGTTCCAGCAAACATTGTAATTTATCAAAATTCTGATGAATACTTCTTATATTAAAATGTATGATTTTTAGATTTTTAATGGAAACTTCATTTTTAAAGATTTGTATGTTTTGGTGGTCTATTTTTTCAGAAACTATAGGATTGTTTTGGTAGTCTCGAATATATTGATCAATTTAAATTTTTTTTAAAAATATTCAAATTATTTAAAAAAGAGGAAAATAAAACATAAATAATAAAAACACAAAATTAAAACAATATGACCTTTAAGCCTAAGAATCCATTCTACAGGATACTATTTATAATACTTGGTGTGCACTCAGGTGGCTCTTTCTTGATCGTAAGAGGCTTGTTTTTCAGAAGCAATAGTTTCCATATGTTTGGTATGTCCGTGCTTAGTTGACCGAAAACTTTTTTGTTCCGCATTATAAATGCAACTTCAATAAAATTTCGTTTTCGCCAATATGACTCCTTATGCAAAATTTTAGTTTCAGACCATTGAATCCTGTGCTACACCAAATAGTATAGGTAGAAGCCTATAGACTGGATTGTTATTGAGCTACGACGATTTAACATCTGAGCGACGATATGTCAACATGCAGAGATCCAACTAAAATGCTATCGCTGAATTTACAAGAACCCAAACAAATCTATACAACAAAACAGTAAGCAGTGTAACTCCCTTAAATGTTCTTTTATTAAGTACGTGGCACGTACTATTGCTTGCACACCGAACTTTCGAGTTTTAAAGTTTAAAGTTACATTTGCTACAACGAAAAACGAAGAGTTTTTAAGTTGCTTGTTTTGTTGCAGGAAAAAGGCAGTTTTATAATTCATATTCTTAAATGATTTTATTTCTTTAAAAATATAACTCAAGTGCCAGTATATTTATTAGTGTTATACATGTATCAAAATATCAAAATGGATTGCTGACATACGTCGCTAAACAACCTAAAAATAGATAGTTTTTGGTCATGCCAAAACGGCCGACGGCAAACGCAACTTGACACTGTTGACATTTGAACGTCACATGTCGTTAGCGGCTTCCGTGGAACGCCGCAAACAAACGGACGGTTAACATAGGATTTTTGACATACGTAGAACGGTCCCTATATACCGTGTGTTGAGCGGCACCAGGGACAGAGGGAATAACATTAAGCAATCTCTGGCGGATCCCATTTCTTTCACATAGGGGATAATGGGGTAATAAGTAATAGAAAATATTTTTTGCTACTCTTGCAGTTTGTCTTTTGTAATTTGAGATATCTGAAAAAAACCATTCAAATATTCTACTACAATATTAATAACGTTTTGGCACTTTTGTTTTTACAAGCAAACCATTTCAAATAATATTTTTTTTTGTCTGAAGGAAACACTTTATTTTCAGTTTTAATACTTAAGTTTTCCGTCAAATGTAAGACTTTCTATATGTTGTTTTAAATTTTGCCTGTCATAAACCAGTAGTTCAGAATGAAAACGTTTCTTATTACCCTTTCGTTTTGACTATCGTGGGGTAATAAAACACATCGCAATGGGACAATAAAAAATATATTCTTTTTTATTGTATTCAAATTTGGCAAAAGTGACCTTTGTTAAGCTTTAGAAATGGCAAGTTGCAAAAATATTAAAGAGCATCTAACTCAAATAGTCCACACTAACAGGCTAAATTTTCGTACACATGAAAGTATATATTATTTGGCCAAGACCCCTAACTTTTTCCCGCAAAAATACTTGAAAATGATTCCTAGCAGAGTGTGGAGGCCTAGACATGCTTTGTGCATCGGACTGACTAAGCCAAGCATATGAAGTGTAGAACAATATTGCCATTAACTTTCACACATTAAAAAAAAATTTTTAGATACTAATTCTTTAATGGAACGAGCCAACGAATACATTTCACTTTATATTGCGTTTATAGACTTTGAAAAAGCTTTCGATTGAATTGAGCACTGGGCAGTAAAAGCATCTTTCATTAATAGCCAAATACACAGATTTAATAGTCAATATAGCGAAGCAACAACATCAATCGAAATCCACGAAGGAGCCAAGCCAATCCGCATAAGAAAAGGTGTCAGATAGGGTGACAAAATATCCCCTAAACTATTTAACCAGGCTCTATAAGATCTTTTTAAAAAATTAGATTGGAAAGACATAGGCAACAAAGTAAACGGACAATACTTGAACCATCTAATATAAAGCATTAATAACAGATAAGAAAGAAGAACTGATAAAAATGCTGGAATAACGGGATACAGCAGCTAGAAATATAGGTTTGAGTATGAACTACACTAAAACTAAAATCATATCAAACACAGATGTAGATATCACGATCAGAATAAACCAAAAGAAAATAGAACAAGCACAGGGATATATACCTAGGCTGGGACAAATTAATAAACTAAAAAAAGAAAACCAAACAACTGAATTCAACAGAGGAGTAAGATTGGCCTAGGCGGCATTCGGTAAATTAAGCTACCTATTAAAAAATATAAAAAAATCCGCAGTAATTTTTAATTTTGAGATAATTTCAGAGTTATAAGCTGTTTTTTTCTCTTGCCTAAAAAATGTATGCGTTTTAAAGTAAATGGCAACATTGAACCCAAAATCATATGCTTGGTTTAGTTAGTCCGAAGCTCAAAAATTTGTGCACCCGCGAATTCTGTCATTTATTCATATTTCTGCAACTTTTTACTGCTTTACATAAGGCACTTTAGTGAAATTTTAAGGTAACACTACTCAAGTCAAAGTGCAACAGAAAAGATTATATTTCTTATTACGCCATTACGATGTTTCATATTACCCCAGGATAGTCAAAACGAAGAGGTAATACGAAACATTTCCATTCTAAACTAGTTTATAACAAGAAAAATAGCAAACAAAGTATTAAAACTGCAAATAAATTTTCCCTTTAGACAAAACTTCCCCATCTTCCCCTAATAAATATCACGCTTTTAATAGCCTTGCACCCCAAACGACCTTAGAAAAAGAACTTCAATTTCATTGCAAACGACAGATAACCGCACCGTCGGCGTCGACTAAAACCGGTACCAAAAATGCTATTTCGAAATGTCAAATGTTGTTCAAGTTATCGTTGTCGGTGAAGTTATCGGGCCTAAATTTGGCACGACCAAAAACTATCTAATCACTACAATATAATCATATTATGTTTGACATTCTGTCCCCGTTTGTGTTGGCAGCACTGTTTGTATTTGTGTTTGCGCTGTTTGCATCACTGAAATAGAGGCAGTCGCGAGGTCTTTTGACAAGTTTGACTTATGTTCGCAAGAGTTTGCCGGTTTAGAGACTCGAGCTTTTGAAGTCCGATCACCACGGCACCCAAACCACCGCTAAGCTCCACCATAATTTGTGTAAATTAGCTCATCATTCTCATATTTTCTGAAGTTTATTTTTGTGGATTTTACCAAAACAGTTTCTCACTCAATCTCAAGTAATTGTACAGGGTGTCCCAAATTCGATGTTTTTGGGGGGTTTCAGGTCTTTCCATAGGTAGATAGGAAAAAACTGCCCCCGCCCTTTGCGACGTTCAAATTTTAAGAGAAGCTTAAAGATCAAAATCGCACCTTGATATAGTAATCTGTTTTTAAGCTACAGGGTGTTTTTGAAAAGTCTGCATTTTGAGAGGGGGGTCTATAACTTTTTTATTTATGAAAATCTTGTTTTCGTGTACAGAGCATTATTATAATATTTTCTTGATGAATTGAAAGACGTAAACGAATTTTATATATCTTTCTTCATTTTTGAGTTATTGCATAAAGTTATAATTTTTCTTATGGAATGACCAACTTTTTATTCGATTTTTAAAATCAGCGTAAAATTTGCTTTGGACTGACTTTTCACACTCAACATTTTTTTAAAAATATTTTTGTTGTTTTTGTATTTTTTTTCAATAATTTTTTATTTTTAATTATTTGTTAATTTGATTATTTTACAATATTTTCAAACCAGTCATCAAATTAAATTATAAAATAGAAACAAAAAATGTTTAAAAGGACCTGTAACAACAATAAAAAAAAATTAAATAACATATTTAATGTGATACGTCATTTTGAAGGAAATATAAGGCTGATTTCAAAAACCTAACTAAAAATAACAACTTAATGCAATATCTCAAAAAAAGAGATATATAAAAACCGTTAAATCTGTTATTTCTTCAAAAAAAGATCTATAAGAAAGCTCTTTACAGGAATTTTTTAAAATAAAAACCCCCTCTAAAAATGCAGACTTTTCAAAAACACCCCGTAGCTTAAAAACATATATCAAAAAGCGATTTTCATCTTTATGCTTCTCTTAAAATTTCAGAATCGTAAATGGGGGCCAGTTTTGTTCTACCTTCCCTAGAAATACCCTAAAACTCACCAAAAACATCGAATTTGGGACACTCTGTATAAATGTGGTAACACTGAAATGCGTGTTGCCAACGCATTGTGCAGTGATTAATGATAACTAGCTATCAATTTTGAGGTTATGAAGACTCACTACTTTCTGGTTTTTGCTATGTTAATATTTTATAAAATAAATACAACTGGACAGGTATTCTCGTAATAAAAAACACATAGCGTTTTTAAGACGCTCGCCGTTTTATGACGTCAAATTCGCTAAGCACCTGACCAAAAGTGCAAAAATGGTATTCACGTACGATTGCGCTGAACATTTTTTTAAAACGGTAACCGTGTTTAAAAGCACCTACCAATTGGCATCTGTTCTTGGAAATCGCTTGGCATTTTAAAAAAATTCAAACCTATTAAAAAGTATTATGCACACAGTTATTAACTTTTTTGTCGAATTTTGTATTTATAGTAGTTAAAAGAGGCCTTCAGCCTATACTTTAAGTTCAATAAGGTACCAAAATAGCTACCTTTCTTCTTCTTCTTCAAGGTAGAAATGAAGGATTTTAAGGAGTTTGCGAATAAAGATTTACTGTATTTCTCTCCCCTCTGGAATCTATTTAACTGGTACAGATAAACGAATAATTAAAAATTGTTTATGGCAGATTTTCTACACTTCTATATATAAAGGTCCCTGCAGAGTAGATAACCGAGGATTTGAGCCTTATTGGAAACATCCTAGTATAAGCGAGTGTCTTCAGTTAAAACAATGAATGGTGGTGGTCGTGCCAAAACTTTAAAAAATTTAAATTTTTAAAATTATTGAAGATTTTTAACTAAATCTTCTTTTAAAACTTTATTTTATTTATTAGAAAATGATGAAAATTTATGGTTTACGTCTATATAACCTTTATTATTATACCCTAGGAGTGTATAATAAAACCATTTCTAACCATCACCTTCTCTAGATTTTCGATGTTGTTATCAATAAATAACAAAAAAACTAACAGAGGTAAAAAATATCTCTAATGTATGCCACAACTGTCAAAAGACATAAACAAAAAGCGAGAATTTGAAGGATGCTTAGCGAGTTCCATCCCGAGGGCGCGTTTACCAACGTGAATACCAAATTCGATCGGTCAGCGCAAATGCCATGCGAGAAGGGTGCTGTGCGTTTCGCCTAGCGTTTTCAAAACGTAACGTTTTTAAGCCAATTTATGAGAATACCAGTCCCTGATCATTCACCTTAAATCGCTTTTTTAATTAAATCCGTTTTTGTGACGTTTTTAATTAATTTTAATAGATAGATGTGTACCATTTTATTAAACATTTTCTACTCTGACCCATCTACGAAACTTCAAACTTCGAATAAAGTTTTAAGGGGAGAGTAATAACACAAAAACAGTATTAATTGCCAGAGTGTATATACCTACCTACTCTTTAGGAAACTTCCCGTCTCAAAACTTAAACGTCGAGATTAAACTTTGATGTTTAAAGGTAAACATTTTGTAAGTTGTCTCTTGTAAGCCTTATAAGCTTTTGCAATGTTGCTTATGCTCCTGTTGCAGAGAATATGTTTCCATAACAAAGACTGAGTTAAACAATATATTAAGTGCTGAACACGCATTTTAACTCGGACTAATTGCAAGGGCGGAGCCAATGCATTAGGTATTTGCCAAACTGTGGCAAACATGCATTCAAAAGATTTTTTAAAAGTGTGTAAGTAAAAATTGTAGAAAATGTATAATTTCTTTATCTTGTTCTTGATGTGTTTTTTTTTATTAGATATTTTAATGATGTTAGATATCATTTATTATTTGACAGTAAAGTGTATTAATTAAGCGTAGTAACAAAAGCCTTACATAATTGATAACTTCAAACAGATGATTTACACTCAATAGGCACTTATGCAATAATGCCATGCCGTAATAGTGCCGGGCACCTTTCTTTTAAAATCAGGCCTTTATTTATTACAAATACATTCGAGCATAAATACATGTTCAAAAGATCTAAAAGAAAAGCACTCGTAGCTTGCTTTGGAAACAATGGCAAATTTAAATTCGCAGATACCAATTTTCGAGTGCGCATGCGTGTGTTTTTGTCACGCAGACCCACAGCTACTATGTGACTGGACGCCATATTTGTTGTTTATTTACATTTTGTGGTGTTTTTTCATTCACTTAAAACATGTGCGGTGTGTTGAAAAATGTCCGGGAAAAGTAAGTGAGTACTATTAAACACTCTTTATAGCCTCCACAATAAATCTGCATAATTAACAATTTGTTAACTTTTCACCCAATCAACTAGTTTTTAGAAAAAAAAATAGACATAACCATAAATTTTAGACAATTGTCAAATAATGTAGTGATGTAACGGAGTATGTTCCAAAGCCAACAAAACTGACATGCGCAGTAACCCAAATCCTGTCTACCCCTAAAAAACATTCAGAAATAAATCGGGATACTGGCTTCAAGCATCGCATGTGAGAATGCAGGGGTATGCCCCATATTTTATGCTCTAACGTATTTGGTGTATTATGAGAGCCGGAATTAATAGTGCGAACTTTATTAATGGAAAATAAACGAATTAATTTATAAATTTGACTATGGTATGACAATTTTGAAAGATCAACTATCAGTTTTCAATGGGACACTGTCAGAATAGTGCCCTGCACTATTATTGCCTGGCTTTGTTGCAATAAGTCTTTATTTAACAAAGTCTAAAAGACAACTTCAAAGAGGTAGAGTCATCCACGGACACGACCCATAAGCCTCACTTCTTTTCTTTTGATAGGCTTGGAACAGATAATATATTAGAGATGGCGCCTTAATGGCCCATCTACTTAATGCAAACCAGTATGCAACAGAACTAGCTTTAAATAACATTGTTGAAAATATCAAGGAAACCCTCGATTCAAAAGGCTTTGCTGTGGGCATCTTCCTTGATATTGAAGGAGCATTTAACAATGCACTACTCAATTCCCTCTTTGAATCACCATGTGCCCAAGGAATTAAATCCACCATCACAGGGTTCAGTAGGTGCACACTCGAAATTCGAGTGATTGAAAGCACTCTTAACGATGTGCCGGTAAGTTTTAGAGCTGCTAGAGGCTATTCACAAGGAGGAGTTCTGTCTCCTCTTCCGTGGTCTCTACCGGTCGATGACCTTCTTGCCATCTTAGAATCGCTGGATCTAGAGGTATTGGGCTACGCGGATGACGTGTTAGCAATTATTAGAGACATTCCACAGCAAGAATTCTCTGGAAAGATACAAGAAGTACTAACCACGGTTAAATATTGGTGTGACTGGAAACAGATATCTGTTTATCCCAGCAAAATGACTCCTCCGGTGCTTAAGGGTGAAACAATTTCATTTGCGTCAGAGGGTAAAAGGTTACCTTTTCAAGAGACCTAATTAATCAATAAAAAATGACAACTGAACACATTTTTCACTCTCACTATCGAAAATGTCACTAAGGATGTCTATTACTTGATCAATCTTATCCAAGATCTTATCTTTTACATCTTCTTTCCCGTTTGCAACATATTAGGTTTCAGTTTTATAGTTGGACCGACAAGGAACAACACTAATTACACGTTCGCGGCATTGATTATCTTATAGGTATTTTCTTTATAATTTACTCATTAGCCATTAATTATTTTAACGCAGCCCACTACAGTCTTTTTCGTGGGCTGCATTATTTTAATAACTTTGGTAAAATTTACATAAAATTCGTGCCCGCATTAAAAAAAAATCGATGTAAACAAAGATACGAAAACTGAACACACACACGTTTTATAATGACAGCGGGCCGTGAGGCGTTTTTTTTTAGCCTCCTACGGTCACGTGATATTTCCGCGCCCGGGCCGGTCTTTCTCGTGGGCTGCGGGAGACACCGTTGTCTGTGGATTATGATGATTGATGATGATTCATATGTTAGTGGGCTTTGCAGCCCTTCCACTGCGACCACTAGTAAGTCCATTATGGCTCACTCTTGAGAGATTTCACACCACTGTATGCATAACCCTCCAAAAAGGTGATGTTTGGGTGAGATACTGTTCAGATCTTCTGAATTAATCTGAGGTTTACCGAAAGCGTTTTTACGTAAACGTGCAATAGCCGGACATTCGCACAGTACGTATATAATTGTTTCTTCATCCTCTTGTTCCCTAATTAGGGCAGTTGATATCACTTTGTTTGCCCTGCCATCCATTGTTGGCCCTTATTCTATAAGTTGCTCTTCGTGCCCCCGCCTTTTTTTAGCAAATTCTTTTGCACGTCCATAAGGACAGTGTGGCTTTGCGGGTTACCTTTTCCAAGTGGGCATTCCAGGTGAGAGTGAAGGTCACCCTAGATAAAACTCTCACCTGGAATGCCCATTTGGAAAAGGTAACCCGCAAAGCCACACTGTCCTTATGGACGTGCAAAAGAATTTGCTAAAAAAGTTGGGACACTATTCCCAAACAAATGTACTGGCTGTTATAACAGTCATTAAACCAATAATTGCGTACGGCGCAATAGACTGGTTTGCGAAGGGACATCAAAAAACCTCAAGGGCCAAACTAACCAGCTTACAACGACAGGCCAGTCTTGTCAAATGTGGTGCAATGAGCTCTCAGCTTCACATAGAGGCGGGGGCACGAAGAGCAACTTATAGAATAAGGGCCAATTTGGATGGCAGGGCAAACAAAGTGATATCAACTGCCCTAATTAGGGAACAAGAGGATGAAGAAACAATTAGATACGTACTGTGCGAATGTCCGGCTATTGCACGTTTACGTAAAAACGCTTTCGGTAAACCTCAGATTAATTCAGAAGATCTGAACAGTGTCTCACCCAAACATCACCTTTTTGGAGGATTATGCATACAGTGGTGTGAAATCTCTCAAAAGTGATCCACAACGGACTCACTAGTGGTCGCAGTGAAAGGGCTGCAAAGCCCACTAACATATGAATCATCATCAATCATCATCATCCACGGACAACAGTGTCTCCCGCAGCCCACGAGAAAGACCGGCCCGGGCGCGGAAATATCACGTGACCGTAGGAGGCTAAAAAAAATGCCTCACGGCCCGCTGTCATTATAAAACAAGTGTGTGTTCAGTTTTGGTATGTTTCTTTACATCGATTTTTTTTTAATTCGGGCACGAATTTTATGTGAATTTTACCAAAGTTATTAAAATAATGCAGCCCACGAAAAAGACTGTAGTGGGCTGCGTTAAAATAATTAATGGCTAATGAGTAAATTATAAAGAAAATACCTATAAGATAAACAATGCCACGAACGTGTAATTAGTGTTGTTCCTTGTCGGTCCAACTATAAAACTGAAACCTAATATGTTGCAAACGGGAAAGAAGTGGTAAAAGATTAGATCTTGGATAAGATTGATTAATTAATAGACATCCTTAGTGACATTTTCGATAGTGAGAGTGAAAAATGTGTCCAGTTGTCATTTCTTATTGATTAATTAGGTCTCTTGAAAAGGTAACCTGAGAATCGAAGATATGGTGGATACACTTTAATGTTGGCTTCATCATACACGTCAATTTACAATTCTAAGGTAATATTCTTCTGCACCCTCGCAATATTAAAAAACTGATTTGTAAAATATTGTTAACAGATAGTAATCTCTCTGGTAGTGTCAAATATTTAAAAAGTAAGATACAGCTTTTAAAAGAACATGAGTTGGTAGTTAACTTACACTTTAATGAAATATATATTAAACTTTGTGCTGGGTAATTTTTCAAAAAATTATTGACGACCACTTCATTCAGTTCATTGAATGTGAAAACTCTTCTCACTTATTCACAAAATCACTTGTTTCTTTTTAATAAATTATTGTGAAATGTTTTATATTGAAAATTTTTCTTCAGATAACTCTAGCGAGTGTTTTTGTGGAGAAAAACTATTGTCAAAGCTTAAAAAAATTAGTTCAAGGGCATGTTAAGTTTTTTAAAATAATTTTATTAAAAAGCACAGTGATTTAGTGTCTGCTAATAAATCTTTGAATAAGAACTCAGACAAAGATGATGACACTTAAAGAAAAATTAAAAAACTAAAAGCTTGGCTATTATATGTACCTGAAGATATTAGAGTGCAAATTTTGTATAATTTTTTGTTTTATAGATTCAGTTCTTTTATCCATTATAAACACATATAATATCACAAAATAATAAACACATATATCAGCAAAATATTTTTTTCAATTTTTGCCTATAAAAGAACAAAATTTTTTTGTTAATTTATTTAAATTGTGTAAAAACATATAATATATTAAGCAATACAATAAGAACCCTGGGCGCGTCATGGCCGGTCTTTATCGTTGACTGCGGGTGTCTCCATTTACTTTAAAAAATGCCTTATCGAGCATGTTATTGCACTAGACTGACAGCAAGCGGTAAAATAATCATTTGGAAGATAATTATTGCCTTTTAAAGAATAAAATAATTACAAAAATGAGCTACCTATTTTCCTTGCTTTTTCCTGCCTTACCTTTTATTTAAATATCGATAAGTACATATAATAGATATAAATACGATTTAAACAAACGAATTTAATACCCGGAATTACTTAAACACGTGTACACAATAATAATACCTTCTTTGCCGGTTTGCCCCTTAATTTTGTTCAGAACTGTAATTTTTGAATTCAATATTTTATGTAGTTTATCGATCTTCTTGCCCTTTAAACATGGCAGTTTAATGTATATACGATGGAAATCCAAAATTAGTTGATGTCGATGTCGAGTTAATGTCGTCATTCAAAAGGTTAGGTTCGGTTGCTCTTAGTTTCACCTATAATGTTTTTGTTAATATGTTATGTTAACACTTAACCGGGAATATCATGGCGGTATTAGGGATATTTTGGGTCGCGTTTTACACTTTGTTTCCGTTATTGCTATTACTGAGTCTGCGCATTAGCAGAATTATTTACTAAAAAGCTGCAGGGACAGGTTCATCAGTTTTTGACAGTTGTCAAATTTGCTGTTATTTTAACTGACCCAAAAATGTTCTATTAACCAACAGCAGTATTCTTGACGGTCCTTGGTCATAGCACCCGTATCGAGTACAGGTGAGTGCATCATCTCATCTTTCACATTTAACCTGGTTTAAAGCAAGGAAAAAAATTGTGGAATATATATAGCCCATCGCACCGACTTGTTTTTTCGTTACTTAGCCTTAAGTGTTCCTTATTGCGTCATATTATGATTATATTAAGAAACGCTTTAAGCTAAGTAACGAAAACAAAGTCGGTGAGATGGACCCATAGTCACTTATGGGCACGGAATTCAAGAATACAGTCGCAGGGCATGTACGGTCAGTAAAGTAAGTGCAGGCATCAAACATATAATGTTTAAAGGTGCAGGTAAGTGCAAGTTAAAGGATGTAAGACTATATTCCCGTATATTCTTGACAGTCGGTGAGTCGAGTGTTGTGGTTAAGTGCATTATCTTCTATAGTTTAGTCATTATTTTTGGGACTACTGTACATAACTAGTCTTGTATTTTTCACATTAAAAGCTCACCCAGAAAATATGTTTAGTGGGGGGGGCTTCGGTTCGGTTCAACATAGTTTGTGACAAAAAAAAATTGTCACGACGCATCAAAAAACAAATCAGATTTTTATTGGCCTAAAAAAACCTTAATATTCGTTAAAATCTCAATTTTCGTTTCTAGAAAATAGTTCAAAACTAAAGCTCTAATTTCGACTTTTATTATTTGATATTAGTATAAAATTACAAAAATAGATGATGCTCAAAAATATGACGGCAGATAATAAATATACCAAAGCAAAAATTAAATGTGCCGAGCTATAACACAGGAACAATATCGGTAATACCAAAAAATATTGTTGCCGAACGGGACAATTCGGGTAACAGATGGGACATGTTCTTTATATTTTTAGCATTTCCCGGCCAAGCCAAATTTCTGGCACAAGTTTTTTTTTCAGTTTTGTTCAAGATTTAGACGGTTTTAATTGGGAAAATATTGATTTTTTTACCTTATTCAACTTATATATAAGATAATCTACGTTATAGTACGGAAAACATAATTTGCCTCAAATCAATAAATTTTTATTTTTTAAACACAAAACGATTTAGTATCAATAATTCAAAAACTCTCCGACATTTTTCGTCTTTTTCGTCGCAAAATACTACAATTCTAAGTTGCTACGTGGAATGAATTTTCTTTACGGAAAAACTGGTTGATACCGCCTGGGACAAATTTAATATGACATGTTATTTTATTTTTTATTTTTGCAAATCTACTATTTTCAAAAAATTATTGACGACCACTTCATTCAGTTCATTGAATGTGAAAACTCTTCTCACTTATTCACAAAATCACTTGTTTCTTTTTAATAAATTATTGTGAAATGTTTTATATTGAAAATTTTTCTTCAGATAACTCTAGCGAGTGTTTTTGTGGAGAAAAACTATTGTCAAAGCTTAAAAAAATTAGTTCAAGGGCATGTTAAGTTTTTTAAAATAATTTTATTAAAAAGCACAGTGATTTAGTGTCTGCTAATAAATCTTTGAATAAGAACTCAGACAAAGATGATGACACTTAAAGAAAAATTAAAAAACTAAAAGCTTGGCTATTATATGTACCTGAAGATATTAGAGTGCAAATTTTGTATAATTTTTTGTTTTATAGATTCAGTTCTTTTATCCATTATAAACACATATAATATCACAAAATAATAAACACATATATCAGCAAAATATTTTTTTCAATTTTTGCCTATAAAAGAACAAAATTTTTTTGTTAATTTATTTAAATTGTGTAAAAACATATAATATATTAAGCAATACAATAAGAACCCTGGGCGCGTCATGGCCGGTCTTTATCGTTGACTGCGGGTGTCTCCATTTACTTTAAAAAATGCCTTATCGAGCATGTTATTGCACTAGACTGACAGCAAGCGGTAAAATAATCATTTGGAAGATAATTATTGCCTTTTAAAGAATAAAATAATTACAAAAATGAGCTACCTATTTTCCTTGCTTTTTCCTGCCTTACCTTTTATTTAAATATCGATAAGTACATATAATAGATATAAATACGATTTAAACAAACGAATTTAATACCCGGAATTACTTAAACACGTGTACACAATAATAATACCTTCTTTGCCGGTTTGCCCCTTAATTTTGTTCAGAACTGTAATTTTTGAATTCAATATTTTATGTAGTTTATCGATCTTCTTGCCCTTTAAACATGGCAGTTTAATGTATATACGATGGAAATCCAAAATTAGTTGATGTCGATGTCGAGTTAATGTCGTCATTCAAAAGGTTAGGTTCGGTTGCTCTTAGTTTCACCTATAATGTTTTTGTTAATATGTTATGTTAACACTTAACCGGGAATATCATGGCGGTATTAGGGATATTTTGGGTCGCGTTTTACACTTTGTTTCCGTTATTGCTATTACTGAGTCTGCGCATTAGCAGAATTATTTACTAAAAAGCTGCAGGGACAGGTTCATCAGTTTTTGACAGTTGTCAAATTTGCTGTTATTTTAACTGACCCAAAAATGTTCTATTAACCAACAGCAGTATTCTTGACGGTCCTTGGTCATAGCACCCGTATCGAGTACAGGTGAGTGCATCATCTCATCTTTCACATTTAACCTGGTTTAAAGCAAGGAAAAAAATTGTGGAATATATATAGCCCATCGCACCGACTTGTTTTTTCGTTACTTAGCCTTAAGTGTTCCTTATTGCGTCATATTATGATTATATTAAGAAACGCTTTAAGCTAAGTAACGAAAACAAAGTCGGTGAGATGGACCCATAGTCACTTATGGGCACGGAATTCAAGAATACAGTCGCAGGGCATGTACGGTCAGTAAAGTAAGTGCAGGCATCAAACATATAATGTTTAAAGGTGCAGGTAAGTGCAAGTTAAAGGATGTAAGACTATATTCCCGTATATTCTTGACAGTCGGTGAGTCGAGTGTTGTGGTTAAGTGCATTATCTTCTATAGTTTAGTCATTATTTTTGGGACTACTGTACATAACTAGTCTTGTATTTTTCACATTAAAAGCTCACCCAGAAAATATGTTTAGTGGGGGGGGCTTCGGTTCGGTTCAACATAGTTTGTGACAAAAAAAAATTGTCACGACGCATCAAAAAACAAATCAGATTTTTATTGGCCTAAAAAAACCTTAATATTCGTTAAAATCTCAATTTTCGTTTCTAGAAAATAGTTCAAAACTAAAGCTCTAATTTCGACTTTTATTATTTGATATTAGTATAAAATTACAAAAATAGATGATGCTCAAAAATATGACGGCAGATAATAAATATACCAAAGCAAAAATTAAATGTGCCGAGCTATAACACAGGAACAATATCGGTAATACCAAAAAATATTGTTGCCGAACGGGACAATTCGGGTAACAGATGGGACATGTTCTTTATATTTTTAGCATTTCCCGGCCAAGCCAAATTTCTGGCACAAGTTTTTTTTTCAGTTTTGTTCAAGATTTAGACGGTTTTAATTGGGAAAATATTGATTTTTTTACCTTATTCAACTTATATATAAGATAATCTACGTTATAGTACGGAAAACATAATTTGCCTCAAATCAATAAATTTTTATTTTTTAAACACAAAACGATTTAGTATCAATAATTCAAAAACTCTCCGACATTTTTCGTCTTTTTCGTCGCAAAATACTACAATTCTAAGTTGCTACGTGGAATGAATTTTCTTTACGGAAAAACTGGTTGATACCGCCTGGGACAAATTTAATATGACATGTTATTTTATTTTTTATTTTTGCAAATCTACTATAGTCTGTAGATTTACAAAAATAAAAAATAATAAATGGTACCTTTCAGTTATAAGTTCCATTACTTTTAAAGCAATATTTGTATTTGACAAACCTCTAGTGACACGTGAACCCATCCGATGGGACATTTTAATTTTAATTTTTTTTGTTACTTCTACTAATTAATTGGTGAGTTTAGACCTCAAGTGCTTTGAAATTAGATTAGATTCAAAACAAAAAGTGCCATACATAGAAAATAATGTTTTTTTGTTTAAGTGTTTTAGTCATTTTGGTTATTTGGCATTTATAAAAATGTGAAAGAAAATCATTCATTCTTTTTTGGGAAGAACTGAAGAAATAAAGGCAT
Source organism: Aspidapion aeneum (assembly GCA_963576565.1). NCBI lineage: Eukaryota > Metazoa > Arthropoda > Insecta > Coleoptera > Brentidae > Aspidapion > Aspidapion aeneum. The sequence continues at coordinate 40,917,359 of OY755043.1, forward strand.
AATTTCTTAGAAGACTGGCGTTCTTTTATTAAAATTTTGTGGGCTCTGAGAGAATAAAAATATTGGAATAGTGGTTTGATTCCATTTTCTAGTTGTCTTTACTCGATAGCAAAAGTGCTTGAGTTGACCTAGTAATAAAGCAATTCAATATAAATTGTAACTCTAAAAACACATATATTCTCTCAAAAAATCGAGCGAAGTGAAAAATTTGTTTTAAACTTCGAGGTGAACTAGGTTAGGGATGAAAAGTTCACCGGAAGTTTTGTCTGCGGAAGCAGGGTCGGGTTTCTGGCGCGGAAATCAGTGCTGTAGCCCTAGAGCCTCGACATATTGGATAAACAATTGATCTAAAAATTTTATAGCAATAAAATTGCTTTTGGAATAATTAATTATTAACGATTTTTTCAACTGTAACGGGTCGCAAAATTTTTTTCGAAAAAAAGTTTTTGAATTTTAAAATAACTGAATTTTGAAACTTTTTTTTTGAATAGCATTTTTTTGAAAAGCAGCTTTTTTGAATTACCTACAGTTTTTCTAGAAGTAGTTTCTTAAAATCAATTTATCAAAAATTCTTGTGTCAAAAACCTTTTTTTTCAATTACATTTTTTTGACAAATTATTTTCCTAAGATAGCTTTCCTGTCCTCTTTTTGGTGTGTCAAAGTATGTGTCATTCTAACCTTGGTAAATTAATTGCAAACGTTTCCTTACCCTTGGGGACAGTTTTTTTGTGGAAAAAAGTCAACGGCGTATAGGAACAGGTTAGGATGCGTTTGTGATTAAATGACAGAGGTTAGGATAAATCCGATTATGATCTCCTAAAACAAGAGCTATCCTAAGAATATTTTGAAAAATTTTCATTCATAAAAATGGCATTTGAAAAAAAATTATTTTTAAAACTTATATTTCGAAAAATTTTCCATTTGAAGTAAAAGGTTTTCGAAACCGATTTTCCGAAAACATTTACGCGACATAACTGTAACAAAGTTCTGTGGTGAATTACTAAAAAAAATATATACCTATTTTAATGGTGGAAATTTGTTTTTTAAATGTTAAAATAAAATTATTTAAAACATAATTATTAGGTATTTAATAAAATAAAAGTCCAAATAAAAGAAAGGGAAAATTGAAAGCCTTGAAACTTTATTCATTGCCTCGGTCCCACACACTCGTAAATCCGGCCTTGTTCGGAAGCATTGTTGTTTCTGGGAATACGAAAAGTTGCGCCGAGAATATTTGCATTCTGTTTGGACATGTTTGGATTAGGCGTTGTTTTGGATTTGGGATCAAATAGTGTACCACAAAATGGGTGAAAACATAATATCTAGAAGAGCATGCTGTCAGTATCATTATAATTTTAAAGTTTGATATGGCGCAATGTCATAGGTTATAAAGGGTGCTTTACAGTTTATTTCAAACAATTGAAGCACAAGTTTAGGATTACATAAAAAGTGGATTTAGAAAAATAAAATAAAAGTCCAACGGAAAAGAGAAAATTATTATGTAATTGAAAAGTTACGAATTTTATTTATTGCCCTGGTCCCACACACTTGTGAATCCGGCTCTATTCGAAAGCATTGTTGTTTCTGGGAATACGAAAAGTTGCGTCGGGAATATTTGCATTCTGTTTGAATATGTTTGGGTTAGGCGTTGTTTTGGATTTGGGATAAAATAGTGTACCACAAAATGGGTGAAAACATAATATCTAGAAGAGCATGCTGCAAGTATCTTTATAATTTAAAAGTTTGATATGGCGCAATATCATAGGAAATACCGAATGCTTTGCGGCTTATCCCACACATTTTAACCACAAGTTCGCGATTAACTAAAAAGTGGATTTAGGAAAAGAAAATAAAAGTCCAACGGAAAAGAAAAAAAAAACAAAGTTGAAAAAATCCTAGTTTTTTCTCAAAAGCTGTTCAAAATAGCCTTGCGTTGACTTAAATGCAAGTATGTGTGTTTTTAGTTTAATTTTGAACAACTTTAAAAAAATTATTAAAAATTTTTTTTTACTAATCTACTTCTTGTATAGCCAAAAACTTTCGGTAAAAGTTTGTACGAAACACCCGGCATAAATAATAATAATAGGGACTTAATAGGGACTTATTGCATTAAAGCCAGGCAGTTATAGTGTCAAGCAGTATTTTAACAGTTTTACATTGAAATATGACAACTGATTCTTTAATATAAGGAATTTGTTTTCTTTAAGAATGGGAATATATACATACTGCCGTCTTTAAGTAAATAAACATAGACGAGAATTTTTTTTATATTAGACTTTGTAATGTCAACTTTGTAAGATCAACTGTTATCCTACAACGTAAATCTGTCAAAATACTGCCAACATTACTGCCTGGCGTTATCTTAATAAGTCTCTTAAAAGAACCTATGTTTAATTTCTTTTTTTTTTGATATTTATGACACAGATCATTCAAAAGGCTGCAAAAAATATTCAAAACAACTTTTGTATTTACAGTTTATTTGTTTTTTATTTTATCAGATATATTTGCATGTCAAAATACGGTGAATCACCCGGTAAAATTAAGTCAAGAGAATACTTTGAGTTTCCTGTTACTTAAAACTTCTCACTCCGAAGAAGTTTATGTTTATAAATAGTTTTAATGAACATAGTAATCAAACCCATTAGGAGTAGCGAATATATATTTTACCTTGGTTGAGCCAACATAACTTTCAAGATTTCGTTTAATTAATACCTGTAATTTTAAATCTGCTTTGAATCCCGAGGTTTGGCTGGACTAGATGCCCTAAACCATATAGTACCAGTATAAACTGTGTATTAGAAAAGTGGCCAACCTAAACATAAAATCAAACCAACCTTGATTACATTTTTCACAACTGCGCATGTCCCAAACGTGTTTGGCGCAACGTGATTGGTTGTTACGTCTCTCGCGCTTGCGGACATCAGTGGCTTGCATAAGGGTGTATAAAAGGAGGAGGGTATGGGGGGTAATGTCCCCCCCATGCCGGTGTCCGTACCCGTTACTCTCGCGAATGAAAAATGTGTATTTTCTAAAAGTTTACCTCAATACTGGCCCGCCGTGCAACTGGGAGAATGCTCAGTGGGTCCTCCCCTAAAAACCTGGTTAGAGCTCAACAGACGCAAATCTATCTTGCAAAATAGGAAGTCAGCAATATCTTATAAGGCGCAAAGTGTTCCGTGTTCTTAGGAAGGACATTTTTCTTTGGTCGTCATATTTTTTATAAATATTTGGGCCCCTGAATGTCCCGGTGGGCCCTTAGGGTCCTTGTCCTATCTGGACCTGAACATAAAGAAACAGGCCTTGGCACGTCATGTCAACAAAATGGTAGAGCGTGGTCCGTCCGTTCTGAAAGCTCTGTTATCTATTTCTGTGTTTAGTAGTTTGTTTTATTTATTCTTTGTGGTCAAAATCTGAAGTATTTTCTATCCTAGAATATTAAAAATGTCAGGGAAGTTTATATCGGTTTAACATGTAAAAAATAATATATCTTATGTTCTATAATCTTTGATGTAAAACTGGACTATGTAAGTGAGAGATGGTAATAATATGTGTTGCTTACCTTTGGGGAAACAAATCAGTTAAACGTCTCGAGGGCCTCTAGCCTCTAGGCTGGACTAGAGCGAATAAATCCAACTAAGCATTGTAATTAAAATCCGTAATTGAATCAATATAGTTTCTCAGACACCTTAGGCTTTCTCCGAGCTTCCTGTTTTCAGGAAATGAATGGGCTACCGAGACCTAGGCATTTATTAGTTCTTGTTTTACACAATAGTTTTAAGCATAAAAGGGTTAACATTTAACAATAAAGAACACCATTATAAAACTTTTTTGGAACAGAGGAACATCGGGTGAGTTTTTAAAATAATCAGATTTTATTCAACGATTACATCTGTTTCTTGACATATGTCATTCATCAAGAAAAAGTTAGAATACGATGGAATTAACCACAAATTTAGCACTATTAGATAGTTTCTGGTCGTGCCAAATTTAGGCCCTATAACTTCGCCGACAACGTTACTTATTAAATAAGCAATATTTGACAATTCTTTTTGGTACCGGCTTTAGTCGATGCCGACGGTGCGGTTATTTATAGAGAAAGGCATTTACTGCATAGGGGAAGATGGGGAAAAATTTTTTGTCTGAAGGAAACACTTTATTTGCAGTTTTAATGCTGTGTTTGTGGTCAAATGAGATAGATAGAATCTAAAAATGTCTCACAACACGGTTTAGATTACAACTTTTTTACTTTTAATGGCATATTTTATAAATAACCTGATGGACTAGCTATAAGCCTTTGCCTCTTTGGATGGCTCGCCGAGGTTTCATTTCTAACAACCAAGAAATTTTACTATGGAGGAGATATGTAGACGACTGTTTCTGTATCATCAAGGGGCACAAAACAACGGCTGAAAAAATATTACGCAACATGAATAAAGCCCACTGTTGAAATTGAAGAAAGCAAGTCTATAAACTTCTTAGACATTACAATCTCTAACATAAACAAATTTTACAAAAAACCAACCCAATGATCATTAAAAAACTCACAGCATCGCCAACAATCTAAAATGGCTGCACTCAATAGTTTTGTACATCGTTTGTTAAGCATATCACTCACAGAAGAAGACCTCAACAACAAAATCGTGATCATAAAACAAATAGCATGTACCAATGGTTACAAACCAACTCTAATCGATCAACTAATCAGCAAGTTCCAAACCAAAATGTCCGAACAAAATCCCCAAATAACTATAACACAAGACAAAAAATATTTCAGCCTTCCATTTAAGCAAACAAATAACAAAAACACCTAAAAATGAAGACAACAAAATTTCATAACCAGCAGTAACAAAACAAACACTAAAGACAAAATTGATAAACTTAAGGAAAGTGGAATATACAAGTTGGAACGCAGTACTTGCAAACCATCTTATGTAGGCAGCACAACGATAAATTTGGACGTAAGGATCAAAGAACATCTAAAAACCCCAGAAAAATCAGCTTTTGGTCATCATATAGCTTACACCAAACGCACTTTTGATCCGAAAAAGGACTCGAGAATCATCCACCAGTTAACCACCAAAAATCTCAGGATACTAGACTTCACAGAAGATATCGATATTAGCGAAGGAATGGCCGAAAATCCCTTAAAATGTCTTAACAAACACGCAAACACCCAACGCAACTACATTCCCATTCACAGATCAATAAATGAGATTAACATCAGTTTAACACAAAGTAACGCAAACTAGTTTATAGTGTGAAAAGAAAATCCAAAGTTCCTTCACAATAATTTTAATTATTTAAATTTTCAGGCTATAATTCCCAACTAGTTTCGAACATACAAAGGTTCATCTTCAGGGGACAATAAAGATGGAAAAACCTAACAATAAAGAGAATATTTGTAGCAGATATTACATACATAAAAGTTAGGGTAGACTTACCATAAAGTGAAGATCACATACAAATGCCGGACACCAATAATTTCTCAACATTACAAAACATTGAACAATAAAAATATTTGTAAAAGGGACCTCAAAACTACTTAAATCTAACACTAAATTAATAAAATTACAACATTACTCGTTAAAAATTAGTTATCTTTTTGTAGGGTTATGTAGATTTTGTTTTGTTTGTTTATGCATGAGCACAGATTTGGTTGGTTGACCGGTAGGTCAAACGCACATAATAAAGGGATGGGGAAATTCAAAATTTAATATGTTGTTCAGCAAGTTCGGTTCGGTTCGGTTCGGTTCGGTACGGTTGTCAAAAAACCAAAAAAAAATATCAAAACCGATTTTTCTACTTAAATAAGTTAACAACATGAGCAGCTTCCTTATAGTGGTTTAAGACCGGGTCATTTAGGCTTGTCAAGTTTATTTCAGTCTCCAACTTCGCAATCTCAATGTTCTCAAGAGCATTGAGTTTTAGTCCTTTTTTGTTGTTATGTAAAATTTGGAAGTTGTTTTTAATGTTGAAAGAATGTTGTTTATCTTTTAGGTGAGTTCCAAACGCTGAACGGTTGCCATTAGGAGATTTTTGGCTATTAAGGTGTTCTTGTATGCGTGTTTTGAAATTTCTCCCTGTTTGCCCTACGTATTGAGCATTGCAATCATTACAAGAAAGTTTGTATACACCATTCTTTTCTAAGGGTTCTCGGTTATCTTTGTTTTTTGAAAAAAGAGATGAGATTGAAGTAAAAGGCTTAAAAGTTATTCTAATGTTATCTTCAAGACTCTTAAGAACATTCGCTGCTCGTATGGAGACAGAACCTAAAAAAGTTAACGAAATGTATCTTGGAGGTTGCCAGGGCGGGATTTGTGACAGATTATTACTTACTAAATTATGCATTATTTTTCTGTATTTTTTGTTAATTAAGTTATCTATAATATGTTTTTTATAACCGTTGTTATAGGCAATTTGATATATAATATTTCTCTCCTTAATAAATTCTAATGGACGAAGTGGAATTGAAAAAAGTCTATGAATAAAAGCATGAATTGCTGCCATTTTTTGACAGGCGAAATGGTTTGAATCTGCAGGTATTACGTGATCCGTTTGAGTAGGTTTTCGATATATAGAATAAACAAGAGAGTTATTTTCTCTGGTTATGGTAATGTCTAAAAAATTAAGTTTTTGATTGTTTTCAATTTCCATAGTGAATTTGATGTTATTGTTTAAAGAATTGAGAAAAGCAAGAAATTCTGTCAATTCCGCTCTGTCACCCATTCAAATAACAAATGTGTCGTCAACATATCTTCGCCAAAGACGAACTTTATCTATGAGTGGGTGACCACTATTAAAGATATAGTTTTTTTCCAAAAAACTACTGCCCATGGGAAGGCCTTCAGTCATCTTGTAAAACTTGTTGTTAAACTTAAAAAAATCCAAATTTAAACATTTTTGTAATAAAGTAGAAATACACAATTTTTCTTTATCTGAGAATTTGTTATAAGAATCTAGAAGGTCTTTTACAATATTGATAACTTCCAATCTAGGAACACTCGGAAAAAGATTAACAATGTCAAATGAAACAAGCAGGAAGTTGTCTGGTAAACTAATATTGTCAATACTTTTAATTAGTTCTGAAGTATTTTTTATACTGTAATGATTTTCAAAATTAAGATGTTCTTTAAAAAATGTATTAAGCCATTTAGCTAAATAGTATGCTGATGCTTGGACAAAACTGACCACTGGCCTAATAGACATTGTTGCTTTATGAATTTTCACCATTCCATAAAGTAGTGGGCATAGTGGGTTCATAGGTATTTGTGGTTTATTATATTTTAGAGACTCAAATTCTTTTCCAAATGAGTTGATAGTTCTTTTTAAGTCGTTTGTATATGCTAAATTAGGATCTCTTTTAATTTCCATAAAGGATGTATTATTACTTATGAATTCTTCAACTTTGGAAATATAGTTAGTTCTTTTAATTATTACCAAACAACCTCCCTTTTTTGCCTTACCAAGTACTAAGTCCTCATCTTTAATCTTCTTTCGTATGCTCTTAATTAGTTTATTATGATCTTAAATAATCTTATTTTTAGAGGTACCCATAGAAGACTTTAAATTTCTGATCACTTGTCTGCAGCCTCCTCTTGCCATGTTCACAAAGTCTGTTTGTTTTTGTGAGAGGGTGGCTTCAATATCTGCCATTAGATGTGTGACAGAAGTCTCACTTATCGGAAGTTGTGGGCTAAACTTAAGTCCTTTTTCCAAAAAAGTTATTTCTTGTTCTGTGAAGGTGGTGTCACTTAAGTTAACAATTCTTGGATAGAATACATGGTCTGTAAAAGTGTTTTTAAGTTTAGTTTCTTCCTTTTTTTCATCATTTAATTTGTTAATTTTCTTATTTAAATTCTTGAAATGTTTATCTTTGTCAAACTTAAGTTTTGTTTTTAGAGTAGTCGTCAATTTTTGTGACAATAATAGTAGATATTATAGTTAGCATGGTTTGAATATAATCCTTTGTGGAATACCATTTCTTCTTTTCTTCCTTTATCATATGTTTTTTGACTTGGTTCAGTCTATGTTCTGTTTGATAAGAGAGTTGTGTTTTTTGTTAATCTTGTTTTGGATAAAATTTGGAGTTAGGTTAAGTTTTTGGCATTGTGTGTTAAACCATATATGAGCCTCAGCTTTATTTCTCTTTATTGATAGGTTTTGAAATTTCTGGAGTAGTAGTCTTGGACAAGTGTTTTCAAGGTTTTGTAGTTCTCCAGGGTTTCTTCACAATAATTTTAATTATTTAAATTTTCAGGCTATAATTCCCAACTAGTTTCGAACATACAAAGGTTCATCTTCAGGGGACAATAAAGATGGAAAAACCTAACAATAAAGAGAATATTTGTAGCAGATATTACATACATAAAAGTTAGGGTAAACATAATAAAAATATTTGTAAAAGGGACCTCAAAACTACTTAAATCTAACACTAAATTATTAAAATTACAACATTACTCGTTAAAAATAAATTAGTTATCTTTTTGTAGGGTTATGTAGATTTTGTTTTGTTTGTTTATGCATGAGCACAGATTTGGTTGGTTGACCGGTAGGTCAAACGCACATAATAAAGGGATGGGGAAATTCAAAATTTAATATGTTGTTCAGCAAGTTGGTGAAGTTACGGTTGTCAAAAAACAAAAAAAAATAAAATATCAAAACCGATTTTTCTACTTAAATAAGTTAACAACATGGGCAGCTTCCTTATAGTGGTTTAAGACCGGGTCATTTAGGCTTGTCAAGTTTACAGAATTGACAGAATTTCTTGCTTTTCTCAATTCTTTAAACAATAACATCAAATTCACTATGGAAATTGAAGACAATCAAAAACTTAATTTTTTAGACATTACCATAACCAGAGAAAATAACTCTCTAGTTTATTCTATATATCGAAAACCTACTCAAACGGATCACGTAATACCTGCAGATTCAAACCATTTCGCCTGTCAAAAAATGGCAGCGTTTCATGCTTTTATTCATAGACTTTTTCAATTCCACTTTGTCCATTAGAATTTATTAAGGAGAGAAATATTATATATCAAATTGCCTATAACAACGGTTATATAAAACATATTATAGATAACTTAATTAACAAAAAATACAGAAAAATAATGCATAATTTAGTAAGTAATAATCTGTCACAAATCCCGCCCTGGCAACCTACAAGATACATTTCGTTAACTTTTTTAGGTTCTGTCTCCATACGAGTAGCGAATGTTCTTAAGAGTCTTGAAGATAACATTAGAATAACTTTTAAGCCTTTTACTTCGATCTCATCTCTTTTTTCAAAAAACAAAGATAACCGAGAACCCTTAGAAAAGAATGGTGTATACAAACTTTCTTGTAATGATTGCAATGCTCAATACGTAGGGCAAACAGGGAGAAATTTCAAAACACGCATACAAGAACACCTTAATAGCCAAAAATCTCCTAATGACAACCGTTCAGCGTTTGGAACTCACCTAAAAGATAAACAACATTAAAAACAACTTCTAAATTTTACATACCAACAAAAAAGGACTAAAACTCAATGCTCTTGAGAACATTGAGATTGCGAAGTTGGAGACTGAAATAAACTTGAGAAGCCTAAATGACCCGGTCTTAAACCACTATAAGGAAGCTGCCCATGTTGTTAACTTATTTAAGTAGAAAAATCGGTTTTGATATTTTTTTTTGGTTTTTTGACAACCGTAACTTCACCAACTTGCTGAACAACATATTAAATTTTGAATTTCCCCATCCCTTTATTATGTGCGTTTGACCTACCGGTCAACAAACCAAATCTGTGCTCATGCATAAACAAACAAAACAAAATCTACGTAACCCTACAAAAAGATAACTAATTTTTAACGAGTAATGTTGTAATTTTATTAATTTAGTGTTAGATTTAAGTAGTTTTGAGGTCCCTTTTACAAATATTTTTGTTGTTCAATGTTTTGTAATGTTGAGAAATTATTGGTGTCCGGCATTTGTATGTGATCTTCACTTTATGGTAAGTCTACCCTAACTTTTATGTATGTAATATCTGCTACAAATATTCTCTTTATTGTTAGGTTTTTCCATCTTTATTGTCCCCTGAAGATGAACCTTTATATGTTCGAAACTAGTTGGGAATTATAGCCTGAAAATTTAAATAATTAAAATTATTGTGAAGGAACTGTGGATTTTCTTTTCACACTATGAATTGAAACCTTCACCCTGGAGAACTACAAAACCTTGCAAACTAGTTTAACCTTAACAATTTACACAAACCCTTCACAAAACACAAAAAACCGCCTGCCGTTGAACAACACAACAGTAGTGTAGTGGGTGGGTTCTATATCAAATGGTAACATGCCATCCACTTCTCCGAAGTGGATGGCCTGTTGCTGAAGAAGTGAAAATAGTTTGACCTTGGGACTAAAAGAAGTGTGTAAGAAGTTGTGAGCAATGACGCAACAACCAGAGGCTGTTGAAAGGCCCTATTGGTCAATGAGTTAGGTGCCAATGCGCGAGTAGGTAAAATGGGGTGTTTTTTTAGTAAGATAGCTACTTCACTAGCTTAGCCTGGTCTAGGTAAGTCTTAATGTGAAAAAGGCCTTAAGTAATTGTTGGTTAAAAAATAAAATAATTTCTAAAAGTATTTGTTAAAATTAATCGGGATTGTCTGTGTATCTATTATCATTGTTTATGCATTGTTTATAACCTTAGTGACCCCACACACGTTCCTGTTTTATTTAATTAGCAAAATATGATGCAACTTTTATAATAATTTTATACACTGAGAGATGTTTATATTTTATGGTAAGCATTTTTGTTTGATACGACACATTTTTGTCAAAATAAATTTTATATAAAATGAGTCAAAAAAGAGGATAGGGTATCAAAGAAAAACAATAAGTGATTTATTAAATAATATTTGGTAAGTCTTTTTATTAAAATAAAATAGTGAAAGAAAAATATAAAACTTAGTCAAACTTGATGTTATAATTATATTTCTGTTGAAAAATTCTGCATGCCAATTTTCTTGTTTCTGGGTATTTGATTGCAGATTCCAATAAACAAAATTTGCATATCCGAAAGTTGTTTGGTACTTGTGCACGACACAGGATACATGTCTTTTGGATCTGAAAAAATAAGAAAATATACTTCAAATATTTTATTTTTAATTTATTTAATTTTAAACATATATTAACGAGGAGAAGGAGATATTTGCTCATAGCAAAATAGGTCTTGTCACCTCTTACTGCGTAATATTTTTCTATGTTCTTATGATGTTCAATTGATTTCTTGCAAAAACAAAACATTTGCTTACAACTAGAACAAAGCCTAGTGCCAATATTGCAATGTGAATAGTTTTGACAGAAACAAACGTTTCTTTTACAGTAAACACATACATTTTTACTACTACTACTACTATCCATCTGGTCCAGAAACCCAAGTTGCTTGGTGGTCACACATTCTGCAGTCTTTTTCATGTTATTTTTCTTCTGCCATCCTTGTGGTGATGTTTTATTTGTAGCTTGATAAATTTCTAGGTTGTCTTTTTCTGTTTTTTGATGTGATGATTTCTTGTTCATTGTTGTGGTGGTATCTCGGTTAGACTGAAATAACAATTAAAAGGTAAGTATAATTTTTTACAGATTTTTTTATTTATCATTTTTTTTTTCTTCTAGGTGTTAATTTTTTAGGTTGTTTACTTACCTAGTTTAATGAGTTCCTAGACACACACAGTGTCCGATGTCTGAACAAGTTGAGAGGATTCTGTAGACTAGTTTAAATTTAAGATTTATTTAAGTTATTGGATAGCCCCATGGTGCTGTGTTGGTGGAGTGGGGTAATAGTTGACGTTTATCGTCAAAAGGACTTAAAGCAACCCTTTTTTGTTTGATTGTGTACACTTCGTGTTTGTGAGATCGAATCATGGTTTGAGAGATCTCTGTGATTTTATTTTTAAAAAGGCACTCAAGATAGTCATTAAATGTAATTTTTCTAAGTGAAGCCTTTTTTACACCCTTTGCTCTTTTACTAATATTTAAATTTAAACATTGTTCCTGAACCTCTGTTAATGAAAGACCTTTCTGCTCAAGTTTAGTTTGAAGATTTTGCAAATCGCTCTTATTTTCCAAAATCTTCACACTATACATTTTAGACCGTAATCCTACAAACTCTGTCATTATAGCACCATTATTTTCATCTTTCATGAGTCCCAAAACTTTTTTATTTTTTAATGGCATGTTTAAAATATTGTCTGGTGGGTAATCAGATGTGTCAAATTTGTCAATGTCAGTTTTCATATGTTTGTATATATCATCAACATGTAGGTTATAAATTAAACTGTCTGTGTCCGTGTATAGCAAAAGGGCTTTATCTCCAAAGTTCGTTGTAATATAGTTATAGTGAAATTCATAAAGAAAAGTTTTTGACAAGTCCAAAATTGTAAATCCTACATATATGGGCTTATTGAAAATAATGTTGTTTCTAGACATTTCAATAATAACCATATCTTTATCAAATATGGTTAAACTATGAAAAGTAGGTTTTGAAATATAGAATTGCGCACCAAAACGACCCGACCATCGAGTTACCAACTTAACATCCTTATATTTTCGAACATTCTCCATAGTCTTGCCAAATACTGAATTAATCATCAATTTGTAAAAGTTTTTCTCAAATTCATTTTTACTTTGCTGACGCATATGGATGTTTAATTCAATATAGGGTTTCAACCATTGAGACTGTTTAAATTTAAGGACTCTATGAATTTTTCTAATTTTTAAACCCAAACCAAGGACCTGTTTCAAGTTACGATAATGAATGATATATCGCTCTTTATTGTAAAGTGTAGTCCTCAGTTTGGGTAGCTTACTTTTTGAGTTGGGTGGCACTCGATGTTCAGGGCAGACAGGAAGGTCTTTATGTATTTCAAATAGGTTAGCAGGGTATGAAATGTCTGCTTCAAAAATGTACCCTATGGGACTATCATCTAAAATATTACATATATCCTCCTCAGTGAATGAATTGTTATGAACCCATTCAAAACCAGTCAAAAAGTCATAGCTGTGCCATAAAGTAAATTAACATCATAGTACATTAAATATGATGTTTCCTTATTGGGGTTGTATGACTCTCCCATGTACCTATTGTTGGCTTTGGCATATCTGTTTGAACACTGTGAAAGTCCACCTCTTATCCCTCTTTCTATAAACATGATTATATCAACATCAGTCAAAAGTTGTAGCTCTATTTTACACTGTTTAAGCATGGCTGAAAAGGCCAATCCTGGACTGGTAAAATAATGAAGCGGATCAAGTTTATAGGTGGAGAGACAGATGTCACGGAACGAGCTCATTATTTCAGATAACAAAATTACATCAATTTTCATGTAAAAAAGCGCATATTCCAAAAGCGAATTAATATTAAAGGTATTCCAAATTGTTTGTGCCCTTTTGTATTCATCATTTGAAACACCTTTTCCTTCCAAAGTACTATAAAATGCGTCTTTAGGAGGAAGAACAGTTTCATGTAGCTTTTCCCAAGAATCGAGATACTCATAGGGCAGGACACCCTTACGAGTAACTAAATTAAATTTTTCCTCTTCCTTGTAAAAACTTTTTAAAATGGTCTTTTTGGAATCGTCTAAATATGAAGCTAGTTTGTCTAACGCGGAAGGCATAAACCGAAAAGAATCAATAAAACGAAAATTTATGTTGGTGCCTTCAATGTATTTAGTAAACGAAATATATTTTTCCTTGTTTACAGGGAGAAGTTGAATTCTACCCTCTACATCCTTTGCTAAAGATTTTATTAGGAAATGGCTATCATAACCAGAAAGGTTGTGGAATACTACAGGAACACTGTGTGAATCATTAAAATTTAAATTACAACCCGGATGAGCTGCTCCCCTATATTTTCCCGTCAAGTGACAATGATCTAAATGTTTTCTGTCTCCCTCTTGAAAAGCTTTCTCACAGATATGACAATGGGTTGCATTATTAAAATTAAACTTGTCCATAGTGTTTAACGGTTTTAAAGGAACAATATTTGAAAAAATGTTACTCAACTTTTCTGCTATTCTTTTCAGCTCATGAGTAAAACGTAAAATGCAATCATTTCCTACAATTTGATGATAATAGGAGAGCGAGTTATCATATGAACATTTCACATAATACCCAATCGCAAAAGGAATATGGTGTTGAATTCTTTGTGTATTCGATGGTGATGATGCACTTTTGTTATTGTTGTCAATTTTTTCCAACAAACATTCTAAATCAACAAAAATTGTAAAAGGTACCGGCTCTTTATTTTTAAATTCTGTAAATTTCAAAAAGTCGTCATTTTTCTTTGGTAGAGTTAGTTTGGTAAAATTTAAATTTTTACAATCTAAATAATGCTTTTGCAACACTGCCTCAGAAACAAACCAATTTAAACCTCTATCACATACCCATTTTTTATTATTTTGTCTACCCACCTGACTTGATATAAGACGTGAAAGATTTTTTATTAGGGCAAAGTGATAGATTCTTTTATTGGGGTTGAGAATCTCATTTTCACTATCAACTATATCATCATCATCACCACACGTTAAAATAAGTAAATTAATTCGTTTGGAAAAATCTGATTTGCTTAAACAGATAGGTAGGATTTCATTCTTTTCAACTCCAAAAACATTTATTGATAAATTATTAAGTTTCTCAAATTTTGAAATGTCTTTTAGTCGCATAGGAAATTCCAAACATTTATAATTCAGTCCCACCTGACTAAAATGAGGATATGAAAGAGTACGATCTTGGTTTGTTTTAGCAGGGTGTAAAGCAGCCACAATAGACCAAAGAAAACAATAATTATCTTTATTTTGAATATTGATCACCCCCTTGGTGTTTTTAATCCACTGCGGTGACTCAACATAAGTTGAATCACCACAGTTGATGGGGGTGTGTTTATTAATATTAACCTTAAGATGAAGAATTTCATACAGCGCCCAACCAGAATCTCGCTCTTGAAAATCCTCCATCTTGGTTAATATTTTTTGAGAAACGTTTTCCTCATACCATTTTTTTAAATTTGTTGTATGGTCTATTATACTGTTTCTCGTAGAAAAAGACTTCACATCAGTTTGCGTAGTATTTTTATGTAATTTAATAAAATTCCCCGAAAAAATTACATTAACTTTTAAAATTGAATGTTTAAGTGACTTTTTAATTTGACTTGAAAAACTCTTGAACGCCTTTTTAAAGAAAATCTTGGGGTCTTTAATGGTAAAATTAGTGATAATACCTGTTCTAATTCTACCACCAAAGCACGTTTCAACATCTTCCCAAACCAAATTTTTTTTGACCGACCTCACCCTATTAGTTTTGCCAAAATGAATTCTTTTTTTATTTTTTAGTAATATTAAATAATGTTTTAAAAGTGCCAAATTCGATTCTAATTTAGAAAAGTTTTGTACACAATCAAGTTTATTTTTTACACAACTTTTTACGGTTGAAATTAAATTTAGAAGAAAAACTATCCAATAATTAAATTCCTCTTTTGTTTTCACCAGTCTACTCACCTGTTCAACCTTTTTTACAGACTCAGACGCCAACACATCAAAACTTTGGGAACTCATTTTTTCTATAATATTCAACAAGATATGTTACGAACAACGTTCTTTGTCAGAATGAATTCATACGTTCTCAAAATATAGTTAAATATTGGTTTGATAAGAAAGTTCTTCTTGAATACGAGGGAAATTTTTAAAGTAACAAATGTGAGAAAGCATAGCTCATGTTGCCAGATTCACAATAACCTAACCTTTTTAACAGTTGGATGGTATTGATTGTGCATAGAATTGCTGTCAAAAGTGTCAAAAAGACATTTGAGTTTAATTTTAAACGCTCGGAATTTAGTTAGCAAAACTTTTTATTTTCACTTGTATAGTTAAAGATTGGAAAATTCCATAAGAAACACATGACTGATGTATGATTTAATACAATGCAATTAAGGCCAGCGTCACAATCTACGGAAATTTTGGAACAGCCAAAAAATTAACGGAGGGATAAAGAGATTCCCCTGGCTTGGTTGCCTATAATAGATTTTGTCCTTTACCGACTTTAATATTTGTCTCTCTCAAATATTCCCCCATCAATTTTATCCGTTTTGTTCGATGGGCGCCATCTAGAGATCAAATTTCGACTCATACTGTGGCCAACGAAAAAAAATAATACGGGCGCCGTTACTATTTAGCCTTTGATTATTTTTTTGTTGGCCTTGTTTGATTAGACAGGTTATGTCAATTTTTAAAAAAAATTTGATCTTTCTAAACAGTTTTGATTGTTTTTTTTAACATTTTTGAAACCCACTACCAATCCCAGTTTAAAAATTTGCAGTGAAATAGATATACACATATACAAAACAAGCAAGAAACACTGAAAAGCATTAAGAAGAAACACAACATAACTACAAAGTTATCAAATGGGAAGAGAAACAGCTACAAAACTAAAAGAGAGGATTTGAAGCTGATTAGAAGAGTCAAAGAGCAAAAAAAAAAGAAACTGAGTTTGGGTGACCTAGAGAGCCAGACTACCCCAATCTCAACCACCAAGAGCTGGCTAATTACCCAAAGAATTGAATAAATCTTTATTAGCAAATTTATGCTATTTCATAATACAACCATTATTATAAAAAAATACATTTAAATGTTAATGTTAATAAAACATAATAATTCCAAACATGATACTAATAACTATTTACTTAAAATCTAAAAACAAAAATACAATTTAATATTAGTCTAAGAAAATAACAATACTAGATTAAAACACACCAAAATAATATGTAGACTAAAATAATATTATAATATAAGGTAAAGCCAAAAACCCAACAATAGATAGATAGATAGAACATTTTTGAAAATTTCGATAAATATTTGTGAGAAATAGTGTTTTTGGTGAACTTTATAAGTCACCGTTTTGATTTGTGTGCCGTGAACTTGAACCTGGGAGCAAAATGACCCCTGAGTGTCCACAAAATTGGGGTACAAAGAAGTTTAGGAGTTTGGAACGTTATAACAGAAGAAGTCGGAAGTTACAAAATGAGTAAGTGCTAAATCTACTAGTCAAATTAAAAAGTGTTTATAAAATGTTTTCCTTTTTGATTACAGTATGACATTTATTTTAAAATTTACCATATGCGGGGGGGGAGATAAAAGTGATGTTTTTAAAGGAAACACCATATATATTTTTACAGGTATGAATAAGGCCTAAAATCTTCTTTATAAAACTATAACATACAGTTCATATCATTATTTTTGAGACAACTTTTGACAATTTTCTTTTGTTGGCCTATGCTATTTGTTATGGTAAACAGCTGATAAATGTCAAAAAGTTATCTCAAAAATTTTGATATAGAGATTACTTTATACAAGACATAACCATTTAAAATTTTTACAATTATTAAAAAAATTTGGTAGCACTCCTAGTATAATTTCAACTTTTACTGATTTCAATGGGCATATATAATGTCTATAACATCTAAAAATGACATTTGACCATCAAAATTGTTTTGATTTTCTCACAACCTGTCACATATAACTTAAAAGAGTGGTATATACCAGGGGTGCCGAGTGGTACTTTTTTTATTATTAAAAAAGAAGTGCTTATATCTCATAAACTATTGTTGAGAGCTATAAAGTATGTTATTATTTTAGAAAGAAAATTTTAAGCCCTATTCATAATATGAATGTAAAAATATATAGGGTGTTTCCTTTAAAAAAAAGTTACTTTTACCTGCCACTTGTATATGGAAACTGCCAAAATAAATATCATACCGTAAACAAAAAGGAAAACATTTGCAGATCTCTTTTTATTTTTTTTCCTTTAGGACAAAAATTCTGGAAAAATTGGATGGTAGAAATATAATGAAACACCCTGTACACGGTGTCCCAAATTCGATGTTTTTGGGGGGTTTAGGGTATTTCTAGGGGGGATAGAAAAAAACTGTCCCACCTTTACGATGCTCAACGTTCAAGCGAAGCTGAAAGGTGAAAACAATATTTTAATATAGTAAGCCATAAGTCTGCATTTTGGGAGGGGGTCTATAACTTTTTTATTTATGAAAATTTTGTTTTTGTGTAAATTTTGTTTCTTTTCTTGGGGTATTTTTTGAGATATGTGAGAAAATAGGGTAATTTCATATCAAATTAACCAGAGGTTTGGCAGACCATTTCACCGATTTTGATAAAATTTGGTACACATATTCTCTATATGGGTGGGATCAAAATTCCAAAATATTTTTTTTTCTGGTTGGTAGTTTTTTTAAAATTAATTTTTAAAAATCAAAAAATTAACCCATTTTGGTCTAACACAGCTTCACAAAAATTAAAATATCTTGAGGACCACTTACCGCAGATTAATAAGATATAGCTCTTTGTAAAGACAATTTAAATACCTTTCCAACTATTTGTCACATGACCTACTATATTTCCATCTGTTTTTTTTTTGAAATTTTGAAAAAAACATTTTTTTATTTTTTTCAAAAAAGTTATTTTTGATTTTTTTCAAAAAAAAGTATTTTTTTATCAAGGCTTTAGGAAAATATGTGCCAAATTTTAAAATGGAGAAATTATGGCTTCATGGTTAAAAAAAATAAAAACCAAATAAAAGTAACAAAAAATCTGAACAAAATTGTTTGAAATTTGTATTATCATGCATACATAATATGTGTATGTGCTGTAGGTAAAAGTTATATTTTGAATATTAATTCGGTGTAGTTAAATTAAAGCTAAAATAAAAATACCTCCTTTTTTTCATCCCTCCCCCTCCCCACGTCAGTCAGTGTGCAAACTTGTTTATTCCTGTCATTTCTACTTTTTCATTGGTGAGTGATTCCCAGCCAATCAGACCAGACAATCTGTGCCTGTTTGATACAGGAAAATTCCTGCAAGAAATTGTCGCAAGAACACACCAAAATATAAAATATTTGCGACCAGGTGTTGTGATCCGTTAAAATTGAAGAAACATTCTGAAATATTGAGGAATGTTTCAGAAAATATGTGCTCTCATATAGACATTAAGCTAGGAAACATATAGTAACATTTAATCTTTTTATAATTTATATAAATTGTAGCCCAAGTTGGTAGCTTACATTTAAGCCTTGGCCACTTGAGGTGACAGTACCACTGTCATACACAGGCCCCTGTTACAGTTTCAAAATGTCCCTAATAGGTATAGTAGAATTATTTCTTTGTTTATTATATTGTGGCATTGTTTATTAATCTAAAAGCTGGCTGAGGGATAGGAGTCACTGGGTAAAGTAGATTTTTTTTATAAAGGTTTTGAGTTATGATTTTTTATTTTTTTTTATTTCTTATGTTGTCTCCAATAATAGCATAAAAAAGGAAGATTCTTGTTATATGCAATAAACGTACAATTGGGCAAAACTTTACCTTATCACATATTTTAAAAAATGCATGTCCCCCACATCTCTGTTATGCTTGCACCCTGACTTTTATTTGAGATATTTTTTTTTGTCAGGTCAAACTTGCAATTTAAAAAAATATTTAAAAGAACTACTTGTCAAAAAAATCTGAAATTTTTGATTTTTCAGTTTATTAATGGTTAGTATAACTGTACCAAAAATCATTAAAATCGGAGTTGATCAATACTGGAGGCTGGTTAATTTGGTATGAAATGACCTGTTATTTATAAATCCAAAGCATACATATCTTTTGATGTGACCTTTTAATAAGTTTTAGAAACAAAAATATATTTAAAGCTATTAAGAATAAAAAAACCTTTAAATTAAAACAATAGCTATCAAACTAAAAACTAGAAACCATCGTAAGTTGCATAAAAATGTAGTAAAATTATTATGTTTTCTTATTTTAGGAAAAATCCAGTTGGGGATGAACATTGCTATGTTACATTGGATTTTCATCTTTATACTGAAGGAACAAAGAGAGTAGACAAAAATAAGGGAAGCTGGAATGATAATTTTGCTTTGTCATCTATGCTTGTGTGAGTTTTAAGAACATTTATAAATTTTATCTAAATTATATTTTTGACATTATTAGACCCTAACAAACTTAGTTCTTCTTGCAAAAAATCGAGTTGACATACTATTACACCTAGCTCTGCAAAGTCAAAATCCTCCCCATTAGAAAGGAATATCTGCTTTTAGTTAACCCTCCATGTAACCATATACAGGGTGTTTCAACAAAAAGACCTTTTCAGATATTTCTTGATAGAATTTGAAAAAACCCTTGGAACCGTCGATATTGTTTCCAAAGGGGACACTTTTTAGCTATCTTGAAATTTTTGTAGCATGCATGTCCTTTACGGGGTATGCTTTGCTCATAGTGATACCTTATTGTGAAGGTTTCTTAAATATCTTTAAAACAATGTAAAAATTTAAAAATCTATTGATTAGTTTTTGACATATTCCTTCAAATTTTCATATTTATTCATATTAAATCCAAAAAATATAAAATCAAAATCTTTTCAAAATTTTTACATGGTTGTAGAGATATTCAACCAAAACAAGGTATCATTAGACCCACTTTTCATATCCAAAATATATTAGTAAAGCATACCCCTCGGAGGGAATGCATGATAGCCAAAACGGGTCCCCTTGCAAACAAAATCCACATGTTCGTGGATTTTTGAAGTGCCCCAAAAGGCCTCTATTAAGTTTTTGTTGAAACGGCCTGTATATTAAAAGATACATTTAATATTATTTTTAGCTCACACATATACTATACTATAGTAGTGTGAGCTATGGTGATCCTAATTTTTTGGAGAAAAAAGAAAGTTGCTCCGATTTCAAAAATTTTTATATATCTTTGCGTTTCAGATGATTTTGAAACTTTTTTGTTGCGCCGTCTGTCTTTCTGTCTGTATGTCTGTCTGTCTGTAACGACCAACGCGCATAACTCAAAAACCACTTGGCTGGATTTTAATGAAATTTGGTACCTAGGCTGTGTCTTGCGTCGAGATGGTCCCATTTAAAAATGAACAAAATCCACCGAACACAAACCAAATAAAAGGGTGGGGGTTTATTATATATGCAGTTAAACAAAACACATTTTAATTTATTTAAAAAAAAGGGTGGGGGTATATTTTAAAAATTAGAGTTTAAGTGAAAATATGGCATGTGTGATATCAAACAAAAGGTAATTGAGTCCGGAGTTTAACAAAATACATTTTAGTTTTTTGTTTTTCTTAAGGGTGGGGGTAGATTCCAAAAATTTGAGTTTAAGTCAAAACATGGCTTGTGTAGTATCAAAGAAAAGGTAATTTAGTCTGGAGTGGAATAAAATATATTTCAGTTTTTAGTTATATTAGCTCACACGTACACTATAACTATAGTACCTAGTGTGAGTTTAGGGGCCCATATATTGGCAGAGTATTTTTTATTGCTTTAAGCAAATTACTGTACTAACCGAAATTGCTAAACATATATCGAAATATAGATTATAAATAAAAAACAGTGAAATACATCTGTATTATTATTATTATCTTGGGGATTTTTTTCTCTACAATTTGATGAATTGCTTTGCAAAAAGTGCCAGTTTTATAATTTCGTGTATAATGTGCTTTTTATTTTCATGATAAATTTCTTTTTTCAGAAATAATGATGGTGGTTGACTATTAGGATTTTCTAAGTGCAATACAAGTTCACACTCCATAAGAAATCAGGTACTCAAAATTAACAGTTTAAAATTTCCACAACAAATTACAGGAGCTACTAATACATCGTCGTTGGTTCGATGAAACCTGATATGTGACATTTGTTTCAAAAATAAGTTTTTTGCATAATCAATTAGCCCTAGTCATAATGGATATCCTATATAAAATTATTTGCAAAAAAATGTAATAATAACGTTAATTGAAGCAAGGATAAAAAAAGGATTCAGACAGCTTATAAATGGCATCATAGACTTTTTTTGTCTTTTCAGTAAAATTTTATTTTGAACACAAATCAGTTTTCAGTAAACCAACGACCATATATTATATTATTATGTTTGAACCTTTTGTAAGAAAATTTGTTTTGAATGGTACTTATATTACTGAAAATTAGTTTTCTATAAAGAATAGATTTTTTTTTTCAGAAAACATTTGTTTTTTATAATATAGAAAATTTAACCTAACCTAACTGTTTGTGCGTGTATGCTCTATATACTCCAATTCAAAAAAATTGAGACAACATTTACTAACAGTTTGACGAGTCTGACATTTAAAGATTATTAATAATGCCACATCTGTCAAACAGTCAATAAAAAGTGTCTCAATTATTTTGAATTTGACTATAGAACTATTTTAGAGTTTATTTATAAGAATATAGAATGTAAATTTATAATAATAATAACTGAGTAGGCTGTAAATTTAAATGTTAAAAAATAGTTTTGCTAAATAAAAAATAATTGGTTGTTTTTTAAAACTGTAGTAGAGTGTATTTTCAGATATTTTCTAATAATTTTTTTTCAAGCTCCTGTTAAGAAGTTTTCTATTTTTATTACTATGCTGTAATTTATTTAAAAAAAAACAATAAATCGGCAGCAATATATTTTTTATACAATAAATTAATGTAAAAGTAATTTTTCTGAGCTTCATTTATAGTGGACCTCTGCACCTATGTCAAATTATGTACTACTATAAAGTTTCTAAAATTTGTTTGAAGGAGGGGAAGGAAATTATCCCAAAATATTTTCTTCAATTAGAAATTGTTTAAAAACTTTTTAAAAATTAAATTTAAATTTAAAAAAAAAGTTGACATTTTCTTAAAAAAATATTAGCTTCCTGTTTTTCTTTTAGAAAGTGTTTTTGTTAAAAGATAATATTTTTGAACAAATCTATGTTACAAGAAAACATAAATATGCAGTAGGTAAGAATATGGTTTTCTCTCGGGTTTTCTTTTTTTATTAAAAATGTTTTTATTGGTTGTTGATACTGTTCTGAGAGAAACACAAAACTCTGCAAACAATAAAATCTGTTTTTGCCTTGTTTAAAAAAAAACAATTTGAAGGGTGAGTTTTATCAGATCGGGATGGTTATTCTCTACTTTCTGTGAGGTAAGGTGAGTGAAAAGTTCACTTTCACTGGTGAACTTGAAATGATTTCACCACCTTATTACACGGGGAAATGAATCCACAAGATGAGCACTCACCTCACGGTACAGACAATCAAGAATAAACACCCTGATCCAAACTTGATCTAAATTAACCTAAAATGTGGTTTGAACTGAAATATCCTACCTGATAACTTTTAACATGCTTTGTCAAAAACGATCTATAAATGTAGAACAGGTTGTTTTAAAAAATGTTCAATGAACACACCAAGAAAGTTCTCATAGGTACATAAAACTCCAATGCAAAATAATTGAGACACTTTTTATTGACAAATGTAACATTACAATTAACATTTAAACGTCTGACTCATCAAACTGTCAGTAAATTTTGTCTCAATTTTTTTGAACTGGAGTTTACATCTACCCATTATATTTTTAGTTGGAAAGACAGAGATAATAAGGACATTTTAAAACTCTAAAAATTTTGACAACTGTTATTGTTACAGTTATTTTTAAGGTTTCACAACCTGACTAATTTGGCTTTGTTTTCCTGGCCATTTTTACACTTACTATTGGTAGAATCCTCCTCAATTAAAAAATAATATTTTTAAGCTTATTTTTATTAAAAAAACTACCAAACTTTACACACTTTGAGGTCAGTTGTTAGACATAAATGTGATGAAAAAGTAAATAACTACTAAGTAACAATAAAAATCCCAATAATTATAATAAAGTGCTTATTAACCACAGTCACGTTTGTGCATTTTGGTATTTTTTTAAAGAAAAATTAGTTTAAAAGTATTATTCTTTAATTAAAGAAGATTCTACTAAAGGTAAGTGCAAAAATAGTCAGGCAAATAAAGTAATTCAACCTAAGTTGTGATACCTAGACAACAACTATAACGATAACAATTGTCAAAGTGTTTCAAAATGTCCCTAATAGGTATAGTAGCATTTTTATGAATATAGAGTTACATCATTTCCTGGTATCTTTGTTTATTATATGGGGGCATTGTTTATATCGAGGGATAGGAGTCACTGGGTAAAGTAGATTTTTTTTATACATGTTTTAAGTTATAGTTTTTTTTATTTTGTTTCTTATATGTTGTCTCCAATAATAGCATAAAAAAGAAGATTCTTATTGAAGGCAGTAAACATACAATTGGTCAAAACTTTACCTTATCGTTTACAAAAATACATGTCCCCACATCTCTATTATGCTTGCACCCTGACTTTTTTATTTTCTTTCTTATATTGTCTCTGGTAATACTACAAATTGTCTTATTTAAAAAACAAATTTTCGCCAGGAGGCATGTACAGCTATCCATAGGAAAAGACCTAGTCATTCTGGGTGTTGAGGTAAACTTATTTTTGTTAAAAATGAAATTTTCAATTTATTTGTGAAAACAACTAGCTGCTGTCGCTTTTGAGGTATATGTACTATGTTATTTTCTTAAAAATTGTAACAAACTTTGATACTACTTATTACATATTGTGGTTCATAGAATTTTTTATTCTCAGGTACCAGTATTTGCGTTTGTAAAAAAGAAAGCAGCCTATACTTTTCGTTTAAATGTTTAAATCAATTTTTATTTAGTGTTTTATTTTTCTTGGGTTAGAAATATTTGTTTTTACTGAAAAAGTCAAAAACAGCTGTCCTGTGTAACAGCGCCGCTGTGTAATTGATGTCAAAACTAAATTAAGAATTAAGAAAAAATTACAGATTTCTATCAGAAAGTACCGCTGGCGTGCAAAGCAAAAACCTAGTAACTCGACTTACTCGAAAATGAGATTTTTATATCATTGAAATAACCGTAAAAACCGGCACCAGAGAGTTTTTCTAGAATGTGGCTATCTTAGAAAACAAGGAAGTTGAATGTAGTTACTATGTAGTTAAATAAACTATGGTTAGTATGTAGTTAAATAAACTTCAAACTCTATTTCCCAAAACACTAGTTTTTGACTCACTAGGTTTCTGCTTTGCACGACAGACCATGTCTCTCTCTTTCATCTTCCTTTTTCGCAGTTCGTGAATCGACGATCACGTGATCAAAATAAATTTACAAAAAAACCCATGCAATTTCAAAATTTGGGCGATCAAGCCATATGATAGAAACCAATTATAACTTATTTTTTTGTTGTGTTAGATAAACAAAAGAATTTCGGGGTGCTGACTTTTTTTCGATTTTGAAAATATGGTCTAAAACGATGGCAAAATGCGAAAAACCCATAGAAAAATGTGCATATTTTAGAATAAAGCTGTGGAGGAGAAAATAGGGGAGTACAAACACGCATCGTTGCCAAATTTCAAAAAATTAATTTCTAAAATGTTTGATAAAACCCAAAATAAGGCAAATTTCAAAAAAAGAAAAAAAGTCAGCACCCCCAAATTCGATGAAGAATTTACTAGAAAAAACAAAAATTCCTCTAATGCTACCAGTTTCTCCCTGGATGACCTGGTTGAAAAAGCATCATATGGATAATTTCCAACACTGCAATTGTGTAATTTATCTCAGAAATAGGGATGAGATGGGCACCTTAACGCCACGAGTCTGTAAAAATTAATTTTTTTTTTATTCAAATTAAAACAATATGTTTTGATTTGAATAAAAATGTATTATTCAGCACTTTTTAGGTGTAGTCATAGGCGACGCTACGTTAATATTATATATATATTTAATTAATTTAAACCAAAAAAAAATAATTTGACTGCTTTAAAAGTCACGTGATATGTTAAAATAGTAAAATATGACAGTTTGTAACCTAAAATTCAATATATTAGGGACTTATTGTAATAAAGCTTAGATTTATTAGTGTCTGTCTTTATTAAAAAAAAAACAAATGACTTTATTTTTCAATTCGACCTTAGTATGTCAATTTTGAGAGATCAGTTGTTAGTTTTCTATATAATACTGTCACAATACGGCTAACCAGTATTAAATCCATTTATTGTAATAAGTCCCTATTACAGACCGATTCATCATTTTTGAAACAACTTTTGCCAGTTATCAGCTGTTTCCCATAACAAATAGCATAGGCCAACAAAAAAAAGTAGCAAAAAGTTGTACTAAAATGTAAAGGATGGAGCTAGTCTATAGAAGTATCGCTGTCATCTTGGTTATATGAAAAACTATCTCCCCACACCAAAATTTTAACTAATGATACGCCTATGGATAAGTGAAAACATGGTTTTGATAAGTGGCCAATGTAGTGCTGTCAGCAAAAAATTGGTTATATATAACAAAAATTTTGAACTAGAAATCATCTAAAACAGTTTAGTAACATATAATAAAAAAAAAAAAATAAAAATGGCAAACAAACCATCGACTTTGATTGTGTATTCCTTAGATCGCATTAACTGTCCAGCGAAAATGGTCTATGTGTGTGTAAAGAATTTGTTTAGGTAAGTTTTGTTATTATTTGTTAAAACTTTAACTTATAAAAAAAAACAAAAAAACAAAAAATATATATTATTTTTTAATACATTTTATATATATTATTTTTTAATATATTTTATATATACGGTTTTTTTGTTAAGAGATTTGTTGTTTTTAATAAACTTCAGAAGAGATTTATTTTTGATAGATTTTGATATAGGTAGTTTTATAACAAATTTTTTTAAATATTTTAAAGTTAACAGGACCTATTATTTTATATTATGCTTTTGATGTGATTTTATTTTACTTATTATATTAGGTTATTAATTTTTTTTTATTGTTCTTGCTTTCAGCTATGGAGTGGAACGAATCGAAATGAAGTATTTGTCAAGTTGTCATACACCTCAAAACAGGAGACATTAATACAAAAGTTTGCTAGATTGCCTGTGAAATTCTATAAGATACAGGCAGATGATGAGGAGGAGTATTTATTATTAGAAAAGGCAAGCAAAAAATATGGAGTAAATTTACATCAGACCACAGATGAGCCTGAAAACATGCTTTCTCCTCCTCCGCCGCCTGTTGCAGCTGTTGGGAAGAAGATGACTTCACCTAGAAGAAAAAGAGCGATGGCGACCACATCATCATCATCATCATCATCCATCAATGAGATGGATATATTATCGCAGGCGATTTCATTGGTGGATGATGATGTTCACTTTGAGGAGTCACAAAAGTGGTAATTTTAGTTAGAGTAGTAGTTAAAGGATGTATAATATAAATAAATAAAAGGTTAAAACTGAATATGCTTTTTATTTAAATACCATCTATTTAACAAAATTACATTTTCTCTAGCACAATTTAAATAATTATTATTATGCATTTCACAGTGAAACTTATCATTACAATAATTTTTTAATTTTTTAATATTGGGACATCCCAAGTCATATAAATCTACAACATTATTATTAACTAAATTACATAACCAAACTTTTTTTTCATTTCCTTTTACAAACACAGTTTCATTTTGAATTAAATCCTTAATAAATAAAGCGAAGTTTTCAAATGGTAAATAACTAAAATCAAAAGTGTCCCAATTTATACCATGAAGTTTGTTTGTATTCCATTCATCTTGATGTTTAAAGTCTTTATGTAACCAGATGGACTTCATGGGTAAATTAACGATATGGTGCCGAACTTCATTAGTATGGGTGTTTAATATAGCTATTTCCTTACATATAAATTCAGTGTCTTTGTACTGGAAACCTTGCACATCCAAAATAAACATTTTTTTTTCTTTAAACTACCCTTACGGTACTGGTTAGAGGGTTGTATTTCACAAGTCGATCGTGCAATATTAAACAGTAGGCTATAGTTTTATCAGGTACAGCTTTTTCCGTTTCAAACTCAATTCTAATGTCAACTGCACCACCTTTGAGCACGTCTTCACTGTCGAGAGCAGTCGATAACTACCAGTGGAGCATCATTTTTAAAGTTTATCGGGTGGAAGCAAGGTTCGCTTTGATCGTGGTAATAATAGGATTTTTGAAACTGGGCATACATTTCATATAGAATAGCATACTGATTGTTATCAAAATCCAAATTTAAGTTATCATATGGAAAAACTTCAGAGTTTAAATAAACTTTTAGGTTTGTTAATGACAGGTGGTCAAAGCGACTCATATTTTTACTAAACAAGTTTTTTGTATCTGTCTGAAATCCAATAATAATGAAACGCGGTGTCTCTAGTTGATTTGAAGTTTTCACTGCCCATGTGTGATTAGTTGTAGTTTGAAGTTGTGGATACTCATGCAATTCCCAACTTCTAAAACTAATATTGAGATCTTTGTTACCCTCTTAATACTTGTAAAGGCGCAATTTTTGATCATCTAACACTCTAACATGTGGAATTTTCCAATGAACTTTATTTAACACCACCTTATATTTTTCTTTTTTATCCTCAGTTTCAATTAAAGCGTTTAAATCGGAATTGCTGCGAATCAACACGAGTTCTTGTCGTACATTTAAAATAATCTTATGATGGTCCTCAAATACCCCCATAAGGGTTTTTAGGGGTAAAGATATATTGAAATTACCGGAACCATCTAATATAGGTGGATTTTCTTGTGTCCAACCAGCATTTTGAAGGGTGTTACCATCACTTTCCTTGAATGAGCAGTAACCTTTTATTGTTGATGTAATCCCAGGATTTCTAACACGGTCCACAATCACCCCTCCTAACTCATAACGAATTTCATCAAATAAATGTGCTAAACCATTGTTTACAAAGTGCACATTGGTGCTGGCAGTATTGTCATCTTTCAGTACTTTTCCTTCAAGGTAAAGAACACTTTGACTAGGCAGGGTATAGATGTCTTGAGTTTGTATCGGAATTCGAATTTCATCAGTTTTGTTTAAGGTGGTTGAAGCATATGGTTGATGAGTGTGTAGTTGGTAACTCACAATCGAATTATCATAGAGCACGTTTTCGCCCACTCGTAGAATGTTACGACTCATTTTTTTCAAAACACTTTAAACTACACCGCACTGAAAAAAATATTCTTCTTATATCACAACTGACACGTACTTTTAAATTATACCAAAATTTCTTAAGTCTTTTGCCTATGATGGTAGTTATTGTCCTTTTAGTTTAAATCCTAAAGATACTAAAAAAGCTCTATTTTCAGGTGTTAGCTCTTTGACTAGCTGTTTATTACTAAATGGTGGTACACTATCAATCTTCTTCTTATAAATTTTATTACTTTCCTCTAAGGCGGTAATTTCTTCATAAGGAATACCAAAAGTATTATGATTATACAAAAACACCATTTTTAAACGGATTTTTTTAGATGCAGTCTAATCGTGACCACTTCTCCACGAAAATTGATGGGTTTTCCATCCTGGTCAGTTATTTTAAGTAAAATATCATCAATATAATGAGTGCTGATTGGTAGATATATCACATTTAAGGGTCTTTCTATAATTTTATAACCTGGAGGAGAAGAGGGGTAAAACATGTGTAACATGTGCACTGCTTTTCCGTTATTATAAGAGTTTATAACCAAGTTGCACTCAGCACATATAGCATTCACTTTTAATATATCAACCGGATTTTCAGTTATATGTTTTTTATCTGCCTCTATAGTTTTTCCTGCAAATCCTAGTAAACTTCCAATGGAATTTTCCTTTTCAAAATTAATCTTTTTATTGCATATAACCTCACACTGTAAGGTATTATGGTTAGCTGTTATACTTATTTCAAATTGTTCCTCCTTTAAAGTTTGCTTTGAGTATTTATTTATGAAATCGTTCAAGTCCTTAATTTCGTATGACACCTCAGGTATTTTTATAATTTTATCATCATTAAAGCAAAATAAATTATTTGAACTATCCACATTCGGTATTGAGTTGTAACTTTCGAAATTAATGAGCCCCAAATCATATTGCTCAAGCTCGTTTAGCACTATAGATGTTTGCTGAAAGGAGTGATGATTTTCCGGATAAGGTAAAGGTGTAGGACATGTTTACTATATAGCGGTTCACTGATAAATGAAAAACCATGTAGTTTAGTAGACGTTTTTTATTAACCCTTAAAGTAATACAAAAAACTTAAACACAAGTGTCCACAATTTACAGAATCATAAGTCTGGTAGGGGTTATAATTATACAGTACTTTTGAGTCACCATTAGAACTAAAGTATCTTACAGATTCTATAGGAGGTCGTAAATTACCAAAACTATCAAAATAGTGTACATTATTTTTAATTTTCTTATAACAAGTCCAATGACTTCCTGATCCTCTGCTACTATCTAAATTAATTATCCCCGACTCAAATTTATGTATCTTTGAGGGTAGTTCATCTCTCATAAACACACCTCTAAAATGTTTAATTTTTAACAGCTTTGTATAATTTTTTAGGTCAGTATTTGTAATAGCTCGCTGTGGTAGTGAAATCGGTAAAGTTTTCTTGAAAAACTTTAGGTTTAAAAGTAAAAAAAGACCCATTCCTAGTTTGTATGGTTTGAGAAATAATCCTTTACCCATAGCAATGGACTCCATACTTTGGTTATGTCGTTGAGCCTCTTGCAATTGTTGATTTGCAGATTTAGCAGCATTAATGGCTTTCACTATTCCTGCGATGCCGCTCCCTAAACCACCAAGGGCAGAGAGAGTCGCCATGATTGGTATTAGAGGCAAAAAACCACCCTTTTTTGGTAGTTTTATTATTCGTGCAGGTCGTACTTTTCCTTTGTTTTTTTCCGCTGTCTTGAGAGCAACTTTAACTGCAGTTACAAAGTCTTGTGGTTTTCGTTGTTTTAATCTATCCTTTATCTTTTTTGTTGCTTGACTGAAACTCAATGTTTTGATATTTTTCTTTACAATTCGTGCCCTCTTTCTTTTAAAAGTTGATGTTTTTCTACTTTTTGTGGGTTTTCTTGATTTTCTCGTTTTACTCATTTTTTAAGAATGATGTTACTACCTTGAAAGTTTACACAAGAATGAAAGCAACTGATATGTGTGTTTGAAGGTGTTTAAGATTTATATAATTTTTGGTTTTTTAATGTTGCTATGCATATTGTCATTTTCTTCACCATCAATGCTTAGTCTCCGCTTTAGCGACTTCTGCTCCAATGGTCCTTCACTCAAAACAGCAGTTGTGTCGGTTTTTGGTAATTTAAAGGGAACATCAACCGAATCGCTTAACTTTCTCTTTCTTTTGACTTTTAAAAATTTTGGTAATTTAAAAGGAATATCCACCGAGTCGCTTAACTTTCTCTTTCTTTTGATTCTTAACAATGTTGGTTCTTTATGTAAAGGGGGTGAATTAGTTTCCATAGCTTCTGTTTCAGGTTCATCTTTTTTTACTTTTTTTAACCGTGGTTTTCTTGGTTTGGATGATGACGATTTTCGCGTTGTTTGTGATGGATTTTTAATTTGACCCTCTAGAGTTTCAAGAGAGCCTAAATAATTTTTTGTCATCTTTATCCCACGTTGAATCATATTTAGGCACTGACGCACTGCCTTTAAACGTGGCACTTGATCAGTTTTTGATACATTATTTACCATACCCATCCCTAGTTTTAGCTTGGTACCCATAGCAGCAGCCACACCAGAAGCAGCCAGTTTTTCATACAAGCCTGAATCCGTTGCTCGCATCCGTTCTAAAGCTTTTCTCATTAAAACTTTATCTGCCTCATGACGGTCGATCAACTCCATATTAGTTGAATAGGAAATGTCATGATCTTTGCATGCCCTATCAAGCTGGTTAATACCTTTATCCCCTCTGGCTAAACGTTTCTCTAGCTTAGTCCCAGGTCCACAATAAGAAAACCCTGGGATATGCATTTCAAAGGGCAGATTATTTATAGCACTGTTTAACAACCCTTGCCCTTTAACGTTTGAACTAACATAGTACTTCATAGCGTTTCACTTAAGACTAAATAAAAAGCAGAGTCTTTACTTTTTTTATACATTACCAGTTCAACAGTGTTAAGTTGACATAATATTTCTATAGAAAATGAAAAAAATTGTTAAACACAAAGTGCGTTTAGAAGTTAAAAACCATGATATTAATGCAAGTACTACATCAAGACATGGTTTCCTGTTTTCATCATCTATTAGATGTCTTATCGTGGGCCCATCAAACTGTGGAAAAACCAACCTTATATTGAGCCTTTTGGAACATTCAAACGGTTTAAAGTTTAAAAATTTGTATGTGTATTCAAAAAGTCTATACCAGCCAAAGTATTTATATTTGGAGAATCTATTAAAACCCATTAAAGAAATAGGGTACTATGCTTACAACAGCGGCGAAAATATAATTCCTCCATCAGAAGCAAATCCGTTTCCCATTTTTATATTTGATGACGTAGCCTGCGATAAACAAGATGTGATGCGTGACTACTTTAGTATGGGTCGACATAATAATATTGACAGTTTCTCTCTCAAATATATGCAAAAATACCTAAACATTTAATAAGAGACAATGCCAACGTTTTAATTTATTCAAACAAGATTTACTAAATGTAAAACATATATACACCAACCATATTGGCACTGATATGACATTTGATGAATTGCAAAAGATGTGTGCATACTGCTGGAAAAAACCGTATGATTTTTTGACAATTTTTAAAGATTGTGATATTGATAAGGGAAGATATCGGTATCGTTTTGATAACTTTATATATCTTTAGATTCAAATACTGCTTAGTGTTAATAGTTTTAACACACTTGTAGAGATAACATAGATAAAAATGTCAGAAGAAAATATAAAAATTGTTAGTGGTGGTGAAAAAACTTAAAGAAACAATTAATTTCTAAAAGAAAAATAATACGTGAGAAATTAAATTTGTTAAAACAGGGTCAGATTTCACAGGCTAACCTATTTCAACCCATTACAAAACACTTGGAAAATATTGAATCTAGTTTAACCAATAAATAAACTGGTCAATATACCTTCATTATCACCCAGATTGACAACTCCTCAAAAAATCAAGCAAAAAAACGAAAAACAACAACATGAAAAACAGGAAGAACTTGAAGATCTGCAAACTTCATCGCTTTTTCATAAGAATTTTGATAATAACAGTGTAGAAGAAGATGAAAAACAGATGCATGAACCAAGTGTTTACATGCAAGACTTATTCCAGTCAACTCCTCGAAATCCAAATCCTACAACACCGACAACCGAAAAGAGAGCTAAACAAAAATTAAATTTTTCTTTAAGTGCTAAAAAGCTAAATAAGCCCACCACAAGTGGTTACTTTTGAGAAAAGCAGTGTTAAAACATGCAACAGAGAACTTTACACAGAATGAGGCCAAAAAGCAAGAAGCGTTTGAAAACGGACGACTTAGAGACTTGATGAATAAATCTGAGAATGACTACTACAGTCAGTTTCATCCTTCACTTGCAAGCTATATTAAAGAATTTTTAGATGATCCATCCACCGTGCCTTCTGACCCACAAAATTATTTTTCCAAGTTTCGTGTACGGCGAGATGATATTGACAATTTTTATATTGGTGATTCGAAAATTGAATTTGATGGAGCTGATTTAATTATAAAAGGTAAACGCTATAAAGGTACACACGGTTTGTACAAATTACTCTTTCGAAAAAATATGCCTACAAAGTATACCCAAGATGATGCAGACGCCTTTAGAGACATCATTGAACATACCTATGCAAACAGAAAACATCATAAGGCTTCTGGAGATGTGATCACCGATAGCTACTCAACAAAATTTAAGAAACTGTTTAGTGACATATATAAAGGTGGAAATCTAGAGGAGGAGATGGAGTACTCCGATAGTCCTATAGAGTACGTGTACTGGGATAATCCCAATGAACTTGTACAACGGTTACGTTTATTATTAGCATCTCAGACAGCTGGCAACACAGGTCACACAAACGAAATCTACTCTATAGTTGAGGAGCTGCAAGAAGCTAATATTATTGAGAAGAGAGATGGTTAATAATTTTATTACAGATGTTAAACGAGAAGTAGTTAGTGAAATACACAAACCGGCTAGAATTAATTTTTTACGACGTAGAGTGATTGTCAAATCACTAAATGATCTATTTCAAGCAGATCTTGTGGAGATGATACCGTACGCAAACGAAAACACAGGTTTTAAATACATTTTAGTGGTTATTAACTGTTTCTCGAAATATGTTTGGGCCTATCCATTAAAAACAAAAACTGGGGAAGAAGTGTCGAAAGCTATAGAAAAAGTGCTTAAAGAACAGGTACCACTTCATCTTCAAACCGATCATGGGAAAGAGTTTTACAATTCGACGATAGAAAAACTGTTGAAAAGATACAAGGTCAAACACTATAGTTCATTTAGTGAAAAAAAGGCTCAAATTGTTGAGAGGGTAAACCGAACCCTTAAAAACCTAATGTGGAAAGAATTTAACTATCAAGGTTCTTATAAATGGTATGATATACTTCCGAAAATTGTTCATATTTATAACAATAGGAAACATCGAACTATAGGGATGAAACCCTCAGAGGTGCGACAAAAACATGAAAAACTATTGCTCAAAACGGTCTATAATCATATAAAGATGACATTTAAACCAAAATACAAGGTTGGTGACCATGTTCGCATTTCAAAACTACGAGGTGTGTTTGATAAGAAATACATGCCAAATTGGTCTACTGAAATTTTTATTGTTAAGAAAATTCAGCTCACCAACCCAGTAACATATCTATTGGAGGATGCTAGTAAAAATTAAATTAAGGGAGGATTCTATGAGCTTCAGCTACAAAAAGTAAAATATCCTGATATATATTTAGTAGAAAAAAATTTAAAACGTGCCAAAAATAAGGTGTTTGTAAAGTGGTTAGGATTTGATAATAAATGTAATAGCTGGATAGATAAAAGTAATGTTGCTTAGTACTAAATAAAGAAAATCATATAAAACTTATTGGTGTATTTTATTTACTAATTTTCTTAAAATATAATTACATTTAGAATACATATTTAATGGGAACAACCATCCTCTAATTATAGCAGTTACTTAATAACTAAAATGAGCCACCCATTGATGATATTCCAAAATTTGATGGGTTATTATACAGCTTTGAAGTACCATTGAACTGTTTCTTCCCATTTCGAATATTAGTTGACTCTTCCATTTGCTCATCTTCATAAATTCTCCCCTCTTCGGGTTTAATATGTTTTTGACGCATCTCTTCAAAAAACTCTGGAGCGAGATGTGTTTGATACTTTAATAAGTATTCCCAGTCGATGCGTCCTTCATTTTCTCTTATAAAATTTTCAGACATCCGTTGATAACGACAAAGAAAAGGCCAATAGAGTTCGCTTTTAAACATATGCATAAAAGCTTCGCTTAAATTTTGATATCTAGACACATTGGGCCAATGCATCTTATTAATATAGGTCGCCATAAACATATCAGATAATCTTTGTTTGCGACCAATTACTTCCCAGTTCACATGGTCACAAAACCATCCAATAAATTCCTCTGTAATAACTGGTGACGCAGAGATCTCATCCCACACTTTATTAATACTATTATTTTCAACCATCTTTAAAAGCGTTCTTTCTGAAAGTAAGAGTTTCAACTTATAAAGCCCTCTATTTATAGGTTGAAGTAAAAGTAACCTTTGACCTTTGATACTTCTCTTTAACCACGATAGCCTTGTTGAATATATTTCTTAACTTCTTCGTTTTTCTTCTGTTCACAAGAGCTGTGTTTTGTTACAATCCAATCAGCAGGTCGATGTGGATTTCCTTTGGTACAATAGATGCAACGGGGTTTTTTTATTCTTGGTTTAATCCATTCATAGGTTGGTAACATTGTATTTGGTTGAGTTTAAAAAAAAACATCAAGTTTTGATGATCTACACTGTTCAACGGTTGACTATAAAATAACCAACGCAGTAAGTTCAATCGTTTTAGCATATATGAAATAATCCTTTATCTACATCTATAGTTTTAGATAAATCAGTTTTTCTGTGTCTGTCATAGCGATAGGTTGTGCGTGTGAAATGAGAAAATGTTCCCAACCACCATCAATTTATCATAATTTTCGCTGTGATAAATGTGGAAGAGTAGACATAGTTAAAATAAGCACAGGCAACAAAATTGCTTCATATTTGTGTGATATTTGTAGAACTACAAGTCCAGGAAAAAACCAAGGAAATATTTTCCGAAATACAACAACGAGACGTGGTAAATTAAAATTTAGAACACAGTAAGATGGACTTTCAATATAATTATTGGTCAACTAAAATTGACTTTGAACTAGAAGAGCTTTTAGAAGAGAAAAGTTATGAAAATATTTATAAATGGTTAGCAGAATGGATATATTTTGGGTTTGATTCATGCAGATACATCATTGAGGAAAAACTACCAACATTATACCCATTATTACCTACAATATGGAAACGTAAATTAACAGAGGCAGCGCTGGAATATACGAAAATATATCCAAACTATAACGCGAAAAAACATCTTCAATCAATTATTTTTAAATTTGATGGTCGAGATGAGTGTGGTTTATATGATATAGATGAATAAAAATATATAATTAAAACATACTTTGAGTTTTTTATTTTAGAATTATTTACTTTGAGACATCCTGTACAGCATAAGTAACCAGCTGTATTAAATAAAACAGGAACGTGTGTAGGGTCACTAAGGTTATAAACAATGCATAAACAATGATAATAGATACACAGACAATCCCGATTAATTTTAACAAATATTTTTAGAAATTATTTTATTTTTTAACCAACATTTACTTAAGGCCTTTTTCACATTAAGACTTACCTAGACCAGGCTAAGCTAGTGAAGTAGCTATCTTACTAAAAAAACACCCCATTTTACCTACTCGCGCATTGGCACCTAACTCATTGACCAATAGGGCCTTTCAACAGCCTCTGGTTGTTGCGTCATTGCTCACAACTTCTTACACACTTCTTTTAGTCCCAAGGTCAAACTATTTTCACTTCTTCAGCAACAGGCCATCCACTTCGGAGAAGTGGATGGCATGTTACCATTTGATATAGAACCCACACTACTACACTACTCACAACGCAATGTAGCAAAACGGGATTTGAGCATAAATGGTATTTTTGCCATTTATAAGTTTTTAAAGATTTTTAATTAAATATTGTTTTGACAACAACCATTAATTATATGCAAGACTAGGTTAAGATTAAGTAAAATTTATGGCAACTCGGCGACTTGTTTTTAGGCATATTTTCAGGTTCGCCGTATTTTAACAAAAGTTGTATTCGGGTAATATGTCCTTTGAGCCACTAACATCAAAATAATTCTTATTTTGTAACTGGAAACAAATTTCAAACTATTTTCAATTAAAAAAAACATACTGTGTAATTTTACTTTCTAACGGGTTTTTAAGTCTGGCTTGCATTGATATTTTGTCTCTTAGTGGAGCGCTTAAAGCGCAGTCTATCTCTTTCTCGCCAAGGCGAAAGGGAGTAGAATTCTAGCCAATCAACGCCAAGATATTTGTCCCTTCAAGCGCAGGGTCGCTTTAACTGAGACGGGAAACTTTCGAAAGTCGGCAGGGAGGTTACTCTTTAGTTTGCCTTTGCCTGGTACGTTACGCTTTCATTCACACTTCTTAAGGGGGGTTTTATTTCAACTGGGGAAATTTATCAATTATTTTAACTTTGTATAAGCTATTATCTTTATTATTCATAATTATTTTAGTCTTTTATTTTGGAGTTTATTGTTTTTAAAGTCACTAATTATTACTGTTTCCAGTGTTTTGAATTAATGTGTTTAACTGTTTTATGGTTTTTTTAACAACAAAATACAAACCATTCGTTGCCCTAAAATCGGCATTTTTAATTAATAACATATCCCAAACCTAAACAGTAATATTAAGTAAATTAAACAGTTGATTGAATAGTTTCACTCGTTCAATCAACGTTTAAGATGTTGATATTTACAACAAATATATAAAAGGTTTATAAAGCCTAAAAGTTTAAGAAGTGTAAATATTTGAATACAAAAGTTTAGTAGTAGTAAAAAGTCGATATTCAACTAATAAATATAAGAAGTGAAAGTGTGAAGCTGCAAGAAGAAAATTGAAAAGGTATGTATGATTATCGTACATTAGTTATACATTTGGGAAAAACGTTTATAGCCTACTTTTCCTCCAAGAACCGTCAAATTCCCTTTCAAGATCGTGTAAATTTAATAACATATAGTAACATTGAATCTTTTCATAATTTATATAAGTTGTAGCCTAAGTTGGTAGCTTACAACATTTAAGCCTTGGCCACTTGAGGTGACAGTACCACTGTCACACACAGGCCCCTGTTACTAAGTGGTGCCAGAAGTTCAGGGTTATTTAGTTTTTGGAAAATTTGTAAAAAAAAATTTGGGAAATTTGTGAAAAAATTTTGGAAAATTTGTGAAAATTTTATGTTGAAAGTTTGAGAAAAACTCAGTAGTACTTTAGTTAACCCATTGGTAGTATTTTGTTGGAAAAACTAAAGGAAATTTTTGTAAAATTGTTCGTTTTAAAAGAAATAGTCTTGTCTAGTTTTTGAAAACCAAAACTAATTTGTTGGAAGATGTGCCATAACTGTTTTTCGTTGTTTAATTTACTAACGTTATAATCTGTGTTACAATTATGTGTATTTTCAATATTTTTGAATATTTTTTTGTCCTTGAAACAGTAAATACAAGGATAATGTCAATGTCATGACAATTTTTCTATTGATATATGATCACTTTAAATTTTGAAAAGATAAATTGGTAGAATATTTTTTATTGAAAAGTTAAGTTTAAATACTATCCAAATATGCCAGCAAATAAAATGCTCTTCATTTCTATCTGGAGGACGGATTCTCCAGCATGCGAAAGGATCAACCTTTTGCCTTAATAAAGCTGTACAGAACTCTAGATTTGAGTTATAACTCCAAAACTCCTTGGTAAACTTTAAAATTGTTCCATCAAAACATTATTTAAATAAAATGGATAAAAGAGTCCATTATTTT
Organism: Aspidapion aeneum; assembly: GCA_963576565.1. NCBI lineage: Eukaryota > Metazoa > Arthropoda > Insecta > Coleoptera > Brentidae > Aspidapion > Aspidapion aeneum. The sequence continues at coordinate 40,956,272 of OY755043.1, forward strand.
GTCTTAATTGTAGCACAGTGTTGTTAAAATAAAGTCTCATTAAACTTATTCTCTTGCCATTAAAAGCCTATTTTGTCGAAATTCGAAATGCTCCTTAAGCTTTTGTTTTTCTAGCTGAATTTTTTTTAAAGAATCTTTTATTAAAAACACAAAAAAGAGTCCATTGCAACTCTGTATTTTTGATTAGTTGGCTGAAACAATAATTGCCAACCCTTCCTCTGACAAACCACTGATTTTTTTTGAAGACTCCCGTCAAATATAACTAAGGGAGGATATTTTTTTAATTTATTTTGTTGCATTAATAACAGTTTTTTTTTAATGTTTTTTAGAACCAATAAACTTTTTTTATTAATATTTAATAACATTTTTTGTTTAAATAATACAAAAATTTATGTTAAGTCATTATAACATTGTTTTTATAAGTATTTTTCTTCGTAGATATCGATATTTCTACTTTATTTTGATTTTATTGTTTGTTTAATAGCTAAAATTTCATTTGGCAAAAAGTACCTAAGCCAAATTATTTGACCATCTAAGTATCCACAATGGTGTAATTAATTAATCTCAAGTAATTTTCCATTGATATTGCATCATAACTTTAAAATTTATAATTTCTAACTACTTTTTCCATGCAAACGTTCATCTCTCATAAATTTGTGCTACAGGACTGTTGTAAAGTGTCTGGTCAGGATAAACTCAAAAAACAGACCTAGCTACTAGCAATATCTTGTATAGAATATGTGATAGATATTTTTTGTTGTCATTTTTGTACTCTCTATATCATACATATATGATTGAAATTTACCAGTTCAAACTAACAGTAAGCAACCACGAAGTATTTTTAAATTTTATATTTTTATATTTCCAGATTTTGAAAATGTATTTTTTTTTCCCAAATTGCACACAAGTTTCTTTTTGGAAAATAAACGTGACTAACTGATTTCTTTGTATCTCAGTAACAACTTTGTCGATTATGAGAAATTTCTTTATTATAAGGTCCACAAGTAAATCTTTCAAAATTTTAAAAAAGCACTAAATAAATGTAGCCACAGCAAATATCGACTCTATACAATTATTATCAAATTAAAAATAAAAATTTACGTTTTATGTTACAAAACATAGCATTCAAACATAGCATTCTTTAAAACGACGTACCTGTCGAACTATTTTTGCTTTATAATTTTCTTATTAAAGTACGTATTATTCTTTTCATAAAAGAAAATTTGATTTTTTTTTCTTAAGTTGGATATTATCAGCACTATCTGCAAATTTACAGCTTTTAAGTAAAGTGAGGAAAATGTAAAAACCTCCTGTATATTTTTTTGGTTTTTTTGAGAGAGACTCTATTTTATTTATTTTCTTTCACTAACATGTAGGTAATCAAGTGAATTTCATTTCATAATATTTTTAATCAAATTAAAAAGTATATTGTCGTTTATTTTTGTAAGTTATTGTCAAGCCATTTTTGTAAAATGGCTTTTCTAATTAAATATTATGAAATGGAAAAACCTAGTGTAGAACCATTCATTCAATTTTCTATGATTCAGGTAGAGCCTACTAAATTGTCTGGACCAAAAACTTTTGAGTTTTGGCCGTAAAGTCGTAAACTAATTTTGTCTCAGGTATTATGTAGATGTAGTATAATAAAAATATTTTGGGAAAAATCACAATAAAAATTATTTTTGCTTTATTTTGTCATTATCTTTGCCCTTAAAGGAATTAATCCGCTACATGCGAAGTAATTAGGTAATTAACTATTTATGTTAATAAATGAACTCATCACACTTAAATATCTTATTAAATATTAACACCTTTGAAATTAAAACCTAAAACGACTTATTACCAAATAGATCATTCTGAGTTAAAACCATGATGTAGAAAGAGAAAAATGATTAAGGAGTTTGATAAAAAGCTCATATTATAAAAAAAAAGTACTGATCTTTGTCAATATTAAAATTTGGTACATGTCTAACTTTGAAGACCTATTTTTTTCGAAAAAAGATCTAAAGTTATATCCTAAGAAAGGATATTAAGAAAATTCGACCTATTTTAAATCAAAGCCATAAAATAACCACCTTTAGCGAAAATGTACGTTATTTTTCATATTTTCAAAAATCAAAACGTTAACCTAACAGAAAACTAAACCTTTTTGGTAGAAAAATTGAAAACGGCATCCATATCGATTTACTAGTTACAGATGGTAACACAACTTAGCCTATTTAGAGAGAGTTTCATCCTATTTTTTTTTATTCGTATGTCATTGTATTGAATAATAACTTTACTGAAAAAATAAATAAATTATCCACCAATTAACTTAAAAGTCAAAACACGTTAACTAAACTTAAGAAAGGACTATATTACCTATTGAGAACTGCCCATAAGCGTTTATCTCAGTACATATTTTAGATCGAGTCAAAATTTTTATTTATAAAGTCCTTTATTTTATCATCTGTATTTTACACTAAACGCCACCAGGGGGAGCAATGATTGACATTGCGCAAGTTGTAATTAAACATTATTTGTTATAAACTACCACTAGTTTTATTGTCTAATAACAAGAGTGAAGATCTCATTTTTCTGTGCATAATGTGTGTGACATTCGCAAGTTACCATAGAACACAGTAAACAGAAAATATAATTTTTTTGACAGTAATTTTTGAGTTAGGTATTTATTCGCACGGTAATTAAACAAGTTTTGCATTGGTAATTTTAACAGTACATTCATTACGTTTTTAAAAAAGAATTGTGCTATCCATCTATTTATTTAGCCTTCTTCGATCCATCTTTGGATATAGGCCTCCTTCAATATCTTCCACTCTTTCCTGTATGACGCCGTGTTCATCCATCTAGTTCCCGCATGTTTCTTCAAATCGTGCGCCCATCTCATTTGTGGTCTTCCACTACCTCTTTTATTTTCCCAAGGTCTCCAGTTTACAATACATTTGTTTGACAGAAAGACGATCGATTTAACAAATGTATTGGTGCTATCGACCATGTCTTAAATGAAGTAATATTTTGTAAAGCCATACAGTAATTTTTGAAAAAAAAACATAATATCATAGCATTTTTATTGCATAACGCTAAAGAAAGCCACAAATCAATGTCCTAACACAGTAAAGGCTTTTCTTAACCCTTTTTACTTGTTTTAAAGCGATAATTTGTTATAACAGTGAAATTGTTTTGATTAGTTTGAAGCTAGAAGATATTTTCTTGTAATTTTTATTAAAAAGACCAAGTTTACAGGTCATGTCCATGTCTTTATGACTATATAGGTACATTATTGATTTTTATTAAAAAGATATACAAAATTAAGTAGCATATTTTAAATAACTAAAAATATAAACAATTTAAATAAATAAACTCGATAAGATCAAAGTACCATGTTTGATGTAATATGTAGGTTTACACCAAAACACCAGATAACCTAAAAAGATTGCTTAGCAGTTCCTTTTCCATACTATAGAGGAGAAGTACTAATAATTGTTTCTAAAATTTAACCAAAGATAATGATAAATCAATCTATTTTTCTAAATTTGACTTGACCTTTGAAATCGGACAAAGGTATTTGATATTTTTCCTAAAATAAAACTCGCGTATTTTGAGTTAGTAATAATTTTATACATAATCTTAAAAATAATATTATTTAGCATAAATAATAATTATTAAAATAAATATATCATAATTCCCATTTAATAATTAAAGACTGGTTAAAGAGAAAGCGCAATATGGAAATATGGAAATTTAGGTTATACATAACCAATAAGCTAACTTAATTATAAAATTTAAATAAAATCAAACAACAAATATAAAACCCTTTGGATAATAATCAGTAGATAGGATTAGTAGTAACGAAACGAGACATAATTAAGTTAAACGACTTCATTAGTGTGATTCAAGCAAATAAACTATTTTGAAAAACTAAATCAACTTTTGAAAATTATTGCAAATACCGTTGCAAAAAGGATACCCTGTATATTTGCTTGAATCAATTTAAGTATAATAAAGATTTTTAAAATTGGTATTTTGATATCTATATGATATAAAGTTTTTCATAAACACTCTTTACAGTTGATCAGTACATTTTCGTAAGATCTAGATCATTCTTGTTCTTAAAATTTTGCTACTAAGTTAATATATAAGTATATTGGCAAAACCATGAGTTTCTACCACGTCGTGTAAAACGTTGAAAAAATTTGTAATTTACAGTGTCACACAATAGACCCGCGTGTACAGTGAGGTACTGAAAACAGCTTACCTAAATTTCTATCTATCATTTTTTTTAAAACTATATTTCATTTTTATAAATTAGACCATGAAGTAATTAAGACCTTTTGTTTCTATTTTTGTTAACCTTAAACGTGTCATTTGAGTTTTTAAACCTTCATTTTTGTTTAAGACAACTATTAAAACATAAACCTGTTGGTTAGTATTTTTTTGTCCATGTTAAGATTTAAAAGATATGTAAAAATGTTTCTCTAGTTTTGAGTTCGTTCGATAATTTTGATTTGTTTTATCTGTTAATGTCATTTTTTTTTATCATAGTAATCTTTATCAACTGCTAATAAAAAATAGCCCAAAAGAAAGGTCTATTTGCCAGGCCTACTTCGTACTTCGTACTGTATGTTTTTTTTTTGAAAAGTGCTAATAACACAATGCCTTCTTAGCTAAGCTATTATATGCATAAAGTTCTATAATTTTTCAGTTAAGTTTTCTCAGCACAGTTAATCGAATTACTTCACAGTTTTGAGTGCGAATTGTGTTAGTATATAGAAAATTTGAATTTTCTTTCATTTACAGTATTCTTTTGTTTTTCTTTGCGTTCCAAGAAAATGTTGGATAGATACATACATCCAGGATATTCTTAGCATATGTAAATAGCACTGAATCTCAAAAGTTTTAAGTTATTTGCACACAGAGATAATAACTTGCGTGCGTAAATATCTTGGTAACCAAAAGATTTAGTACATTCGTTTCTTTGCTAACTTTTGTAATCTCCTTATCCTGTTTAATAAAAAAATAATTTTTATACAATTATCATCAGAGCTTACTTTCTTTTTTTCAAAAGACTGTTTTATAATGTGTTATTACCATTTTGCTGTAGTTGGAGTTACTCTATACAGTAGTTGTTTACTACTACTATGTCGGCTTAGAACGTTTTTCTACGTTGTCCGACGCCTATTCTCCACCTCCTTCGATCATGACAGTCATCTTCCGTCAGGTTTTTTTTTGACTCATTGATCTTTGGATTGACTGTTGCCATTCCAGTTTAGAACGCCCTCTTTTTCTGCGCCCTATTGGTTGCCATTCTAGGACCTGTTTTGGTAATCTTTCATCGTTCATCCGTTGTACATGGGCATACCATATCAGTTGCCTTTTAGTGATGTCATCAGTTATGCTTCCCTCGATTCCCATTCTTTCTTTTATAATCTCATTTCTTATATGATCAGTTCTGGATATTCTCATTGATCATCTTATTGCATCCATTTCGACACTTTCCATTGGAATGGAATGGAAAATGTAGTTGTTTAAATAAACGAATAATTTTTCTGAATTAGAGGTAGTTGACATTTCATCCCCTACCCATTCTTTGCCAAAAAGTTTAATTTTTTTTTTCGTAATAGCTCAAGCCACACACGTATTGAAAAATCTATAAAAAAATTATTAATCTAGATCCTGGATCAATCTGAAAGTAAAAAGGGACAATCTCTCTCTTGAGTTTTTAGATTAGATCGTCGATGTCAAAAAGGACAATCTTTGTCTTGAGTTTTTAAGTTTTTTTTTGTTTCAATATTTGCAATTTTGACACTTAAGATATTTTTTCTCTGGCATTGCAAAAGCAAGCCTGTCTATCATTACATAGACATATATAACATAAATTAATTAAGCAATGCCTTAGCATTTTAACTTAAAATTTTGCATTTGTAGAGCTTTTGTTGTTTTATTCGCCTAAAAAGTTTTTAATTATCATCTAATCCTCGTAATTTATGAGCACTCATTTAAATTTTTTATAATTTTGTTAAAATTTTTAATAACTACGAGACCGATTTTAATGAAAAGAAAAATAATAGTGTCTAAACACTATGTCAAAAGCATAATAAATTCATTGAATGATGTTTTAAAGAAAAAGTTTTATTATATTTGTTAAAACCATGTATAAAATTAGTGTTATAACTTCGTTTTCTTTTATAGGTGAAGACCATGACATCCGACAACTGTAGAGGTCTACGATTCTCTGGAGACTTCCCTCAAAAATTTTACTTAATTAATATTTTTATTTTTATTTTCAGGAATTGTATTGTTTGTATTGAGTTGTAAATGACTGACACATCAAGTTGAAAGTTTTTAAGAACAATTTGTTATAAAAACTTTGATATGGCTATATGGTATGGCAAAATGGATCTGTGTTTGTTATATGCATCTTTTGATGTATAAGGAATGTTATAAAACAATAGACCAATAATAATTCGCCAAGTGGAATCGTCGCGTTTTCTTTTTCTTTTGTTGTTTTTTTTGTAAGACGAGGGCGAATTAATTTTTTCGCTGTTTGTATCATTATATTATAGATTATTTTATAAAATGTTTTTTTATGGAATGAGTGTTTTTAGCTGGATTTTAAAATCCCCAGTCATTGAGAAGAAGGCTGAGGAGTAAATTGGGAAAATTTTTCTTCTCCACTCGAGAGGGTGTTTCAATGGTATACCTATAATTAAAATTTTCAATTGGTTCATTTGTTTTGTTTGTTGCCGTATCTCCTAATATCGTAACTCAATTTTGAAAGATAGGGTTACGGTATAGTCAGTTAGATGTTTTAACCAATCTTTATCAAGTAAATTACTGAATTAATAATGGTCATGTTATAGCTTACATGGTCTACAGGTGAGCTGGTCTAAAACAGCGGAAAAATATATGGGTTGGATTTTTGGGTTTCTTTCAAGTCAAATAATTTTGTAAAAATGGGAATTTAAATTTGGGAAAAACTATTCAAGGTAGGAGTAAAACTTTACCTATGAAACGAATAAAAAGTTATCAGGGTAGGTTAATGAAGACAGTGACGTCACACCTAGTAGATTCCAGTAAGAGATCTACGTAATTTTCTATTTCGTCATGTCGGGAACTCATTTTTGAGTTATACTGGATACACAATAGACCGGAAAATTTATTTAACAAGAAGATTTGGACTAGTTTCTTTCTTCGTTATATACCTGTGTTTTTCTAACTCCAGTGAAGATGGCCACTTCCTGTTAGTGTTGAATCCACAGTGTCTTAGGTTTTCTAATTAGGGAGACAAAAGCGTTGTCGTTGAATAAATTTTATATTTTACAATACAATTTTCAATTTAAAATGGTAGCTACCTATTTTTTTTATTATGACGAAACATGATTTAGATTTGGTATACAAGAGTCACTATATGTTTTTGCAGGAACCTGTGTTAAAGTGATGATGGGATATTATTTTAAAACAGGTTTTATGGTAGATATTTGGACATTTTTTCTGACTTGGTTAAAAAATAGGTTAATAAGATAATATTTGAGATAGTAACTAAAAGTTAGGATTTTTAGAAATTTAGTGTTTAATGGTATAGGAATAGGAAAAACCTAGAAGATACAACCATAAAGAGTAGACGACTCTTGAGTCATGCCATATCAAATGAAAACCGTTATATTTTTATCAGTGATATTTTTAAAAAAAGATATTAACATCAAGAAATAATCAGAGATTGGAAAAACAGACAAGAACAGCAGAATAAAGAAGTATTTTCTTTTATTATAAAATTTTATGATCAAATTTTTACTCTTTTTACTTTATAGGGTTGATAAGCCATTTAAGCTAATCTTTATGTCATTTGGTAATATTTACATTATGAAATTTATATATTTTCTTTTGTCTTGAAATTTTATAAATAAAACCACTGTCTTTGGCATCAGCAGTGATAACACCTATAGACTAACGAAAAAGTCTCATTTGAATTAGAAAGTTTTAAATCAAAAACGTCTTAATGGAAGAGTATATTTAAAATCAAGTAAATAAAATCTTTGTATAAAAAAATTTCTAGTGTACAGCAAACAACTGTTTTTTTTTATTCTGTAAAATGTTACCCTTAAAACTAATTGCCATAAAACTAAGTGCATAAGCACAAATTTTATAAAAAAATAACTAATTAGCTGTGGAGATTGGTAGTTGGCATAACAATCGCTGGACCAAGAGACAGTGTCTCTATCGCGTTATGCCACAGTTCTAACTTGAGGAATACAGAGTTTTTGTAACCTATTATTATACGTGAAAACCAATTCTTTAATCTCTTTTGTACTTTGCTTTAGTAGAAGTAAAATGTGTCTTTTCAGATAATATCTGCATTAATCATCTATCAGATATGTAATTTTAATCTTATTTTTTGTGTTACACGGAAAAAGTCCAATACCTAACTTTTTATTATTTTGGTCAAGTGTAATTTTAATCTTGTTTTTTTGTGTTACACGGAAAAAGTCCAATACTTAACTTTTTATTATTTTGGTAAAGTCATTTTTTGTAAACTTTTAATTGTTTTTTTTTATTTTTGTAATATTAAAAAAAAACAAAATATCATTTTATTTTTTGTTAAAATCCACACATGCCTTTTGGTTTTGTTCTTTTATGATGGATATGTGTGTTATAGTAAATCAACGTAACGTAATGGTTAAAGTATTAACGTAAAATCGATTATATATAGTATATTATAAGAGTCCATTATTTCAAAAAGCTTTGTTTTTTTTTAAATGGGGATCATTTGCTCTTAATCAGTGCTTTTCTAAGATCCCATAAACCGAATAAAAACTACGTCATCAACGGTTAAAATTTTTCCATTTTGAAGTCATTCTTGAATCCAATTGGATATTATCATAGCAATCTTAACATTGCTAAGATACATTTTTCTTTTTTTTCTCTTCTCATTATATTGTAACTTGATAAAATCAATATTATCCAAATTAATAACATTTGATTGTGTAAAACTATTTTTGAATTTTTGTATTGTTTGTCAATAAAACAATATTTAATTTTTTATGTTTTTCTCCTATATGGAAAATATTCGACTATATGAACTTTAAGTACAGTCTGTACCATTTAAGCCAAGCAAATTCCATTTTAAGGATAAATTTTGATAATTGTTTTTAAATTTTGATAGTTTTTTTTTTTAAAATCGACACTATTTTAAACAACTTAAAAAAAATCTCCACTTTTCTTTTACTCTATGAGTACAATTGTTTTTGTAGAACTTTTCTTTTGGTAACTATGACAAATCACAAAAATGTGTTGTCTTTTTCTAAAAATGTTTGTTCCTTTCTGTTTGCTGTCCTAGTTAATCGATAAAATAAAAATATTCTCTATAACGTCATTATTAAAATGATATGCTAGTGCACAGGCATAGCACTAATCAAGAACACCTAAATTATTATTTTTGTATTATTTTTATTTCTATTATCATCTTTAAGTAATTTTGTTGTTACTAAGGCCTATACATAATTGGCTGTATTAATGATGAACAAGTAATTTATGTATACTTTTTGTGTAAATAATAAAATCCATTAAATCTCTAGTTGATCGTCTAAGGAAAACTTAGCGTAAAACTTAGTATTTCTAAGATCAGTGTTTATTTTTCATATATTAGCAAGCATTATTTCATTTATTATTATTTTTATTATTATTTTTTTTAATTATTTGCTCATTTTAAGTCTTGCGTTGTCTAAAGAACCTTATCGTTTAAGATACCTTTTGTTTTTTTTTTCAACTTATAAAATTGGAAAAAAAGTATGTTATACCTAAAATATTTAAAGCATTTTTTTTTAAATTTTTTTTCATGTTTTCGAAGTAAGCCCTTGCCTGCTTGGACTCTAGTTCTTATTTAGTAGTTTTGGAAAAATGAGAAATGACTTCATCACCCAAGAGAGTTTTTTCTTTTTATAACACCAAAAAGGGTCGATTGAAGCAACCATCAACTGTCATTTTTGTTCAATTTTTTTTTGTCATTCGCTTCAATTGGAATATAATAAGACATGATTTTATTTAAAATTTTATTATCAACTAAGATTATTTTATTTTGTTTGTTTTGATTCATGAACTTTGAAATCATCTATCGCCACGTATGTGCGCATGAAATTCCATTAAAACCTAAATTGGTCAAATTTTAAAACATTTGCTTACATTAAGTCAAGTATTTTAAAGCAAAGATGTCTAATTTTCAAACAATGACATCAATAATAACCTACTTTGTTTTGCTGCTGTTCTTAGTTTTTCAAAATTGTGTAAAACCAGCTTACAATTAATTGGAAAGTAAAATAAAATGAAATGGAAATTAATTAGAAAATGAAAAACCCAACTTATCATTTTCAAACATACTAAAATCACACCGAAAATCAATTTGAAAAGAAAAATATTTTTCATGTTTAAACAAAAATTATTTAGCAACATCTATGAAAAAGAAAGTTTAAATTGAAACAGGTAATGTTTCAGGGAAAAAATTTAGAAGGAAATTTCGGAAAAACTGTAAAAATTCTAGGAGGAGCTTTATTCTAAGTGATTTTGAAAATGTGTATATTCATCTGGCTGGATTTATTCTATTTTCATTTGTTCATGAATTTTTTTTTATTGATTTGTTCTATATTGAATTATATTTTGATTTCTTCTATATTGAATTATTTTGATTTTTTCTTTATTGAATCAATATGTTTTGATTTGTTCTAGTAAAAAAATATTATATTTGGATTTGTTCTACTTAAAAAAAATCTATGTGGATTTGTTTCATTTGAGATTATTGTAATAATTCTGTTCTATTTGATTTTCTTTATAAAATTTAAAAATTTTTGAATCATTAAAATCTTAACTATGATAAAAACTTGTATTTCAGTTTTTGTATCATTTTGTGTTTGTTTTTGCTAACTTGTATTTATTTTCAGTTATTCTTTCGAGCACATGAGTTATTTTAATATGATTTGTTTTTGCTTCGATAGAGTATTCCATGTTTGTTTTAAAGTTTATTGTGTTAACCTGGTAGGGTTGTTTTTTTTATTACATTGAAAACAATAAACCAACTTAAATTTTTTTCAAATATTGTTAACTAAACGTTTTCTTTTTTCTCGTTATTGTAAATTAATTTTGTCTTAAGGTATTTGAATATTTTATAAATTATGGTCAAGTAAACGTATTTTGTTCGGTATAAATATATCTGTTTTAAAGTTTTAAAATAATCAATTTTAATATTTCAGTTAGTGTTTGTAATTTTTTACTTGTATCTTTGTTTTAAAATTTGTTTTTTATGCAAACACGTTTTTTGGGTTAGACAACCTTTTGTAGGTTCTTTGCCGTCTAACTAGTTTTAGTTCACCTAAAACTTGTTTATGAGATATAATCATAAAATCAAAAATTTTCAATTTTTTTTATTTAAATATATTTTTTTTTAAACAATTAATTTTGTTTTATATAAGGTTGGTTTATTGTTATTAAAAACATTGTTTTCCTGTATTAAAATTATTTTGTTTTGAGGTCAGCTATTGCAAAGTGTTGTCAACCACCCAACAAATTTCTTCCACAAACAGTTTAATCAACCAAGCAGCTATTCCACCATTAAAGTCATTAAATCTGCCAAGCAGCCATCATCACTACAATCGACGTCTTCTTACCGTCGCTGTGCAAACCTGCAATTGGATGCTTCTTTCCAAATTCAATACAGAGTCTGCTGTTCATCCTTCATTTCAAAGATGGCCAATGTGGAAACTCAGCTCTTGCTGCGTACCTAGTGTTTGTTTAACGCTTTGGAGGAAACGGTTTGGTTTGGAGACTCCCTTAATTTATTTACGTTAACTTAAATCACTTTTTTTTTGTCTCCACAAATTTCTGCATAAGCGTGTATATAATATATACCTTAATGTAGTAGTTTTCAAACAATGTGTTATATATATATATATATATATATATATATATATATATATATATATATTATATATATTTCTATATATTTTTCGGTTTATTTGTCAATTTTATTTTGCCCTCATTTAATTTAAGTTATCGTTGTTATTAAGCTGCACTGATATTCTGATTCTTTCAGTACTGTTTGGAATCTACTGATTATTCACCATGGTTGTTGCTGACTAGCTGATCTAAGATGTTGTATCTGATCCAGTGTTGCTGTTTTGTTCCAGAATGGCACTTGAAGTTTTTTCCAGCCAGAATGTTTGTTGACCATCAGATATCCATAGAAGAAAAATGGAAACGAAGAGCGTTATAGTTTTAGTTTAGATTTGTGTTGTCTGCACTACTTAATGCTTGTTGTTATAAACCAATCTATTTCGACTTGCGTTTAAAAAAAATTGTTTATACTTAATCAGGGGGGAGTAATGTAGCAAAACAGGATTTGAGCATAAATGGTATTTTTGCCATTTATAAGTTTTTTAAGATTTTTAATTAAATATTGTTTTGACATCAACAAGCATTAACTATATGCAAGACTAGGTGAAGATTAAGTAAAATTTATGGCAACTCGGCGACTTGTTTTTAGGCATATTTTCAGGTTCGCCGTATTTTAATAAAAGTTGTATTCGGCTAATATGTCCTTTGAGCCACTAACATCAAAATAATTCTTATTTTGTAACTGGAAACAAATTTTAAACTATTTTCAATTAAAAAAAGACACACTGTGTAATTTTACTTTCTAACGGGTTTTTAAGTCTGGCTTGCATTGCTATTTTGTCTCTTAGTGGAGCGCTTAAAGCTCAGTCTATCTCTTTCTCGCCAAGGCGAAAGGGAGTAGAATTCTAGCCAATCAACGCCAAGATATTTGTCACTTCAAGCGCAGGGTCGCTTTAACTGAGACGGGAAACTTTCGAAAGTTGTCAGGGAGGTTACTATTTAGTTTGTCTTTGCCTGGTACGTTACGCTTTCATTCACACTTCTTAAGGGGGGTTTTATTTCAACTGGGGAAATTTATCAATTATTTTAACTTTGTATAAGCTATTATCTTTATTATTCATAATTATTTTAGTCTTGGAGTTTATTGATTTTAAAGTCATTAATTATTACTGTTTCCAGTGTTTTGAAATAATGTGTTTAACTGTTTTATGGTTTTTTTAACAACAAAATACAAACCATTCGTTGCCCTAAAATCGGCATTTTTAATTAATAACATATCCCAAACCTAAACAGTAATATTAAGTAAATTAAACAGTTGATTGAATAGTTTCACTCATTCAATCAACGTTTAAGATGTTGATATTTACAACAAATATATAAAAGGTTTATAAAGCCTAAAAGTTTAAGAAGTGTAAATATTTGAATACAAAATTTAATAGTAGTAAAAAGTCGATATTCAACTAATAAATATAAGAAGTGAAAGTGTGAAGCTGCAAGAAGAAAATTGAAAAGGTATGTATGATTATCCTACATTAGTTATACATTTGGGAAAAACGTTTATAGCATACTTTTCCTCCAAGAACCGTCAAATTCCCTTTCGAGATCGTGTAAATTTAATAACATATAGTAACATTTAATCTTTTCATAATTTATATAAGTTGTAGCCTAAGTTGGTAGCTTACAACATTTAAGCCTTGGCCACTTGAGGTGACAGTACCACTGTCACACACAGGCCCCTGTTACAGCAACCTCGTCTAAAGAAAGCAACATATTCCAAACACGCTTTTAACCAAATAACATACCTTCTCTGAAAGCCCTTCCAAATAAAATAAACAAACATGACAATACAAAAATTTTCTCATTAAAACAGAAACATTTTAACTAAACAAGCCAAAATATAATTTTAATTGCGAAAGATGGCATTGAACCTGATTATTTAAATTTTAAATATTGTGATTGTCCCATATACAACTTTATGTTTCAAATGTTAATTTTTTTGTTGGACTGTCTCACTAAGATTAGCAAGTACGTTTTTTTTTAATGTTTAACACATAGGTTAGCACTGATGATGAATAAATAGTCGAAAGCGCTCTTTCAAAAAGCTAACAAGAACCAAAAAAAAAATATTTTTCCCTTAATACACAAGTTATTTCGGTATGAATTAACATGTTCTTTGTAATAAACTAATACAGATAAAGCATTAATAAAAAGTTAAAATTTTTAGCAAAAAAAGTTTTAACGTTAAATAAAAAATTTTAATATAGTCGGTAATATTTTCTAAAAATAAATTTGCAATTTTATTTTAATTAACTCAACATGTGCAATAATTAACAATAATTATAAATATATGTATCACAATTTTCCCTAATTCAAACGAATTTTATAATATAAAAGCAATTATTTCGCAAATGGGATTCTGAGTAGAATTTTCAAATCACTGTTAGCTTTATTTCAATAAAAATAAAATTTACTCTGTTCTGTAATGTAATTACAACTAGGCGTAATTTAATTATCCGATGAATTGATAAAATTAATTTATATGTAGTATTAATACGTGTTATATTATATAATTTGTTTTAGTCTATTTCAATAATAGAGATTTATTGGCTTACTTTTAATAAGGAAAATTCTGGTTTGATATCTAAATGGACAACTATTATTTACCTAGGTGTGAATAAGGTCACTAGATCACAAAGTTCCTTCGTGATCAGTGACCTTAGGTATAAACCACGAAAATTTGACAAATTCTTTAACCATATCAACAGTATTATGAACTTCTCAATAATCATATGATAACTGCTGATTGATTTCAAAATGACGCCTGGAGAAGAAACAAAGCGGTTAAATAGTGTGTATATTACGAGTCGTTAAATACCGAGATGAATTCCATCAAAGGAGCATGCGCCAAAATTAACGTCAAAATGTCCAATTTAAATTATTGGCGCGAATACCGTGATTGGTGCGAGATCGAAGAGCTTAACGTATAATAAAAAATTCAAGGTATAAAATAATGGTCAATTCTAATTTTTAGGTATGATTTTATGAAGGTACCGGGTGGTTTTTTATAACCGGAGCACTCAGCAACTTTATCATTGAAAATAAATTGAGATTTTTTTTGGTTAATTATGACAACTTTAAAAGCCAACATAATTTTTTTCTATCCGTCACCATGTACATGGTGTCCCAAATTCGATGTTTTTGGGGGGTTTCGGGTATTTCTAGAGGGGCTAAAAAAAACTGATCCCCCTTTGCGACACTCAAATTTCAAAAGAAGCTCAAAGGTGAAAATCGCATGTTGATATAGCAAGCCGTTTTTAAACTACGGGGTGTTTTTAAAAAGTCTACATTTTGGGAAGGGGTCTATAACTTGTTTATTTATTAATATTTTTTATTTCTGTGAAAACATTCTTAAGACCCTTTTTTAAGAAGAATTCAACTGTTAAATTAAATTTCATTTGTCACGTTTAGTTTTTGAGATATCACATAAAATTAATTTTTCTTTATGGGAGGATCCCTTTATTTCTTTATATTTTTGTATTTTTTTTATTTTTACCACATATTTTAGTTTGCTTAATGGGTTTAAAATATTTTAATATTATAAAAATAAAAAAATAATAAAGAGGTGATTAAAAAAAAAAAAAGGAAACAATAAAAAAATCAAAATATAAAATATTGAGTGTGATACATTATTTTAAAGGAAATTTTAAGCTGATTTTAAAAATCGAATAAAAAAAGACTTATTCTGTAAGAAAAATAACAACTTTATGCAATATCTTAAAAACCAAAAGAGATAAATAAAAACCGTTTACATCTATCAATTCTTCAAGAAAAGAACTATAAGAAAGCTATTTACACAAAAACAAAATTTTCATAAACAAAAAGTTATAAACCCCCTCCCAAAATGCAGACAAAAACACTCCGTAGCTTAAAAACGGCTTGCTATATCTAAATGTGGTTTTCACCTTTAGGCTTCTCTTGAAATTTGAGCGTCGCAAAGGGGGGTCAGTTTTTTCTATCTCACCTAGAAATACCCGACACCACAAAAACACAACGAATTTGGGACACCCTGTACAGGGTGTGACAATGAAGTCGATTTTTTGAGAGAAAATACCCTGGACACTGATATGCAGTATTTCTTCTATATGATCTTATGCATTTCACGTTTATTTTGTTCGGTTCGGGAGCCATGGGAGTATTGACTCTCAACTCCAATGTTTCTTCAAGTATTTCTTGATTGTGTTTCTATTTCAAATGATCACATAGATCCAAGTTTTTTGGGAAGGAGCATTTACATTCTAGGCATCTAAACATACAAACACTTTCTGCATAGGAATACCTTTGTTTTTGTATGCCACGTTTAGTTTGACAGTGTTTATTTAATTTAAATTGGGCACTAAATAATTTGTCACACAACTTGCACGTCACCGGCATTTTCACAGCGCAAAAACGACGAATTTTCATCAAAAAGAACTGGGAATTACTAAAGTTTTGCTGTGTAAAACCATACTGAAATATCTCTCAGTTGATTGGTTGGCAGAAGTGACAGATCAACGCTTGCGCACGTCTTGGAATTCATCTCGGTATTTAACGACTCGTTGGGTATTCCACGGACTTCCTGCGCTTAAAATGGATGGTAACCATAGACCTATAATACGAATGGACTGGCCCTCATGCTTGAAAATTTATTCCAGAGTGAGACAGAGCTAGTCAGGGCAAAAATGAAAGTGTTGCCATTGTTTCTTATGCGTTTCGTTGTTGTTTGGTGATATTTTGTAATATTTTTTCATAGGCAGCCCGAAAGCTGTACACCCGCTGGGGTCCAAGATCTAATGGACACCTATTAAGTCTGGATAGTTAACTATTTCGTCCTTAAGGGACTCTTTAGAACACTGCATGGTCAATGTGACACTTTTGTAAAGCTATAGAGACGTATATGAATCTCATCTTACGATATTGGTAAGAGAAATGAAAATATAATTCTCTTATCGATACCCTGTCCTTTACTATAGATAACATTGTCTCTTTCACTCGGCAAGTAGCTCCATATCTTAGTGAATTAACCAAGCTTTCGGCTGCAGTGAGAGAGAAAAAGCTTATCCACAGTCAATAAGTTCGAAAGCATTTTCTATGCAAAATGTAATAAAAAAATCTTTCAAAAAATATATTAAAACTACACTAAATTTTAGTTTGTTTTTTTATTGTGGCGGTTCATCCACAGCACTGATATTTTATCATTTAAAATAATGTAAATATGTCATGACATAACCGCCCAAATAAAATATTATACAATTCTCCCAAAACAAAGGCTTAATATTTATAATTTAATTGAGATTAAATGCAACATGTCATATAATATGAGAAGTTGCTTGATAAAAAAAAGTAAACTAATAGACATGAATCTCCTCATAAAAAAAAAATAGATCCATGACAGATCTGATACCTTCCTAGCTAGCCTATTAGCACACTTCAAATGAAGCCATGATATATCAGCCTTAAAAATACTTTTTTTGTATATATTTCAGAAACTAAAGCTCCTACGAAGCTTTTGGTTAACACAAATTATTGAGCAAAATGCGGTCTACTACAATCTCAAAGCCGCATATTGATACGATGCTCCCTTAGAAAGTTAGCAATTTTTAATTGTCAAAAAAGTGTCATTAGCAATAATGGATTATGACCAAAATCTAGTCCCCTCGTTATAGTGTCGAACACTATTTTACCCGAAAATTTTACGAAAAACGCTTAGCGGTTTAGGAGCTGTCGTGTTACGGACAGAAATAATATACACACACACACACAGACAGACATCTGAAAAAAAAATTTCGTCGAAGCTAATACCTTTTCTAGCCTAGGGAGGTAATAAAGAAGGAGATCCAAGCAATTTGACATACAGTAAAAAATACTCTGCCAATCTTTGGGCACCTAAGCTCACACTGGGTACTATAGTTATAGTGTATCTACGTGAAAGCTAATATAACTAAAAACTGAAGTATGTTTTATTGAACTCCAGACTCAATTACCTTTCGTTTGATATCACACACGCCATATTTCCACTTAAACACTAATTTTTGAAATTTACCCCCCTTCCCCCCTTTTTTTTTAAATAAACTAAAATGTATTTTGTTTAACTCCAGACTCAATTACCTTTCGTTTGATATCACACACGCCATATTTTTTCATAAACTCTAATTTTTGAAATCTACCCCCACCCTTTTATTTGGCTTGTGTTCGGTGGATTTTGTTCATTTTTAAATGGTACCATCTCGACCCAAAACCCAGCCCGGGTACCAAATTTCATTAAAATCGGGCAAGCGGTTTTTGAGTTATGCGCGTTGGTCGTTACAGACAGACATACAGACACACAGACACACAGACAGACAGACAGACAGACAGACAGACATACAGACAGACAGACAGACAGACAGACGGCGCAACAAAAAAGTTTCAAAATCATCTGAAACGCAAAGATATATAAAAATTTTTGAAATCGGAGCTACTTTTTTTTTCTCGAAAAAATTAGGATCACCATAGCTCACACTACTATAGTATAGTATATGTGTGAGCTAAAACCTATAAATGAAATGATGAAAACAATTATGTATACCCACCGGATACTTTCCCAAATGTCTATTTCTCTGGAACTTTGAGATAAACTTTAAACTCTAAACTAAAACTTTCCGCGAACAGGGTTACCTACCTTTATTCCTGTATATTTCATAACATTTTCCAAGAAATTCCAGTTCAGTTCACAAAGTCTTCTTTAAAAACAAGGTATAAAATGTAATTATTCTTATAAATAAATAAAATATTCTAAACCTATAATTTGGATACTTTTTTAAGTTAAATACGTTTTTATCTTGAAAACTGGTGGTCTCAATATTTTTGGTTATAATATATGAGTGTTTGTTTACTTATGACGGAGCATAAATATAATATCCCTAGGAAATATACCTAGTTATTCAAAAACTAAAATTCTGGCCGCATTTTACCACTAAAAATAAATTCAAAAATGACCAAATATTATTAAAATTTTTGCTAATCAACAATAAAATAAAAAGAAAACGAAAACAAAAAAAAAGAGGGCAAAATAGACTATTGCCAATGAATACACCGTGTATTCATTGCTATTGCTGATACTTAGCTCTAAAAAAGGCACAAAATGTAAAAAAATATTAAAACCATGAAAACTATTGAAAATGGCAAAGTAAATTACAACAACACCAAATGGAGTAAACTTTTATTGGTGTACACCGGTTTCTTCCAATTTTAATCAAAACTAACTAAACGATCCATTGAAAAATGTTAAATAAAAGAGTTATAGGTAGGTAATACACACAGGTTAACAACTTTTGTAATAGCCAAAAATGTTCTGAGAAAAATCTAAAAAACCGTCTTTTTACCTTCCTAGCTGGCGTAGCAATGGCTAGAGAAAGTATTATTTTGGACGATAATTTTTAGCTCACACATATACTATACTATAGTAGTGTGAGCTATGGTGATCCTAATTTTTTCGAGAAAAAAAAAGTTGCTCCGATTTCAAAATTTTTTATATATCTTTGCGTTTCAGATGATTTTGAAACTTTTTTGTTGCGCCGTCTGTCTGTCTGTCTGTCTGTCTGTCTGTCTGTATGTCTGTCTGTGTGTCTGTATGTCTGTCTGTAACGACCAACGCGCATAACTCAAAAACCGCTTGCCCGATTTTAATGAAATTTGGTACCCAGGCTGGGTTTTGGGTCGAGATGGTCCCATTTAAAAATGAACAAAATCCACCGAACACAAGCCAAATAAAAGGGTGGGGGTAGATTTCAAAAATTAGAGTTTATGAAAAAATATGGCGTGTGTGATATCAAACGAAAGGTAATTGAGTCTGGAGTTAAACAAAATACATTTTAGTTTATTTAAAAAAAAAGGGGGGGGGGGTAAATTTCAAAAATTAGTGTTTAAGTGGAAATATGGCGTGTGTGATATCAAACGAAAGGTAATTGAGTCTGGAGTTAAACAAAATACATTTTAGTTTTTAAAAAAAAGGGTGGGGGTAGATTTGAAAAATTAGAGTTTAAGTCAAAACATGGCTTGTGTGGTATCAAACGAAAGGTAATTGAGTCTGGAGTTCAATAAAACATACTTCAGTTTTTAGTTATATTAGCTTTCACGTAGATACACTAGAACTATAGTACCCAGATTGGCAGAGTATTTTTTGAGATAACGCCAAAAATATGTTATTTGGGTGTATTTTGACCTATCTTAGCAATATCGTCGTGATGTCGGGTGTGTGTGTGTGTAGGTGTGTGTGTGTGTATATTTATTATTCATAAACTTTTCATGTAAAATAGTGTTCGACACTCAAACTAGCTGATTAGATTTTGGTCAAAATCAATTAATGCTAATGACAGTTTTTTTTCAATTAAAAAATTTAAAAAATGTTAACTTTGTAACGGAGCATCGTATCAATATGCGGTTTTTAGAAAATAGTAGAATACATTTTGCTTCATAATTTGTTATAACCGATCCAAAAACTTCGTAGGTGCTTTGGTTTTTAAGATATTTACAAAAAACTGTTTTAAAGGCTAATAATATATCATGGCTTTACTTGAAATGGGCTAATAGACTAGCTAGGAAGGTATCAGATCCATCATAGATCCATTTATTTTTATTGAAGAAAATCCCTTTTTTTGATTTCTTGCAGAAATTATTGGTTATGTGAAAAAATTAATCTGGAGTAGTAAATACCTTTTGTCACCCATAACTTTTCTATTTAACTTTTTTGATAGGCTGGTTTCGCTGCAATCCGTCAAAACTTTTATATAAGTAGAGGAGTGTTGGGAAATGGTGCGCAGTTAAGAGAAAACCGTATTTCAGTCGAGGGGATGATAATTAATGTTATTTCAAAAATAACTTTAGATGCGCCATTATTCTATTTTATACAGGGTGTTTCATTTAAAATCTTCCACCCAATATTTCTCCAGAACTACTGAAAACTTTAAAAAATTCCGAGTCAGACAGATTTTGTTAGCGAGGGGCACACTTTTTCGCGATTTTGCCACATCTCTGTCTATCAACTCCTAGCGGGGGCACGTTAGTCCCCTTAACCTTGAATAGGGAAAGTGATACCTTGTCGGAAAGGCCTTTCAATTCTTGATTCAGGACTGATTTAATTTTTCATATCGAAAGAACAGTTTTCGAGTTAATTGTTTTAGAATTTATTAAATGAGCAATCTGAAATAACCGCATAATTTCACTTAGACTGCACAACTGCATTATTCTCATAAAAACAGAAGAAAAACAAAGGATTAATTTAATTTAAAAAAATTGGGATCTTCCCCAAGGTTAGGGTGATAGAGTTGTCGCAAAATCGCAAAAAAGTTTCCTCCTCGCAAACAAAATCGTCGTTTCTCGACATTTTTTTTTAATTTTCAGCAGTTCTCGAGAAATCCCGGATAGAACGTTTTAAATGAGACATCCTGTATACGTAAAACAATATTTGCAAAACATATTAACGTTAACGTCAAAAAAGCCAAAAAATTTATTTGTGCACGATTGCTCACACCATCGGGAAATGATGCGCATAGGGTAGTTAATTGTGCGCGATATAGTTTACACAAAATAATGACATACCTTTATATAAACATTATTTATTTTTTAAAGTTAACATCAAGTAAAAATTATTTCATAAGGGGCACAGAAAACACAGCGGTACCATGGTTCTTAATCTTGCCAATATCTTTACATACATTTCAGATGTGAATTTACCGCTTTATTTTTCGACACGAAATAACATGTTGTAATCTGGCGTCGCTACCTATCGCCCAATCATCTCAATGACTGCATCGTAGGAGATAGCACTTCACATAGTCACATTCTCCGCAAATTCCACTAAATTTGAAATAACTTCAAGCGATTACCCACATCGCACCCTTCCCCAACTCATCCCTACTCCTCAATTTCAGCCTAACAATTTGGATCGAGTCTAATTATTTTTTTCACTCCGTTTCACAATTGCGCTGAACAGAACAGCGACGACGAAATAGCGCTGCGACTAATCAGCGCGGAACAAAATAGCGCTGAATAAAATGGCGTCGGTACAAAATAGCGGGTTTCTTTCTAACACATTAAAAAAAAACTTCCCTAACTTTTCTGGGAGTCTAGAGGCTGTATATCCGAACGGAATCGAACTGAACCAAACTGAACCGATCCAAACTCGGTTCGGTTCAGTTCGGATCGGTTCGGATTCACACCCTCTAGGTTCCCAGGAAAGAAGTCAAGAAAGTTTTTTTGAAGTGTAAACTTCTTTGAGCGCGTTTAGCAGTTTTTGTGGGTAGTGAATTGAACTGAGCCGTGAGGCTCCGCTATGTAACGCTCATTCGGGTAAAGTCGGCTCGAGTCGACTAACTGTGAGAGGAACATTCAGCGAGCGATATGATGATGCACATGAAGGCCAGTATTATTAATTTCGCCTTGTTGAATTTTACACTTCTGTCCTGTGGTCGTAAGCACACACAATGTTTTTTTTTAAATATACTGCTATTTTGTATGTATTTTCGATATTTTGCTATTTAATATTTTAATGTTTCGTACTTTTGTTGTTTTGATATTTTGCAATTTCGATATTTTAATTCGATATTTTTTGTTTCCAATATTAGAGAACTAATTACCAGCCATGTCATCTTTTTGTCCTACGCTTTTTTTTCCGCACTGCTTTGTACCGGAGCCATTTTTTCTGTTGGCTGCGATATATTTTCTATATCTTCCAATAGTTTTCATGCTATTCATATTTTCTCTTTCAAAGGCAAATAACCGAAAATTATATTATCCTTAATTTAGAAATTAATTAAGGATGGCAAAAAACTCTTCATATTTCTCGGCAAGCCGTAGTGAAAAATGCTAAGGGTGCCCAGTTTTTTAACGGGATTTTATAAAAAGAGGGAAATAAATAAACACAACACACAACTGTAATTATCAAAGAAAATAAAAGGTGCAAAACATTTTCAAAGTACATGTGGCATGCGAGCGTTTGTTTATTCACACAGCAAAAAATATTTTAACCTTTTTTCCATTTAGCAAAGTTTTAAATTAATTATACCCACATACAAGATAGTCGAAATTGTTAATTTAATAATGTTCCTGATATAAATTAAATATTCGAACTTTATTTACGAACAAGCATGAAATTTAGTACCCGTCTAATCCAGTAAAAAAAAGTTTTTGTTTCTCATATTTTTGCGTGGGTAGCTTGAAAGCTTAACCTCACGGGGGTCTAAAATCTAATGGACACCTAATAAGTGTTGACAGTTAACTTATGGGACTCCTCAGAACACTGCTTGGTCAATGTGACACCCTTGCGAAGTTAATTAGACGGTTTTGTCTCTATTCCTATGTATATAATGAGAAATGGCGCTTCTTGCGAGGATTTTCTCACTATATACATAGGATTAGAGACAAAACCTTCTAATTAACTTCACAAGGATGTCACATTGACCAAGCAGTGATCTGAGGAGCTCCATAAGGACGAAACAGTTAATTGTCAACACTTACTAGATGTCCATTAGATCTTGGACCCCCGTGATGTTAAGCTCTCAAGCTACCCACGGAAAAATAAGAGAAAAACAAAAAATGATTTTTACCCGATTAGCCACGAATACTTGTTTGATTTTTTGTTTTCGAATTTCATTTTCTTTTATATGTTAAGCTGTTTTGTATGGCTGATAAGTGCTCGTTATCTTGTTGTGCGGAACTTTTCGTTTTCATTTCGTTTTTACTTATTAGGGACTAATAGCCACAGCTTTGCGTTAACGTAACCTAGGGGACGTTAATATGATACGATGCGTATTAGAGTGAATTGAAAACAGAGTTATAACAACCATAGCATTTGTAATTGGCCTATCAATTGCCATCGTTTTCTAAAAAGTAAACTATTTGGGCTCGAATTGTCGTCATTTTAATTGAATTTTTCTGCACTATAGAACACCAAGAAGAAATCTCTACTTTAAAATATGAACATTAAATATACATCAAACCATTTAAAAAATAGGGTTCAAATGACCAAAACTAAGAATCAAATTGGGTTAAAATTCGGACAAACTTACACATTTTCTATTAATCTGTCGTTACCCTTCTACATTTGCTAGCTGGTGTAATAATACACTAGAGATGAGTAGTTCGCGAACGAACTAGAAAAATGAACTAGCTCATTTAACAAGGAAAACGAACTAGTTCACTTTTCTAAAATGAACTAGTTCAAAATGAACTATAAAGAAACAACACACAATATTCTTGCGAGGCTGAACCCAATTATTTCTGTATATTATATTGTGCATTAGAAATGCGGCTATAACTGTGTTCCTGGTCGTGAAATACTGAACGATACCGCGGAGCTTTCAACGAGGAACGAACGAGCTGATAGAAATGAACTGTTGAGTTGAACTCATAAGTAAAATCCGGCATTCGTTCAGTCGATAAGTCAAATCACCTGTTTCGTCGCATTGAGTGGCACGCTCAAGCTACAATGAATTGCACTATTTGAAATTTTGATTTTAAGGAACTGTCAGCCCAATACGCCGTTGGCAAAACTGACAGGATAGCCATTCCGTTAATAGTTCAAACGAACTGGTTCAGTGAACTAGTTATTTTGGTGAACTGATAAGCATATCTCTATAATACACCGAGTGTAATGCATATCGTACATCCCAAAGGCACTGCACATGCGTTCTTAGCCAAAACGTACGTTACGTCAAGATACATACCGTGTCCATTACAGACAATTTGCCAGCTCAATTCGGTGGACACCAAGATAATCTGACTCGAAGTCACGGGTGGCCCGATGGTTTTTGACCAGCAAAGGGGTCTTTATAGTGCTAGCGCCATCTAGACTCTTAACACGCGACCATCCGCTTAACGTGACTTCCGAACCACGGCCTTGTATTTATCATCCACTTTGCCTACTTCGTTGGTGCCCAAACTGAATGCTAATTCGGGTCCATTTTGACTCGCTTTAGGACGCTTGTTCTTGCGTTTTCGTGAGGTGAGGAGCCCTCACCATATCTCAGGACGCTTGTTTTTCACGGCCCGGCCGTAAGGTGAAGTGTAACTTTCGGGGGTAAACTTAAGTGACCATCTTTTTTCATGGTGAGATGAATCCACGGGAACTGTTGTGGTGTTTATAACCTTACTTTTCAACAATGGCGGCTGGTGACGTTATAAATTGGGGGGGGGGGCAAAAATTTATATTGCATGGAAAAAGAGATAACAAAACTTACCTAAACAATTTTATTTTAGCATTTTACAATTAAGCAGTTACTTGGTGTAGTTTTTAGTTAGCATAAAAAATGTGGTTATTTAAATAAGAAGCACTTACTTTGTGTCTCTAACTTTACACTAAAGTGCTTGACATCACACATTCCTTTTGTCACCCACGCAGGATTACTTCGCGGATTGTTCATAATAAGACAAAGCAAATAAATTGGTAAAAAAATTTTTTAAAGTCACAAGCTTTTATAAAATGCATTAAAAATTAAAAAATTATTTTCTAAAATTCTAATATTATCATAATAATAAAAGCGATGGCCGACTGATGGAAATTTTGACGATGTTAGCACGACAAGATATCCTTATCAATTAAATATGTATCACTATTTGCAAGAATTAATCTAGCCGAAAAATGCAGAGGTCCAAACCCACCCAACCCGACCCAAGATACCCCAGTATTTTTCTGACATAGGTATGGTAGGTAAACATATCTTTGATGACCTGCTATGTTGAATATTCCTTAAGTGTTTAGATCACAAATTTAGATTAACTTATGCTTTGATTTGCGGCCATCGCTTTTATTATTATGATAATATTAGAATTTTAGAAAATTATTTTTGAATTTTTAGTACATTTTATAAAAGCTTGTGACTTAAAATTTTTTTTTACCAATTTATTTTCTATTTTGTAGTCTCAGCTATCTACTCTATTAAATGAAAATATTATAATACTTTTTTTCTTATTGTTGTATTATCATCGAACCACTATCCAAATTTTATCCAAATCGGATACCAGGAAGTGTGTCAAAAACACATTTTGCTATAGAAGGGGTGGGGGTAGGGGTGGTAGGATATTTTTTTCTTAATGGTGTATTGTCATGGGAGCACTATGTGTGTATCAAATTTCATCCAAATCGGATAATGGGAAGTGTGTCAAAAACGCTTCACAAGATTTGATAGATAGTTAGTTAGATAGTTAGATAGTTAGACAGAACATCTGAAGCTAAATAAAAGCTTGTAAAAAAAAGCATTTCGCTTTTCATAACCGCACAACTAGTTTTCAGCATTGTATAATTTTTTATTACTTGCACTAAAATTTTGGTTAATTTTTAGGACTTTTAGGTCCGGTCTATGTGGCCCTAGAGATTTTATATGTAATCGAAGTTCATATGTCAACGTATTTAAATTTGCACTGTTAATTATGTAATCGACGGTATTTATTTCCAGGATGATGATGGCCGACTTCAACTAAAACACACATTCCTCCCGCCCCCGCTCGAGAACATACACCCATACCCCGCTGAAAAACGAAACCTTGCCCCGCGCGGCGCTGAATTATTTACGCTAAAAAAGTTCACACCAACCACAGATAATAAAAAGAACTAGACAATCATGTCGTAAGAGAAGATTTAACTTTTTTTAAATAAATCAATTAAAAATACTGTTTGTTGTCTTGTTTTGGGAGGCTGCCCCGTTGCCCTACCTGTAGCAGCCTCCACTGCTTCTGAATGCCAATTTTTTTTGGCGAGCTTTTTTAAAGTGTAAAGGTTAATAACAAACATTTTTTACCTATTTTTATAAATACTTTAAAATTTTAAATTATCAAAATACTTTTGCCAAAACAAAACTGAGAACCAAAAGTAAAGTTATAAACGCCACAAAAACTTACGCAGATTTATTTCGTTGTGAAAAAAAGATGAACTCAAGATCACTGGTGAGCTTAAGTTCAACCGAAAAAGTGAAAATTTCGCTCATTTCACCTAACAGGACGACAAGAATGGACATCCTGGAGTCGCGACACCATCCGTTTGCCTAAGTCGATATAAAACCGGTTTTCTTGACTTCTTTTTGAAGTGAAACCTGAAAATATTTTATTTTTCATTAATTCGAAGCTTTAAGTTATAAAAATGACTTTATTAAAAGTAAAAAAGTTTATATTTTTGCTCTAGAATCTATAAAGGTATAAATATTATTATTAAATAATTTGATGAACAAAAAAAAGTCTCTTGGAACCGAAAAGCCAGAATTCGCATAAAAATCAATTAAAAACCTTAAAAACTTTTATGACTACATGGGCGCAACCCGTTGAAACTTTGGGAGGGTCTCAGCCACCAGGCATACTACCTGGAGAACGCAAAAAAAAATAGTAAAAGTTGTAAGATGGCTTACCACACCTTAAGATAAATCAAAAAATGCAATCTAAGTAAACTAGAGAATCTAAAAACAGTACCTAGGTACCTTTCTGAAAGAAATTCCACCACAGAAAAACATTTGTACAAATAAAATCGTGCCGCAGTTAAGCAAAAAAAATTAAGTACTTTTCGTAAAAAGTGGCAACGTAGAAGACAATTTTTGCAATATTAAAGAAATACTTTTTTTATTATTTTCAGAAAAAATCGCGCCAACAGAAACCCAAAAAAGAATTGCTTCTTAAAAAAACTGATAGAAAATTTAAAAAAATTGCATGTAGGCGAAAACTTTCTAAAAATTAGGTACTTTTCGAAAAAAATTACACTGAGGAAAAATTAAGTAGGTACTATTTGCAAAAAATGCCGCCGCAAAAGAAAATGTTGATGCGCTTTGCAAAATAATTTTTTGTTTAGGTTTTGCAGTGTAGAAACCTACTATTTCCTTTTATTTTGTTCTGTACAGCTTCGCAATATTTTTTTAATTTTTAATTGCTTTTAACAAAAATGTATTTTGTATGTGTGTTTTAATTAATATTTAAATGATAAACAATAAATAATTATTTACATAAAAAAAGTTTGATATATTCTTGTTTTCTGCATAAATTCTTGAATAAAACTAAAATTGCAAAGAGCATTGTATTGTGTGGCAGTAGGTACGTTAAAATCTAATTTCTGTTTGAATCGCAAAACTTTTGAGATGGAATAATTAAGAGTGAGTTAAATCTCGTCACCATAATATAAAATAGAATTTACTTTTTACAAAAAATCAGTGGTGCACCCAGGATTATGCCTTGGGGGTGGCCCGAGAATCTTGGGAGGGGCGAGACCCAATGATGACGTATTTTATGCTATTTTACTTTTTTATTTATGAAATATGTCAAACATACTTACAAAAATTGAGGATTCTAAGGAAGGCAGACCCCGGGACCCCCCCTGGGTGATTCTATGCTAAAATAATATAATATTTTGCAGTAGAGTGTAGGTCCAATAGGAACAGGTTAGGTATTATTTAGTAGCGGCCCTTTAATAGGGACTTATTGCAATAAAGTCAGGCAGTAATTGCACCGGGCACTATTCTGCCAGTTTCGCATTGAAAACTGACAGTTGATCTTTTAAAAGTGACATACCAAAGGCGAATTTATAAATCCAGTCGTTTATTTTCCATTAGTAATGGCGGCACTATTGATTCTGTCTCTTATGATACACAAAGGCCAAATTCTGAAAGAAAACAGCTGTTCTTATAATGCGAAACTGTCAGAATAGCGCCCGGCACAATTACCGCCTGGCTTTATTGTGATAAGTCCCTATTAAGACCTGCAGAGTTGCAGCACCGCCTATGTTAAAAAGTTACAAAAATAATATCATAGTAATTATTTGATGGTAGCACAGCAACTTATGTAATTTACTTCAACTTGAAAAAACAAAAGCGTGGAATTAACATTGACATTTTACTTGTCATTTTTGTGAATGGCTCACTCACAATTATTCTAAAATGGCGAGAAATCGACCATATCCAGATTTTGAAAAATGTGATATGTTTGACTGCTTTATTCAAACAACCAAATCCTAATATTTAAACGGCAGAAATATTTTTTAATGCTTTAAAAAAAAATATTCAAAAATACCAACAATAATGTCTTACACATAATAACACTCAGTTTGAACATTTATATCAAAAATTAGTTATTATTTTTTGTAATTCGTTATTTTTTTTGTATTTTTTGTAGACTTTGTTTCAAATAAATCTGTAAATTATTGTAAAACCATTTTAATTTGCCAAATATCAAAACAGTTAAACTAAAAATCTTTTAAATAGCAATTTTTTAATTTATATTTTTGTTGGAAATTTCCAGGTTAAAACAAAAATTTTTTTTAGTATTTTGTAATAATAATAGCATGAAACCAATCCTAATAGTGATAAAAAAAATCCAGGTCGTATTTAATTTTTTTATGATAAATACCATATCTTAAAAACTAAAACACATTTATAAAAATTGACTACGTCATTATTTTCTTCTTGTTATTGTTTCCACAAAAAGGTTTTTACAGAATAAAAATATCTCACAAAATAAGCGAGGTATAAGGCATTATAAAAAATGCAATTTTTTCAAAAACTCCCTGTATTAGCGAAACTACGGGGTACAGCACAAATCTGATTAAACCGTTTTTAAGGGCTTAAAAAAAAGTATGGTAAGTTGCAATCAGAAAATCAATATCTTTATTAATAACGGAGTTTCCTATTTAATCGCATCGAAAATTGGACACGCTGTACTGCATACATCTATCTCTGCCTATGTATGCAAACTATTTTGCTATTTTCCCTGGCTTAATATGTTGATATCATCAAATCACGTATTCGGTTCGGTTGTAGCTCCGACGGCTTTCGTCACGCCCACCTATCAAAAGTGCGCCTCGCGCAAAGTGTGCCTACTTTATAAATGTTTCAGACCCAAGAAGCGACTTTAATGACGTCAAGCAGTGGAGCTGCACAAATTGTAAAAGTAAGAGGATGAGTAAAAGTAGTTTATGAATGAGAGTGTATGGAAATAATATTTTATTTCGTCGCCCCAGTACTTAGTATAGGCACTAAAAGAATATAACATTACTCTATTAAATTACAAATTTAGAATAATTTTTTTACATCTCAAAAAAGTAGTTATTTTTCTCGTACTGAGAAAGGATTGATCCATATAATAGCTACTGTGTTTAATCTATCACAATTTGGCACAATTTTAAATTATGTTAACACAACGCCAACGTCTTGAAAAACCGCTTTACTTGTATTCCAGTCAACATTAAACATCTGATGGTGACATTAGCTTAAATTGTGCTATGTCTGTATGGTAACGTGTAGCTTTTGTTTTTCGCTCTTCACTCTTACATCTTACTGTTCCAAGAAGTACGCTATTAATTCGGTTGACATTTGCACCTCTTGCGAATGCGGATGAATGGAAAAACAAAAATCGTTTACCTCACAGTTCTGCCGATCTGTTCTCGTTTGTGGCAACGAAAAATGGTAATGGTAAAAATTACTTCAGAGAAAGTAATTTTTCTTCATATAAAACTAGCCAACAGTCAGGTTTGAAATGGGCAGTTTATAGCTCCTGCTTGCCTATATGTGATACAATATTGTGATAAGCTAACATTTTCGGAAAAAATGGTATAGTTTTTGCAAAGTCAGTTGAACAAAGATAAAAGCCGACCATCGGCATATCCTTTAAAGAAAGTGACATGGGCGGCGGTAGATATACTCATGAAAATTATTTCATTTAATTATGGCCTAAACTAAAGAAATAAAAATAGATAATAAAACTTTCTATTTCTACACCTACAGAAACGACACTGATTTATTTTCTAACTCTGCATACTGCCGACTAAAGGGGCCCCGTAACGAACACCTAAAAGCAATTAAAAGCGCATCTCAAAAAAATCTGCCAATCAGGTGCCGTCCATCCACCTGGCCTCGGTCGGTCGGAAAACAAATACTTTATGTTCGGACCGCAAAGAGCCGCGCCTTTTCTGTGTCGGTAGGGTTGAAATTATACCAGGAATATTTTATATGAATTTGGATGACTTTTGAAGGGCAGAATGAAGCAAAATTTAAGGAAATCGATAGAACCCAGTATTAGGAGTTATTCAAGTGACTTTGCAAAAACTATAAAACACGAATCACTCTGCACCTTATCCAAGGAGGTGAGGGGTGGCATTTTTTCTAAAACACAAAAATCGGTTTAGGTTTACTTTGCTCTTTTTAATCCACTATTTGTCAGCATCTCCGAACGTTATTTAACCATCCAATCCCCATAGAGGGACAAATCCCCAAACTAGGTCTAAAAACGTGATTTAAAAAAAATATATATAATTTCTGCCCAAAATACCCTTGAGAAATGGATGCTGATAAAATTTAGTAGGCTCATTCAAAAGTACAGAGATTAGAGCTTTAATTTAGTGTATTTTTGATCTATATTATTTTAAAAATAACAACCCGACAGGGTCTCGAATTAGGGGCAGTTTCTTAAAAGTAAAGTGATTTTTTAAATTAAACAATTTTTTCTCAAAAATCTTAAGTTTTTTCAAAAAACTTGTAGAGATTGCTACAAAAAGCAATATAAATTAGTTTCCTAGTTTGGATTTGTAGCTGTCCAGGACAGCTTCAACTTGTCTTCAAAAATCTATGTTTTGTCATATAAAACACAGATTTCTGGACGACCAATATGAGATGAATGAAAATTGGTTATTACATTTTTTATAGCAAGTAAAATTTTCAATTGATTGATCTTATTTAACACAGCTACATAGCTAGATTTATATCACTAAGAGCAGCACTTATCTCAGCACCGAAACTGTCAAAATATTTAGGGATACTACCCTAAATAACCTTCTTCGGAAAGAACTAAAGTATGGGACAAATGAATGCTTTCTCCATAACGCCTTTGGAGAGGTTTTGCAAATATACACACTCTCGCATTCCACAGGGAATGTTTTTTTGTTCACGTCATATATAACATGCAACATTATTCATTTTAAGTAAGTGTACATGGAAACGTCTGCAGCGAAATTATAGTTTGGATTTTTGTTTGCGCCGGAAGCTAATAGACTTTATTCAGAATGGCAAAATAGAGAAACTTGGAAAAAATATAAAAAAAAATAATAAAAAATTAGGAAAATATCAAATCTAAAGGAAGTATTTTCTCGATAGTAATAAGTCTTCTCAAAGCAAGTTTAAATTTAACTTTAAAACTTTATTTAGCAAGAATATGCTACAATTTTAACAATAGTAAAGTAAATTACATTAAAATCTAATTGCTGGCTATATAAATATTAATAGGCTAAGTAATATTTTCAACTGTAACACAATAATTTATTCTACCTACATCCAAATAAATAATACTATAATTAAACAAACTGCATTGAAAATAAATATTTTTGAAAACTTTTTTTAAATGTGTTTAATTTCTTTTCATTTTTATTGATTTTTTTTATTTATTGATTTCTGACAAACCTTTACAAAATATTGATTTTTGTACAATTAATTTTTGGGAATTATTTAAATGAAAATCGTCTTTAATGCACCATATTTTAAGCGAAAATACCCTGCGAGGATAAGACATCTGCTGTATAAATACCCTGGCCTTGCCAGGGCGTAAAGGTTTAGGTCTTCCTTATTTTTAAGATCTGGAAGAACTGACGGACATAAAGCTCGGCTCACTTGCTAGATTTAAAAGCAGTTATGACTGGTTTAATTGAGCATTCAAACTCTTCTTCATATCCACACAGAATCCACCATAGTCTCCCCGCTACTGCCGTCCAATCAGAATTCAGTTTTTGCGTGAAGTATAGAAACTGTATTAAAAAATATTGCAGGACTGTCTTTTAAAATCAGACGTAATTTTGTATATCAAATTTATTTTATGGGGGGCGATGGAAAGAGGCGCGTTCTCACGAATCGATTTTAGCTGTTCAACTTTAGTGGATCAACTAAAATCGGTCAGGTTTTTGTTCAGAGCACAACCAAAAAATCGATCGAATTCGTTGAATAAAAATGCTGCTAAGGGCAGTATTACGTGCAAATGTCAATGTAAATTTGTTTTTTATTTTCTCTGGCATCTTTATTTTTGTAACTTTTTAGACAGTATAGTATAGACAGGTATAGTTCTATAAATTATATAACACCCTCTGACCACTTTAAACTTTTTTTGTTTTGATTTTAATCGTACAATAATTATTTTTTGTTAGATTATTATTACTCTCCAAATCAACAAAACTACTGCCAGCGAAGAGCCGAGTGCAATATGCAACAAAATACAGTGATTTAAGTCGACCAACAAATGTTCACACGCTTCAAATAAAATTCGACTCGTCTGCAACATATTGCTGTCTAAAACAACAACTCACAACTTGAACGATAAAGTTTGAATGGATCAAACTTTTCAATCAACCAATCAATCGACGCGTGAGAACAATGACAAACATTTAATGCTTTTAAAAAAATGCAACCCCTTCGTGTACAAATTTTTAATTGTAGTGTTACATGCTCGGATACGTTTATTAGTTGGTTTTGAGTCTAGCTTATAAATTGCCAATAATAGTTGAGAGGTGTAAAAATCAGGAGGATAAAACATTAGTTGCCGAAAACAAGAAAATAATTCAAAAAGAATTCAAGAAACATCTTGGTTTGACAATTGATCAACCATAACAAGGTTACGGGAGTACCAACGAAGGAAACACATCCAGAAGTTTTTTTGAAAATGCTGGAATTACTTTCAAAATCACAGAAATTGACATAGATGTTATAGAAGATTAAGTGTTATTTTGAAAGTGATTTCCAGTTATCCCAACATTATGGTTGTCATTTTTAAAATTTTTGCACTAGAGATAGCTGAGGTTTTAGTAGAAAAGTATCCATGGTGCCGCATGATATCAGCATTACATTTAATTTTAATTCAGGGATCAGAAATCATCCGTACTCACCTTGTGTCGATGATTTAACTATCCGAAGAAGCGGCAGAGAGTCGCAATAAAGATTTAAAACAGTATCAATCAAGATTTGGGAGAAACACTTTGAATAACAAATAACAATTATATTAATATAAAATTATAATAGTCACCTTGAAATTTCAAAATTTAAACATGTCAGTTCATAAATAGAAATTTCCCCCATTTTAGTTTTTTTTTTCAAGTTTAATTTAATTATTAAATTCAGTGGCTTTACATCCCAAAGTGCCAATTTTAATACATACATGAATGACAACATTTTAACTCTCTGGTTTAATAATTATTTTGAAGCTTAATTCAAAGTTTAATAATTATTTTGAAGCTTAATTCAAACACCAAAATCAGCGATCTTAAACACACCACACTTTTAAATTTAGTACATGTATTTCGGTTTATAAATTAGAAAGTTCGCCATTTTGGATCCGCCATTTTGATTTTTTTTCTGTGATAAAAAAATATTCAAGTGCATTGTTACCGGAACACCTATCAAAATTGCAAACTGATTATGGCGGCTGGCGGCGACTTGTCACGGCGGCAAGTTGGTCCAGCGGCAAATCGGGTCGACAGGAAAAATTAGCCGCGGTAAGCAGGCGACGACAAATTCCCCCTGGTCACTATGTAAAACGCGAAATATTTCCCTTCCCAAATGAAATTTCTAGATCCGCCTCTGAAATATGACATATAAAATGGAAAAAATTTTAAAAAAGAATTAATTAATAGACTGCATACTGTATTTTTTTTTTAATTAATGTTTAACAAACATATATTTTAGCTGCACGTGCACATAATGACATTTTAAGTACCCCACATTAAAAAGAAATCCAGAAAGAGAGTTTAAAATAAATCCTGGAAAAAAACAACAAAACAATAAAACGAACAAACTGCTGCTGTGGGCTACACAAACTAAGAACGTAAACTTTTGGCGATAGTTTGTTAACAGCTTTCATTTTAAAAATTTACTTCGTGTTTTTAAACAAGTATTGTGTTTTTTTAATTTAATAAAATTATGTTTTTAAAAGAAAACCACACATGGACAAACTAATTGTAACACATCACGTTTTTGCGTCACTAGACCGAAAAATAATCCAGTAATAGATTAGAAAGAAAAACAGGTCATTCGTATGCATTTGTTTACCGGCGCCGGCATTTCAAAGACTAATTATTGGGAGGGGAAGGGGGCTTCAAAATTTTTTTATTGCAACAGCCGAAATTTTCAAACTGTTCGCTAATATTGGAGGTAGAGACTCCCCTCCCCATTCCCTTCCTTCATGACGCCAGCGCATTTGTTTGCAACATTTTTTAAGCAATTCTTGGCCAGCGTTTATTTTTGATTTTTTTGGTAATTTAATGATGATGATTTAAAAAATACTGTTACCGTTTAATTAGATGAAGTTATTATTATAATACCAGACAAAGAATGGGATGAGCATTTTAAAAACTTTTAACTGAAGAAGAAGAGCAGAATTCAAGGAAGACGCAAGAGACAATATAATTAGAACGATGGGATCTCCAGTACCCCTCACAATCTCTGAGGTCAAAAACGTGTGCACAACCTTAAAAAGCGGTAAATCTGCCGGACCCGGAAATATCCCAGCCTGTTTTGGAGATTACGGAATCTTTTCTAAAAATATTTAAATGGAACTGTAGTACCAACTGAGTGGAAAACGTCATAGATATCCACAATACACAAAAAGGGAAGGAAAGATATATGTGACATATACAGAGGTATATCTGTGACTAGTACGCTAAGCAGAATATACGGTAAAATAATAAGAAATAAAGTGGAGAGCGAATATAAAGATATGGAGGCAGAAGAACAAGCTGGTTTCAGGGCAGGTAGATCGACTTCAGATCATCTCTTTTGATCTGAACCCAAGTTATTGAAAAGAAAATGGCATACTAGCTGCATCTGCTTTACGTCGATTTGCAGAAGGCATAATATAGTATACCATATACAACTGATTAAGGCCATCAAAGAGTTATACCGCAATAGTAAGGCAAAAGTTAAAATAAAAGCAAAACTAACCAAAGGCTTCCAAGTAAATAAAGGTCTTAAACAAGGTTGATGTATCTCGCCTACGCTCTTCAAGTTATACTTGGAACAAGTCCTTAAAGTATGGAAGAGAAAATGCCAAAACATGGGAATTCCGTTGGACGAGACCACCTTGTATACTTTATGTTTCGCCGATGATCAGATAGTAGTGGCTCAGGATTATGACGACCTCGAATATATGACACGAAAACTAATAGAAGAGTACAATAAGTGGATACTAGAGGTTAATCTCAATAAGACAGAGTATATGTGTATCGGTGGAATGAAACAGGATCTAATCTTAAATACCGGGCAGCGAATTCAGTCCTGTGATGAGTATAAATACTTACAAGGAAGAAAAGCAATAACTTTATTAAATGGAATAATTTTGGACCAAGGTATATCAAAACATAACAAAAAGCTTATATATAACACCATTGTAAAAAGTATTATTACATACGGCTCAGAAGTAGGGCCAATCAAGGCTAGAACAGAAAAAATGCTTTCCGCTACGGAGATGGACTATTGGAGAAGAGCAGCAGGGAAATCCAAAAGAGAAAGAGTTACAAATCAAAGAATAAGAGAAATTATGACAGTGGGGGAACGTACTTTAGTGGATGATATAAGAACAAAGCAACTGGTGTGGTACGGACATGTACAAAGGATGAATGATGAAAGACTACCCAAACAAATACTACAATGGAAACCAACTGGCCGATGAAAATAAGGACGGCCAAGGAGAAGCTGGAGGGAAGGAATAGACAGTGAAATAAGAATACGAGGCCTAGATGATGAATTATGGGCAAACAGAAACGAGTGGAGATTGGGTATCGGAAGACGTAGAACGTTGTGAAACCGATAATTATATAATAGCCAGATAGTTTTTTAAAGTCTTTATTTTCCCACAGTCTGTTTAATAAATTGCGGCGACCGGTTTCGGGATAGCTCCCATCCCGAAACCGGTCGCCGCAATTTATTAAACAGACTGTGGGAAAATAAAGACTAAAAAACTATCTGGCTATTCTATAACAATCCCACATAATGGATACCCTGGAAGATCCGATAATTATATCTATATTATTAAAAAACAAATAAAGCACTAAATGCTTTTTAATCTGGCTTAAAATTCATTTAATAACATTACCTTTTTCCTGTAGCCTTGGTGCACGGATCACCTAACAAAAATTCGTGCTTGGTGGCTCGGTGCGTTCGTACATTAAACACAAGTGAGCTAAGGAATCTCGCTTGCTACAGTGGCGGGTTCAATCCCCGTCGGTTGCCGAGGTCGGGTGCGGCAGACATTTATAGGATTCCTGGGAAGTGTAAAATGTAATAGTGTCTTACCCCTTCATTCACGCCGGTAACCAGGCCGGATGAGGTCGGATATCTCGTGAAGGCGGACTTTGTTAAACACTCCTTTAGTCGGCAGGCCATCCTAAGGAACAAAAAGACCGGATAAAAAAATTTATAATCTGGGGTTCCAAAGGTGGCCGAAGTCCCGTGCAGTTAGACGTTCCGAAATGGCGGCCTTAGTATCGTTGGGGAAAGAGTCACAGTTATCAAATGAGAAAAAAAAAATCTTTTTTTCCTGTTAAAAAATGTTTTGGACAATCTCTGGCATATTTAAGTCAGTAATTATGCACTTCCCCCCTTTTAAAGATTTAAGCCACCTTTTTCGCAATTGTTTCCCTGGGTTCTGTAAACCAGCGGGGTTTTAAAAAAATCGAACCCTGTCTCTATCTCCCTTATTCCAGCTAATCCAAAAAATTATAAATAAAACTTTATTAACAACATGCATTTAAACTCAAACAATGCTTTGTTTGTCATCCAGCATATGTTAAGCATCAGCTGATCTATTTTTGACGTCAATTCAAAATGACCAACTGTTTTGTCTGAAGCAACTGTCACTATACAAACCTGAACAATGATCTGCGCCGTGACTATTTATATTTTAAAGAGATGTCGGCCTAAATAAAAATATTTTAGATTTCCTCGAGTACTCCTAGGCAATATACTGTGTGTGTACCGTGTTAACAAATCTTTCTTAATGAGGTTTTAAAGCCCAACTGGGCCGCCGCCGACACCGCCATCTGTTTTTGGAAAATACGGCTCTGTAAACGCAAAAGTAAAATTTTCTATGAAGTTTTCTAATGTTAACTACCCCACCCGACATTAATTTTAAATAAATTGGTAAAAATTTTTTTTTAAGTCACAAGCTTTTATAAAATGCACTAACAATTAAAAAATAATTTTCTAACATTCTAATATTATCATAATAATAAAAGCGATGGCCGACTGATGGAAATCTTGACGATGTTACCACGAAAAGATATCCGTATCAATTAAATATCACTATTTGCAAGAATCAATCTAGCAGAAAAATGCAGAGGTACCAAACCCACCCAATCCGACCTAAGATACCCCAGCATTTCTCTGACAGAGGTGGCAATGGCATAACATTGCGGCACATCAAACATATCTTTGATGACCTGCTATGTTGAATATTCTTTAGGTGTTTAGATCACAACTTTAGATTAACTTATGCTTTGATTTGCGGCCATCGCTTTTATTATTATGATAATATTAGAATCTTAGAAAATTATTTTTTAATTTTTAGTGCATTTTATAAAAGCTTGTGACTTAAAAAAAAATTTTTACCAATTTATTTTCTACTTTTTAGTCTCAGCTATCTACTCTATTAAATAAAAATATTTGTTCAATAACAGAACAGAAGAGTTTATTCTAGATTATAATAAAATCGCTGATCGTGAGTTGTTTGAAAACTCATTTTTCTATTGGGGAAGGAGAGGGTGGGGGTAGAGGTAGAAATATATTTTTTGTTTGGGCTGTATTGCCATCGGGCCTTTATGCATATACCAAATTTTATAAAAGTAATTTGAAGTGACTAGTGTGGGTGGTAGGACATTTTTTCATTATTGCTGTATTGTCATCGGACCACTATATGTATACCAAATTTCATCCAAATCGGATAATGGGAAGTGTGTCAAAAACGCATTTTTCTATAGATGGGGTTGGGGGTAGGAGTGGTAGGACTTTTTTTTCAATGTTGTATTGTCATCTGACCACTATATGTATACCAAATTTCATCCAAATCGGATAATGGCAAGGGTGTCAAAAATGCATTTTCTATGGAAGAGGGTGGGGTTAGGGGTGGGAGGATATTTTTTCATTATTGTTGTATTGTCATCGGACCACTGTGTGAGTACCAAATTTCATCCAAATCGGATAATGGGAAGTGTGTCAAAAACTCATTTTTCTATAAAAGAGGGTGGGGGTAGGGGTGGGAGGATATTTTTTTCTTAATATTGTGTTGTCATCGGATCACTATATCTATACCAAATTTTATCCAAATCGGATAACGGGAAGTGTGTCGTTGAATTGCTACTGATCCCGAACGTGTTATAGGCTATATTTTTTTAAACTTAAACAGGAATCAACATGTGGTCTTCAGACGCCATTTTGTCACATGATGTAGGCTTTAAGGCATACAAATTATCTAAATTTCAGTCGATTTTATTAAAATTCCTTTGATTACCATCCTATCATTCCCCCCACCCTATTCAAAAACCATATTCACATTATTTTATCAAATATAGAGCAATTTCAAAAATTCTTTCTGCATACGCCTTCAGATCCCCCCTCCCCCCCGCCTCTCCCACTCTCCACCACGCCATCCTTATTAGTAATAGTTATAGCTATAACTTTCACAAATATAAAGCGATTTCAAAAGTTTGTTCTGCACACGCTTGAAGACTTTTTCCAACATCATTTTACTAGTTTCCACCTCCCTCTCTTCTCCCCGCCCTCCTTATTACCAATAGATGTAGCTATACCTTTCACAAATTTAGAGCGATTTCAAAAATTCTTTCGGCACACGCTTTAAGATTTTTTCCAACACCATTTTACTAGTTCCCTCCTCCCTCTCTCCTCCCCCACCTTCACTCTATGGAAGGAGTTCGCGTCCGTAGAAAATCTGTACACGTACTTTTTGGGTAAAGCTAAATAAATTGTAAATGCATAGTGCTTTTTATAAGGCTGAATAAGAATTAAACTCAAAAGTTGGAAATAAAAAAAAAATTATAAAAAACACCCTAACTCCTAAACTTACTAGTAACTACCAGTCGTAGTTGGGTACAAAATTACCCAATAACCTGATTCATGAAAATACAAAACTGTTTAATTTTGTAAGTGCGCTTTGGGCATCAATACTAAAAGTTGAAGCATTTCGTACATTATAGGTATACCTGTCAATTTTGTACTCAACTGCTACTAGTATTTTTTTATTCAATTTTTTTTCATTACGTTAGTGGTTCAAACAAGAAATCAGTAATTAAACAAATTGTTGTAAGCATTTTAATCTAATAAAAATTAAAGAAAATTTTCTGAAATTTCTTTGAGCTGTGTAATGTAGTACCCCTTTTGTCATCCTCATATTTTATCAAATGATGGCGTTAGAGTTAATATCTCTTCTACAACAGGCATATAAAATTATATAAATATATTAAAAATAAATACACTACGTCCATTTAACCTTTGTTTGAGGCGGTTAATATGTTCATATTAAGCACATTCTCTGGAAGTCCGCTGCAACCATCAATATTTTTCGACGGAGTTACAGACGTAAAAATATAAGTGCTTTTACGCCCGCTATTGAAATGGTAGGCTTTTCTAAGCTACTTAAAAAAATGTGCCGCATCAAAACCAAAAAAATACAAACATGTTTTTTCAAATATTTAGTTTGACGCCTTTTTGCAAGTTTCTAATAAAAAAATGTCTTAAAAAATCCTTAGTTTGATATAAATTTAAGATTAGATTCTTTGTAAACTACTAAAAAAATCAGTGCACCTAAAACGTGTATCCCACAAAAATTATTTTTACTAAATCTTTATGTCACCAGTAAATAAAAAAAAACACTCAAAACTTTACATATATTATTTCAGGGTAACATCAATGATTACACAACTTCGATAGATATGCAACCCAACAAACTTAATAACAGCAGCGAACAGATAGCTCTGCCGTATATTTATAAACATCGAATGATAACACGGCAGAGCCATCTGTCCGCTGCTGTAATTAATTGGGTTGCATATCTCTAGAAGTTATGTAACCATTGGTAATATTTTATGGAAATTTAAACCGTTTTATTTTTGAATTGCAGTAATGTGTTGAGCTACATTTTTGAGCTAAATGGCCGGCAACTCGAAATGTTCGTGTGGTCAAAACATGCATTTAGGAAAAAACCGCATTAATTTGCGTTAAGCCCAGCTCTTTGACCTGTAAATATTTTATATTTTAACAAACATACAATAACAGATTTAAGCCCGTAGCGTTAGTGTACAGGGTGTTACATTAAGTATAGCAGCAAGATTTAGCTCCGAAACTACTATTGCTACGACTTTGTGAAAAAATTGTTATAACAAATTCGAGTCTAGCAAATTTACCTAAAATATTTTTACTACAAACGTAAAGTTTAGTACCCGGCAATAAAAAAAAAACATTTTTTAGTGGCTAATCGGGTATAGAAAGATTTTGTTTCTCTTGTATTTTTCCGTGGGCAGCTCGAAAGCTGTAAACCCACAGGACGGGGGTCCATGATCTAATGGACACCTATTAAGTGTTGACAGTTAACTGTTTCGTCCTTAAGGGACTCTTCAGAACACTGCATGGTCAATGTGACACTTTTGCAAAGCTACAAAAATGGTATAGTTGACTTATAAAGATAAGCCTATAAAATGCAAATTTTCTTGACCTGTTGTCCAAATTTATATTTTTGCAAAACGGAAAACTTTTAAAAAATGCCAATCCTAAAAACTTAAATCTCTTAAATAAATTAAATACAAACCCATCAATATTTTTACCTAAATTTGTTAGGAGCTATTAATTTAAAATATTTGTCTTAGATTTTAAGATATTTAAAAATAACGTTTTATGTGTTTATTATGTGGTGTTACGAGGCATTATTTTATATTATTTTTATATCACACCTGTTATAATTTTTGACAATTGATGCTAATTTTTAAAAAACCCTGTAAAACTAAACAATAAAACTAATCAAACGTCAAATTATAACACTTATAAAGATACAGAGGTGTATAAATAAAATTTAATTAAGCAAAGAAAGGTCAAGTTTAAAAAAATTATTAAAAATATCTTTAAGCAAAGTTAAATAATAATATGCGGGTTTCAGCAGCTTATTAAACAAATATCACTTAACATTCCTAAGTAAAAATATTAATGACTTTTATCTAGTCGATAGATTATCCACTAGCGGGGAGCTAGAGAAACAAAAATATTCTAAGTGAAATCAAAGTGTTTTCGAAAAATTAGAGATTTTACAAAATAAAGCAATGAGGATAATTTTAAATGCAAATAAATATACAAAAATAAGTCTTATGTTATCAAAATTGGAATGGTTTATATAAAAAATTTCACATTTTATTTAGTTTGTATTTTTATCTATAAAATTTAACATAATTTACTTCCAGAAAATTTAAAATTATTTATTACTATAAACTTTGAACAACATTTATATTTGACTCGAAATAATTCAAATTTTTACGTTAATAATTGCAGATCTAATTTAAAATTTAATTCAGTTTTTTATAATGGGCTTTTAGAATTTAATCAATTAAAAAATGAAATAAA
This sequence comes from Aspidapion aeneum, assembly GCA_963576565.1. Lineage (NCBI taxonomy): Eukaryota > Metazoa > Arthropoda > Insecta > Coleoptera > Brentidae > Aspidapion > Aspidapion aeneum. The sequence continues at coordinate 40,998,775 of OY755043.1, forward strand.
ATCAAAAACATCTATATCTTTATTTAAAAAATCTTTAAAATGTTATCTTTTTAAAAAAATCAAAGTTATTAATTTAGTTTAATTATAAATATTTTGTACATAGTAGCAAAATGCTAAATAAAATATATTACTAATACTACTACTAATTCGCAAGAGCCGATTTGCTTATAACAATTTTTTATAATCTATCCGGTAGCCAACCTTAATGGGATACACTGTATAATTTATTGATCGATAATAGGTAGATATTTTTTTAAACCGACCAAAAAATAAGCAATTTTTTTACAATTTAAAAAAAATATATCGTTGTTACAGGGAGCCCTTTCAAAGAAATTTCAACAATCAAAAAAAACACCGAGAGAACGGAAAATGTATTTAACGGTCCCTCTTTTAGTAAATTTGGACATGACTGCTGTTGACAAGTTTTAATTTCTACTACTACTATGTCGGTTTAGAACGTTTTTCTACGTTGTCCGACGCCTATTCTCCACCTCCTTCGATCTTGACAGTCATCTTCTGTCAGATTTTTTTGACTCATTGATATTTGAAATGACTGTTGCCATTCTAGTTTAGGACGCCCTCTTTTTCGGCGCCCTATTGGTTGCCATTCTAGGACCTGCTTTGGTAATATTTTCTCGTTCATTCGTTGTACATGGCCGTACCATATCAGTTGCCTTTTAGTGATGTCATCCGTTATGCTTCCCTCGATTCCCATTCTTTCTTTTATGATCTCATTTCTTATGTGATCTATTCTAGATATCCTCATTGATCTCAAGTCTCTATTCCATACAACAGCGTGCTTTTCACCATTGTTTCATATATGTTAAATTTTACATTCTTTTTTATTTCTCTGCTCCATAAAATACTGTTAAGACATCCAATAACCTTTTTTGCTTTTACTATTTTTTTTTCCAATTGTTTACAGTCTGTTCCTGTCTTATCAAAGGTGACACCCAAATATACATACTCATTGCATGGAGATATTGTTTGTCCATTTTCTAGTACCAACTCACTGGATTCGTTTCCAATACATAAGTACTGTGTCTTGTCCACGTTCACTGTTAATCCCCACTTTTGGTATTCTTCTGTTAACTTTCTCATCATATACTCCATGTCTTCTTTATCGTTAGTCAAAATTACTTGGTCGTCAGCAAACTGTAGTGTGTATATGGTAAGTCGGTCGCTAAGTTGTATTCCCATGCCCTGCACTTTACGTTTCCAGTTTTTTAGAGCTACTGCGATATATATTTTAAAATGAGTTGGAGAGATACAACATCCTTGTCTTAAGCCTTTTTTACCAGAAATTCTTTTGAAAGTCGATTTCCAATTTTAATTTTAGATTTTGACCCTTTGTATAGTTCTTTTATCGCTTTTATGTATGTATGATTGATATTAGTTTGCTCTAACACTTTCCATAACTTTTCTACTGGAACGGTATCATATGCTTTTTGTAGGTCCACAAAGGTAACATGAGTCTCCATATTTCTGGCGCTCCTTTTCTCAATTACTTGTTTAAGACAAAAAACATTATCACTACAAGTTCTGCCTGCACGAAACCCACTTTGCTCTTCTTCTTCTTGTTCATGAAAATCATTCCCTATTAGATCTCTAAGGGTCCATCTCACCGACTTTTTTTGTTACTTAGCTTAAAGCGTTTCTTAATATAATCATAATATGATGTAATAAGGAACACTTAAGGCTAAGTAACGAAAAAAAGAGTCCGTACAATCCAGCTTGTTTCCTTTTTTATGTATTGAGGTTATAAATGCAATTTTCCAATCATTAGGTACTGGATGTCCGTTTATGCATTGACTGATAATATATGTGAGATTTTCGAGTGGTTTCTCTGATCCATATTTGAGCATTTTAGCATATATTCCCCCAGGTCGGCTAGCTTTTCCGGATTTAAGCTTTTTAATATTATCCTTTATCATTTCTTTTTCAATGATTACTTCCTCTCCATGTACTTCTATGTCTCTCCTCGGAGAGGCTGCCATATATTCGGGTCTCGTCTCCTGCAGCAGTCCCTTGTAGTGTTCTGTCCATTATTCTGGTTTGATTATCTGAATATTTACTTTTATTTTTGTTGGGTTTTTTACTGTAGAAATGAATTTCCATACTTCAGAACTCTGCCTACCTCCTACGTGTGTATTTATGTCGTGGCACTTGCGCTCGAACATTTCATTTTTTCTGTGCGTATCAAATTTCTTAGCTGTCTTCTGGTTTCCCTGTAGATTTCTATGTCTCTTTGCTCTTTAGTACTGAGCCATTTCAAGTATGTGCGTTTTTTCTCTTTGACCATTTCCTGTATTTTGTCCGTCCACCACATCTTCCTGTTATTTCTATTATCTTGGTATCCAACAGCTTCGTTGCTTGCTTCCTTCAAGCTTTTTATTATATTTGTATATATCTCTTAAATTTGTGTCTATTAATTTTTCATCTAATCGGTTCTGATACAATCTTTGAGTACTTTCGATTTCTAGACTTCTAAAGTTGTATATTGTTTTATTTTCTATCTATTTTATTCGGTTTGTAATTTCTATTAAAATAACGTAAAATAAAATGGGAAAATTTTAAAAATTAGGCCTAACGTGAAAAATATTCAATTATAACTTAATATTAACCCATTCATTTTCTGATAGTTGTAAATATGCTAGCTTTAAAGTAAATACCATGATATTTACAATTGTAATTACTATGTTTGTAGTAATTTATGTCGGTTTAAAAAATTAATATTAACATCTTGTGTGTGTTTTTTTGGATTTTGTCAGTATACAAACATAAAAAATCATAAAATACGGCTTTCTGGGTTCTTGCCCCCCCCCTCTTCCCAATCTCGGCCAACCCCGACACTTTTTTCTGTATACGCCACTGACATGTAAATTTTCTGATTCAACCTGTAAAGTTTACGTTCCCAGTCTGATATTTTCCAGATATTCTCTAAATATATTTCCAATATTCCAAAACCGACTACATTTAAATAATTTTCCAGAATCCTGATAAATTATTATTACAACGAAATATAAAACCAATATATTTCTTCTGGTTTTTAAAATAATTTTTGTTCTCATCGATGCAATCAAACTGAATCTTGAAAAGTTCTGATGCGATCCAAATGCCATCAAACAAGTTCTTTTACATTTCCGACACAATCGATTGTTGGCAAAAATAGCTATCATCACATGGAGTCGATGCCTGTTGATGGATGAATTTATATCAAAACCTCAAATCTCAAGGTTTTAAAATTTCATAAATCTTTTTGAGAAATGTTGGCTATAAATAGGTTTGCGGCAAAATTGCCAATAAATTTATTAAAAGATGATGATGACGATTCGTCCAGTTCATCAGATTCGGATGAGGAACTTGTGTTAAGTGCACAAAAACAATATACAAAAATCCTGGATTATATCGAGGAAACGCTGGAACATTATAGTTTAAGTGACAAATCCTATTTTCGAATGACCCGAGATGCGGTTGAGGTAGTTCATAAAAAATTAGGTTAAACGCAAGGGGTTCTTTTACTTTTTGGTGGCCTTATCGCTGATGGCTGTTATAATCATAGGTGAGTTCCATCGACTGATGGCATCGATGGCAACAATCAGATAAATGTCAGATTAGTTTAAGAACTTATTTATATTAAAAAAGCGTTTCAGTGCTAACCATATTCCAAACCAAACCCAACTGCATGACAACGTAGTTTTTTATGATTGTGCCTTCTTAATTCGGAATATTGGTTTAGCAGCTCAAAAATTAGTAAAAATTCTGGCGCATCATTTTAATTGTAAAACAGTTTGTCCTGCGTTTAACAAAGGGACAAAGGTACCGAGAGAACGGAAAATGTACTTGACAGTTTTTGTATGTATTTCTGTCTGTTTTAATGTTTTAATAGGTTTGATATTTTTATTAAAATAGTTTAAAATATACCAGGAAATTATTAAAAACTAACCTTAACTTAAAAATATCCAATTATAACTAAGCATAACCATTCACTTTCTGATAGTTATAAATATGCTAGCTTTTATGTATATACAAAAAATTTTACAATTGTAATGCGTATATTTGTGGTGATTTATGTCGCTTTAAAAATTAATATTAACATTTTGTGTGTACTTTTTGGATTGTATATCGGTTATAAAAAATATGTGCGATACACCACCTAAAACTGAAAGATCTACACTACATGTAAATTTCTTGAGTCGGCATGTGAAGTTTACATTTCCAGTTTGATACCGTAAATACTTATTAGGTACGCTACTGGCCCAGTCTTGCTAGCGCTCAATTAATTTGACCATTGTTATTTTGTTTTTTAGCAATACGTGTACTAAATATACTTAGAAATACTCTAACGGTATATAATAAAAACGCCAAAACGGAACAAAAAACCTTAGTTTTTGAGGTAAGAAAACTCTTCGACTAATCACAATATACGGGTGGCGGTCTCAAACTCATCCAAAAGTAGTTTAGTTTTAGCCGATTATGCTAACCACTTTTGGCAAGCTGGAGCCATTTTCGGACGAGTATTGCCAATTTTGGTTTAACTTCAGACGTCGCTGAATGCACCTCGGGGGCGCGTTCAGATTGAAACACCCGATGTGCGTCCGGTAAAGGGCGTTACCCCGGCCGGTGTGCGACGGTGCGTGGTCGGATTGATTCTTCAATCTGAACGATTTTCATCTTGCAGCTGATCAATTGATCACTGTCATATGTAATGCATTATATTTCCAAAGTGATTTTTTTTCTTGTGCTTTTTTAAAAATGACCGAACGTTTTTGTTGAACCACTCTCGTGTTTTCGTCCAACAACAAATTCATACAAAATGAAGTTATGACAATGGGTACTAATTGGGTTATTCATTTCTACCTAGTAAGTACCTAGTCAAAATTTTAGCACTGAATTTAAGGCCGAAAAAAAAATTAAAGCAAATAATAAACAATACACATATGTTGTAAAGGTTAGAAATCAAAGGTTGATCAAATGAGCATGTGGGTTACATTTAATCGTCCTTTTTCGAAGGGTGCGAAAGTGTGCATCCAGTAAAAATTCACCAGCAATCTGAACGCCAAAGTAAAGCCTAACCAAATACACACCGGATGCAATCTGAACGGCCAGGATGCGCCCGTGCCACGACCGACGTCCAATCTGAACGCGCTTCTGATAAACATAGTTAACACTGAGACAGAAGGAATAGTGAGACATTTAAAATTGTGATTGTCATGAGTGTGATCGGCAAAGGATGTGTATATTTGACCATTTTTCTTTCACGACGAAATTTTGCTGCTAATACCGCTTGAGTTTCCTGTTTTATAAATTTACCGTAGAGTATAAGTGGGTCTTAAGCTTAGAACTAGAGTTGTTTTTCTGGGTAAATTCTATTTCCATTAAGTAAAAAATTAGCGCTTTTTATTTCAAGGTATTTTGGGAAACATTTAGGCATTTGTTAATAACTTTAGGACATCTCTCTCTTTGCACTAAGCTTTTTATAAAAGGGTTAAAACAAATAAATGCCAATTTTATTTTCCAGATTTTCTCTGATCCTGATTAATTTAATACAATGAAATATAAAACTAAGATATTTCTTGTGATTTTTAAAGTAATAAATATATTAAAAAAAGCGTCTCAGTGTTAACCACGTTCGAAACCAAACCCAGCTGCATGAGAACGTAGTTTTTTATGTAACTTCTTAATTCGGAATACTGGTTTAGCAGCTCAAAAATTAGTAAAAAATTCTGGCACATCATTTAAATTGTAGAACAGTTTATTCTGCTTTGGATATTATTGATATTTCCATCCTACGCTAAATTGGAATTCCCCATTGAATATTTTACCTCTACCACCAAATAAACTCTCGTGCGTCTCACGTGCCTTGCATCGATGCATTATTCCTGTGTATTGAGTTGGAGTTGGTCCTTTCTCATTAATCGCAAAGTTGCACATTTCATTGTCAATTCAAAGCCAACTGACGGACGTTCCATACGCTTATACAATAAAGTACATCCAACACACTGGCCTTAGCATCTCTTCATTCTCCTTCTCTATTTGTTGTCTGTCTTCTTTCAAAAACATTAAAATTACTCTCTCAAATTATTTAGTCGCAATAATCTATTATAACATGCAGAAAGAAGTTTAACTAATCTAAAAAAAACTAATCAATAAGTTCATAAAGGAACCCAAAATCCATAAGACTTCTTAGATAGACAATACTGGTTTAGCAGCTCAAAAATTAGTAAAAAATTCTGGCGCATCATTTCATTTGTTGAACAGTCTATTCTGCTTTGGCTATTATTGGTATTTCTACTATATGTTAAATTCGAATTCCCATTGAATATTTTACCTCCAACACCAAATAAACTCTCATGCGTCGCACGTGCCTTGCATCGGTGCATTATTCCTGCAAATCGAGTTGGAGTTGGTCCTTTCTCATTAATCGCAGAGTTGCACATTTCATTGTCAATTCAAAGCCAACTGAGGATCGTTCCATGCGCTAACACAATGAAGTACATCCAACACACTGGCCTTAGCTTCTCTTATTTCTCCTTCTCTATTTGTTGTCTGAGCTCTTCTAAAAACATCCAAACTACTCTATTAAATTACTCAGTCGTAATAATCTTTATTATTACACGCAGACACAAGTTTAACTTATTATTAGGAAGCTGCATATTTGAACGGGCCAGTTCTTATAGGAACCTTAAATTCATTGTTAACAGACCCAGCTGCATGATAACGCAGTTTTTTATGATTGAGGCTTTTTAAATCGGAATACTTGTCTAGCAGCTCAAAAATTAGTAAAAAATTCTGGCACATCATTTCAATTGTAGATTTCTGCTGTGGCTATTATTGGTATTTCGATCCTACGCTTAATTTAAATTCACCATTAAATATTTTACCTCTACCACCAAATAAACTCTCGTGCGTCTCACATGCCCTGCATCGGTGCTTTATTCCTGTGTATTTAGTTTGAGTTGGTCAATTCAAAGGGAACGGACGGACGTTCCATACGCTAACACAATAAAGTACATCCAGCACACTGGCCTTAGATTTTCTTAATCCTCTTTCTCCATTTGTTGTCTGCGTTTTTTCAAAAACAATCAAACTACTCTCAAATTACTCAGTCGCAATAATCTTTATTATTACGCACAAAAAGATTTAATTAATTAATAGGAAGCTACATATTTGTACGGGCAAGTTCTTATAGGAAGTTAAAATCCGTTGCTAATAGACCCAGCTACATGAGAACATATTTTTTTTATGATTAAAAATTTTGGCGCATCATTTCAATTGTAGAACAGTTTATTCTGCATTGGCCATTATGGGCATTTTCATCCTACGCCAAATTTGGATTTCCCATTGAATATTTTACCTCTAACACCAAATAAACTCTCGTGCGTCTCACGTGCTTTGCATCGGCGCATTATTCCTCTGTATGGAGTTGGAGTTGGTCCTTTCTCATTAATCGCAAAGTTGCACAGTTCGTTGTTCTTTCAAACACATCCAAACTACTCTCTCAAATTACTCAGTCGCAATAATATTTATTATTACACGCACAAACAAGTTTACTTAATTAATACGAAGCTACATATTTGTACGAGCAAGTTCTTATATATAAAATCCACTGCTAACAAACCCAGCTGCATGAGAATGAAGTTTTTTATGATTGAGGCTCCTTAGTTCGGAATATTGGTTTAACAGCTCATAAATTAATAAAAAAATCTTTCAATTGTATACCAGTTTATTCTGCTTTGGCTATTATAGGTATTTATCCTACGCTAAATTCGAATTTCCCATTGAATATTTTACCTCTATCACCAAATAAATTATTGTGCGTCTCACGTGCCGTGCATCGGTGCATTATTCCTGTGTATTGAGTTAGAGTTGGTCCTTTCTCATTAATCGCAAAGTTGCATAGTTCGTTGTCAATTCAAAGCCAACTGACGGACGTTCCATACGCTAACTGTATAAAGTACATCCAACACACTGGCTTTTGCTTCTCTTATTCTTCCTTTTATATTTGCTGTCTGCGTTCTTTCAAAAACATCCAAACTACTCTCTCAAATTACTCATAGTCTCGTCAACGAGAGGGTTGTAGAGTGCACGGAGAGGAAAATAATTTTTATCCCGAAATAGCTTTAGGGTAGTTAGAACATCAAAATATCAAAAGTCCCCACCCCTAGACTTTACGCTTCATTGGCGGAGGGGGGTTTGCCTATCCCTTGATTGTGCGTTGAACAAAAAAATGTTATGCTTTAAATGGGTATGCTCACCTGACGTTTAAGTGTAACACATTTTAAGATAGTGGCAAACCAAATCCGTTAATTTTTGAAAAATATTTTTTTTTCCTATATTTTGTTACCAGACTTCCAACTTTAATTTTAGAAGAAAATCGTGAAGGAAAACGATAATGTAGTGCATTCAGTTTTGAAAAAGAAATTTATTTATTTTTAAATTTGTGCTCATAAATTAAAAATTTTAGTTTTAAGCTAATTTCTGATTTTCTACAAAAACTGTTGGAATCACAATAGAAGTTTTATTATTCTTATTATTAATAAGGGTTATATATTTATTGTGCCAGCTAAAAAATTGGATACCTTGTCATTGATATTCAAGTTTCTATAGTTCACGTAAGTTATACGACCGACGTCGACCTTACTTGAAATCATCTAGAGAAACCCTACCTCTAAACCTACCGGAGATGAGGAGTTGCATTTCATTTCATTTGTTGTAAACGTTTTCACCTTTAGTATTTTTAAGTCTATTATTGTACTCGCATCAATAAAATATACATTTATTATAAAGCATAAACTCGAAGTGGTTCTTCGATTACTTAATTGGCGCAGTCAACGGAGTTCGAAGTTTCAAACGCATCGCGATCGGCTTATTCGGCTTCAATAACTTTTGGTGATTGGCGATTGGCAGTGTGGATTTTACAAAATTGAAAATCCCAGTCTATCGAAGACCTGTGAAACACAATCATCAGGAATTAGAACAGCATCGTCTAGTTTCGCAAGGATAAGGACTTTTGTGAGGACAAAATCGCCTAGCAGAACCTTGTTCTTATAGAGGAATGACCACCTTCGCTGTTTACCTGATTATGTAAGTTGCAATTTATGTCTGATTCCGACGATCAAGTAGATATAATTGAGTGGCTCAAAAATTTAAGTCTTGAAACCAACCTCCCTCAAAACTTAAACGCGCAAAGTTCTTCATTCAGTAATCCTTCTCAAACATTGCAGGCGCGCGAATCTCCGCAATTCGATTTTTTGTCAGCTTCTAAAGAAAGCCAGACCTTTCTAACAAATTTGATAAAAAGTGAAAATTCTAAAATGAGTTTTAAACCAGAATATCTCAATTGCGTACCCAAATTTGATGGCAATCCGAATGATTTATATAGGTATATCAGTATTTGTGACAAAATTGTAGAAACATTTTTAAATACAACCGACCCGGGATGTTTTCAAAATATTTATTTGTTGAACTCGTTAATAGAAAAACTCGACGGCGAAGCAAGTACTGTCGTAAATATTGATTCATCGACTTCTTGGGCCGATATTAAAAACACCCTTATTCGAAATTTTGCCGACGAAAGAGACGACGTTGCTCTTACAAAAGATCTATGCTCATTAAAACAAGATTCAAATGAAAGTTACACACAATTTTATAACAGAGTTTTACACACTCTTAATTTGCTCTCCTCGTACATAAACACCCACATAGGCACTGAAGAAAATAGAAAGTCACGAATTGATTTTTGTAAAAACCTTGCACTTAAGACATTTTTGTCAGGTTTAATTGACACAGATTTGGCACGAGCCATCCGATCCATGAAGCCTCACGATCTAACAACAGCCTTGCAATATGTCACCGATGAAATGAATAGTTCCTATCTGAAACAAAACGTGTCATTGCCTCAACCTCCGTTTAATCACATTCAAACGCCCCAAAGATTTTTCTCTCCTAGACCAAGTTCCATACAATCTAATGCTTATGCACCAAGTCGTTTTTTTAGACAACCGCCGATACCATTTAGGCCTCAGTCTTTTTATCCTCGACCGGCGTACAGACCACAACAAAGATTTGCTACAAATAGTCAAGTTTTTAGGCCACAAAACATAGTTCGCTCCCAACAAATTCCCCAAAAAGCCTTACCGCCGCCCACACCTATGTCAATATCTACGCACAATAGTTCAAAAATAACGCCAAATAGCAGCTATTATAAACATAATAACTACCAACCAAGCACTTCACAAATTCAAAAAATGGAAGTGGAAGAAATGTATAATACCGAAGCCAACCAACTTTCTCAATATGATCAAACTTTTACAGATCAGTATTACAATGAATATTACCAACAAAACGGTTACTACCCCGAGGATAATCAATTTTGCCTCTCGGAACGTTTGGATAATTGCCAAATCTTTACATCCGAGTCCAGTGATAATGATTTTTACTATACAACGCAAACGAGCAAACCGATTTAGATACCGTAAATTTTACAGAGGTCCTCAGTCGGGACACCAAACTATAACACCGCAAGAAATACCCTTTAATATGAATAGCTCCAGTGAGCTACCATACATTATATTTCCGGAACACAACCTAAAAATACTAATCGACAGCGGCTCGACAAAGTCATTTTTAGATCCAAATATAACAAAAAAATTGTACCCGAACCATATAAGAAAAGATCTTTTTGTAGTCTCAACAGTATTTCAAAAGTCCGCTCATCAGTTTAGTGCGCATCTGCCCTGCTCAAAATTATTTAATTTGCCAATAGCCCAAAATCTAAAAATTTTTTTGTTTAAATTTCACCATTTTTTTAATGGCCTTATTGGGATTGACAATCTGAAAATTTTGCAAGCTAATCTTGATTTTAACTCTGGAATTCTCGCTACACCATAGGCAAAGGTCAAGTTACAATTTTATAAAACCAAGTCACAAATAAATAATTGTATTACAATACCACCTCGTGTTCATCAGGTAATAAGAGTACCTGTAAACGTAAAAAATGGTGAGATAATTCTCCCATATCAAAAAATACACAATTGCGAAATCCCAGAATGTTTAACCTCAGCTAAAAATGGTTTTGCCTTGACTACAATCCTAAATAATACATGTGAAAGCGTAACTATGGATTTTTCTTTACCATTTGAAGTAGAAAAATGGAACCGCAAAGAAATTGAAGAAATCAATTTTAATAATATTGTTGAAACGCATGAAACAAAATTGGACTTTTCAAAATTTCGTTTAAACCATTTAAATTTGGAGGAAAAAATCAACTTTTGACACTAATAAATAACTTTCAGATGTGTTTTATCAAGAAAATACGCCACTTACTTTTACTAACAAAATAAAACATAATATACGGACCACCGATGAAATACCAGTCTACAAAAAATCGTATCCATTACCTTTTGCTCACAAAAAAGAAGTAGAAAAACAAATGAAACAGTTACTTGATCAAAAAATTATTAGACCCAGCAATTCTCCTTAGAACTCTCCATTATGGGTGGTCCCAAAAAAGATGGACGCTTCAGGGGAACAACAGTATAGAGCTGTTCTTGACTTCAGGTCATTGAACTCTAAAACTGTAGATGACCGTTATCCCCTTCCTAACGTCACTTATCTCCTTGATAAACTTGGAAAATGTCAATATTTTTCAACCTTAGATTTGGCAAGTGGGTTTCACCAAATTGAGATGTCAGAAAAAGATATCGAAAAAACCGCCTTTAGTATAGAAAACGGCCATTTTGAATTTCAGAGAATGCCGTTTGGCTTAAAAACGCCCCCGCCACTTTTCAAAGAGTGATGGATAATGTTTTAAGAGGCATCCAGAATAAAATGTGCTTGGTATATCAAGATGACATTATTATTTTTAGTACGTCACTACAAGAACACATTGACCGCCTAAGAGCTGTTTTCAACGGCTGCGTGAATCAAACTTTAAAATACAGTTAAATAAAATCGGAATTTCTAAAGAAAGAAGTCGCCTATTTAGGCCATGTGGTGACCCCAGATGGAGTAAAACCTAATGAGGATAAAATCCGTTCCATTCTTGATTGGCCACTTCCCTCTACCCAGAAACAGATACGCGAATTTCTCGGCCTTCTCGGATATTATAGGCGATTTATACGGGACTTTGCCCGAATCACAAAACCTTTCACTAGATTCTTAAAAAACGGCGCAAAAATTGTCCATAATGAAGAATTTTTAACTTGTTTTGACACATGCAAAAAACTTCTTACAAACGATCCTATATTACAATATCCAGACTTTAGCAAACCATTCAACCTGGCCACCGATTCTTCAAGTTTCGCACTAGGTGCAGTACTTTCGCAAGGGCCCATTGCCCAAGACCTTCCCGTTGCATACGCTTCGCGTACCCTTAATGACAGCGAGACCAAACTGAGCAGAATTGAACGTGAATGATTAGCTATCGTTTAAGCAACCAAATATTTTCGGCCACACCTCTTTGGACGTCCCTTTTTCATTATCACGGACCACAAGCCCCTCCAGTGGCTTCATTCCATAAAAGACCCTTCTTCCAAATTGCTCAGATGGCGTTTAAATTAGAAGAATATAGTTATTCTTTGATCCACAGATCTTGAAAATTAAATTCTAACGCTGACGCACTTTCAAGAATAGAATTACATGTATCAGACACCGACAATCTGGACCAAATATCACACATCGCACAGGTAGACGCCATGTCAACCCGTTCGACAGGATTTCAGCAACAAGTAGATAAGACCATCACACAGAAAAAAACAGCAAATAGACCAAACCCAAATAACGATGATGATATCACTATACATACTAATAACGACGAAGACCCTATCGTGGGGATTCCAATAATAGAAACAGCCGTAAACTATGGGGCCAACCAAATAATTTTTTCTAAATTATTACACTCTCCTGTAAAACCAAAATTACAAATACTTTTTTCGACAAAAAGAAGGTATTTAGTTCAAATATCACAGAATAATTTTGAAAATGACATTATCAGTTTCATAAAAGAAAATGTTTTGCCGAACAAACTTTATTATTTATATTTCCAGGAACCTGACCTCTATGAACCGTTTTGCGAAGTCGTTAAAAAGAATTTTAAATATCCTTCATTACGCTTTAAGAAATGTACAATCAAGTTACTATACGTTACCGAAAAAAATGACATTCCAGAAATTATAAAAAACTATCATGAAGGAAAAAGCAATCACGCACGCACGCGGCATTGACGAAACAGAATATAAAATATTACTGGCCAAATCTTAAAAGTTCCGTTCAAACATACATAAATCAATGTGAAATTTGCCAGATTAGCAAGTACGAACGACACCCGGTTAAAGTAAAAATGAATATTACCCCCACCCCAACTAAACCTTTTGAAATCCTATACATCGACACTTATACCGCGGAACATAATAAATTTTTAACAGTAATAGATAGCTTTTCTAAATACGCTCAGGCATACTATCTCAAAACACTGACTGCCTCTGATATCGCCGACAAATTATTGACATTTTTCTCGCATCACGGTGTACCAAACCTTTTAGTTAATTTTGACAATGGTTCAGAGTTTAAAAATAGCGTAATTACTGAACTTTTACTTTTACACAAATTAAAAGTTCACTTTATTTCTCCAAATCACCCCGATTCAAATGGGAGTATTGAACGGTTTCACTCAACACTGGCAGAACATATTTGTCTTTTAAATAATCAAGGATTTTCGAAAGAACCTATTACAAATAAAATTTCCTACGCGGTCCTGGCCTATAACGGTCATATCTCGTCAGACGACCCTTTCGACCAAAATTTAGACCATATTCTCATGAGTAACTATGTTAACGATCATAAAAAAAAATCTAAATTACTGTACTCAAAAATTAACTAAAAACTAGCCCAATTCAAAACGACTTTAATCAATAAATTAAACAAAAAACGCGATGATCCTATTTTATTTCAACCCAATCAAGAGGTATATATACGTAAACATGAACGGAAAAAACTAGGAAACAAATTCTTAGAACCCACTACAACGGTGTCAGTAAACCCAGCAAGTAAAACAATATCAACAAACTCCCACGGAAAAATTCATATGTCTAATTTAAAAAAACCGCTAATTAAAAATAAATATGACTTTGGGTAACTTTTATCTTTGGGTTTTTTATTTCAGGTTCGGCCTTGCTTCGGGTCTTGAGGATGAAATGATTATAAAAAAACTGGATAATAAGCTTGGAATAATGCCAGTAAAATTAGGAACTGCAAAAACAATAGAATATACCTACACTTTAATTCATTAGTTTGATTTAGTCCCCATACTGTGGGAAACCAATAAATTAAACTTAAAAGTAAATAATATCACGACTTTAATAGATAGCCATACTGGATATTCCAACGATACACAGAATTACCTAAAACTTTTTAAAATATTACAAACCAGGATCGATACCAAAATATCAGAAATTTTGCCTCATCCCAAACGATTAAGACGTGGGATGATTAACATATTAGGGTCTGTATTTAAGGCTGTTACAGGCAATTTAGACGCATCGGATGGCAAGTACTATGAAAAAATGATTCATGAGTTACAAAATAATCAAAAAACATTGTCGACGACAATTTTAAAACAGAATTCCTTATCGATTAGTGTTATTTCTAAATTTAATCAAACGGTTCAACAAATAATTCAAAATGAAAAATTTTTAGAGTCCAAAATCAATCAGATTGCTTCAATTGTTAAAAATTCTGGCTACAGGGAAAATTCCCTTTTTATCAAAGATATTTTGCTTCAACTTATAAACTCCTATGAAATTATTCAATCAATCTTGCAAGATGTTGAAAATTTAATTACATTTTCTATACTAAAGGTCATGCATCCAAGTATAATAAAGTTATCTGATCTTCACAAAGAATTATTGTCTGTGCAAGAAAAAGTAGGAGAACAACAAATGTTATTAACTGTTACTCTTCAAAATATATTTTTTTATGAAAAATTTATCACTTTAGACTGTTTTATTCTAAATAATAAAATTACTTATCTCCTACACATTCCAATCACTTCTAAAGACATTTTTGACTACTTTCATTTATATCCCGTGCCAATACAATTTGAGAGCAGTTGGTTTAAAGTTGTTTTCCCGCGGAAAATTTTTTTAATAAAAAACAAATTGCAACATGCATATTATCAAGAACCATGCGCAGAAATAACCAGAAATGAATATATTTGCAAAAAAGAAGACTTCAAAAACAGCGAACCCGATAGTCCTTGCGAAATTTCATTAATTGACTCCAGCATGCTCCTAAATCAGCCAACCACCTACCAGAAAACACAAATTAAATTAGCCACACCAATCATTCACCAACTAGAGAAATCAAACCAATGGATATTTGTTCTTCCAAATGAAGAAAACCATAAAACTTCCTGTCAACATCAAGAAGAAATACATACACTTTTGGGAACATACCTTATCAGACTGCCAAACGACTATCTAATTCAGATCAACCGACAAATTTTTACGAACAACAACAAAACAACAGCAGCAATAGTTCAGCCGTATATCTTTCCTGACATACAAGATGCACCAACTGTTATACATCCGTTGGACCTATCAAACAGTATAAAAGATATTGACTTAGATAGCTTAAACAACCTAAAAAGAGAAATTCGAGAAAACTATCCGCACTTCGAAACATCAAGCATTTATCATGTACCCAGTATATGGACATTACTTGTATATGTAATACTTACACTTATATGTTTATACTTAATCTATAAGCGAGTACGGAAATGCAAACAATCAAAAAACACAAATCCAGTTGTAATTCAAATGCAAACTCCACAAGACAGCATTAACGTAATTCCTTCACAATTAAAACAATGTGAGCAGAAAATTGATCCGGCCAGCATCCACCTGCCCCTGTAAAGTCTAATTTTAGGCTGGAGGAGTTATACGACCGACGTCGACCTTACCTGGAATCATCTAGAGAAACCCGACTACCTCTAAACCTACCGGAGATGAGGAGTTGCATTTCATTTCATTTGTTGTAAACGTTTTTACCTTTAGTATTCTTAAGTATATTATTGTACTCGCATCAATAAAATATACATTTATTATAAAGCATAAACTCGAAGTGGTTGTTCGATAACTTAATTCGTATAATCAAAAACTGATGCAGTCCTGTACATAGTAATATGCGTCGTAATTGTTGAATAAAGGTGATGTGAAAATGTTGATCAATAATGTTATTATAAATATTTTGTTTATCTTGCTTTTTTAAATTTCTGCCTCGACTTTTTCGTCTAATTTATAATTAAATAAAATGAACACATTTCACAAAACACAAAAATTTCCCTCACAATTTTTGCGTAAATGGAGCGGTTTAAAGGACATCTTTTGCAGCAACATTTAATGTTGCTGGAACTTCAGTGGGCGTTAAAAACTGCTAAAAAATTGTTTAGTAAATCATTATACTTATTTTAAGCTATTTTTTGTGTTCTACAAATGTAGGAAAAATAAGGTGACATTAAAAAAGTGGACAAGGACCTAAATGATTTGACTAACCAAAAGCATCAAAACGTTACCGAAAATAACACAAGCGTAGCCTAAATGTACTTTTACTTAATTTGTGGATATGTGCGTGGGCATCAAACAAAAGCACCGGAATCCGCTAAATCGGACATCGAAGGTTTTTGGTCGAATTAAAATTTCAGACGAACCCTTTATGAGCGTATTGCATTACAGAAACAATCGAGTTGAAAAGGGAAATAGTTTAAAGAGCAAAAGGGGTTGTACTCATTTACATAATCGTATATGGTTGTAGTGTAAAGCGTGTCCCATTTTTGATAGGATTAAGTAGAAATCCCGGTTATTAATACAGGGGATTTTTTAAAATATTTGATCTACAATAAACCTTTTTATCTTTGTTTATTTTAATTGATCTATGAAATCTGTAAAAAGTTGTTTATGGTATTTTATTTTAAGAAAACAAATGACGCCGTCAAATTTTTGATAGAAGGTGTAGTTTTCCACATACGTCATTTATAAGAAAAAACTCGAAAAAAGTTTAATATGGACACTTATATTTTTTTTTCCTTAAAATATTTTTACGGAATTAAAATATCTTACAAAACAAGAAAGATACAGGATATTCAAAATAGAATGTTTTCAAAATTCGTCAATTAAAAAATATTTTCTTTGCAAAATATTTAAATTTCATGAATAAATTTTTATAGCAATTTTTTTGAAAAAAAAATATGTTTTCATAACGCTGATAAAACATTTGGATTTTGAGATCCCTTATTACATACAGGAAATTATTATTTTCAATATAAAAAAAACAAAACTTCAAATGTCAAGAAAACTAAATTTCATAGTTTTGTTATTTTAAAAACCAAAATAAAACAATTTATACTTTTGAAAAAATTTCCAGTCTGTATTTAAATTTTTTTATTTATTAGGGACTTATTACAATAAAGCCAGGCAATAATAATGCCGAACACTATTCTGACAGTTTTTCATTGAAAATTGACCGTTGATCTTTCAAAATTGACATAACAAAGTCGAATTTATAAATCCAGTCGTTTATTTTCCATTAATAGTGGCGGCACTAATAATTCTGGCTCTTATAATATACAAAGGCCTAATTTTGAAAGAAGACAGCTGTTCTTATAATGCGAAACTGTCAAAATAGTGCCCGGCACAATTACTGCTTGGCTTTATTGCAATAAGTCCCTAATATGACGTCGGTATGTCAAAAAATACAACCTTTGTCTAAAATTTTACAATGTAATTTTTTTCCTTGAAACAAGGTGCCAGAAACAAGTTTTATAAAATAGAATTATCTTGAAAAATAAGCATTTTTTTTAGAATTACGATCGTTTCAAAAATCTCTTGTATAACAAAAACTAGAAGGCATAGCAAAAAACGCCATTTTGAAGAACTCAAAAAGAGAGCAAAGGTAAAATTCGCAGATCGTCATCTTTATTATTAACCGAACTTCACTATTTGTCTCATCAAAAACAGGACACGCTCTACAGGGTGATTCAAATTAAGCACTTTTCGGGGAATCGAAGCCTCATAATGTTGTATTTTATGCTATTTTTATCATTCATTCCCACTGGGCGCGCCCATGCTATTTGTTTTGTAAACATTTTTCAGAAAAATACCTATTTACGCATTTATTTAGGTTGTTGTAAATATCTATAAAAACAATTTAATTTGTTTTGAAAAGCTCATGGTTTTGGTTTTGTAAAATTTAATTTTAATACTGTGATAGAAAAATATTAATAGATATCAAATATAATTATAAATTTGGTTTGGGGACACGCAATGGTGGTGACATTTGACCTCTTTTTCAACTAAATATAGGAAAAATTAAATATTTATTTCAAAATTGATACATAAATAAATAAATATCTTTATTAGCCGTTAAATTTTCCAATTTATGATTTCGTCAACAAAGTTTACCAATGTAGTTAAATTCCACTTATACTAATTCCTTGTTTCGGTTTATTTTATTTTTAAATTATCATTTTTTTTAGATCTGAATACCTATCTAAAAATTTAAAAACACTGTTCACAATAATCAAATTTTAAAAAAATCCAACATAGAATGCGAAATGGTGGGGTAAAAAAGGGACAGAAGTCAGCTGACAAAATTTTAATAAACCGTCCAAATAAGGTCAAGTGACATAAATATTGAATGACTTCATTCGTGCATTAATAAAGTCCAGAAAAATTCTTATTAAAGTCTGCCTTATCTTAAGGCGCAAATACGCAAGCGCAGGTGTCTAAATACTGCAAACATTATGTTTGAAGTTCTGGCTCGTGTTCTGTTGGCAGCATTGGTCTTTTTTTTAGTTTGCGCTGTTAGAAGCACTGAAATATAGGCAGGTCTTTTGACAAGTATTTTTGAAGTTCGCTAGGGTTTTCCAGTTTCGACACTCGAGCTTTCAAGGTCCCATCACCGCAGCGCCATCGTAGTTTCCGAGAGATCCGACTTGTTCTGCGTGAATCAGCTGATCGTTCTCGTATTTTCGGAAGCTCAAGTTTTTGTTATTGTAACTTTGCTAAGGTTCTCCCGTTTGGACCCTCGAGCTTTTGAAGTCCGATCACTGCGGCGCCACCTTAGCTTAAGAGCTTTTTTGTAACTATAATTTTTACGGAGTTTACCAAAAGTTTTATTTGTATGCCTATTGTAACAGCCATAGATGAAATTTCAACAATTTCTCACTTAATCTTAACTAAGTGTATAAGGGCCCATCGCACTTTTAACTTTTAAAATTTCCTTTCTTAACTATGGATTGCTTAAATTTTAAGCATGCCGTATTTTTAAATTTGTTGCATCGAGCAAACATCTCCTCTCCTTTCTTAAGATGCGATCACCTTGTGACCCAATCAGGCAACGCTGCTGTTTCAACCAACCAAATTTTTAAACTATGGAAAAACAACAGTACTCAGTAGTTCCCAAAATAGTTTTTCAAAAGTCATCAATTTTTCTGTGTCAACCTTTAAAAATTTATTTAAAAAAATTAAAGTTCTTGAATTTTTGGAAAATTATTTGGAAGATTATAAAATCGAGATGGTGATACTCGATTTTGTGAAATTTGTGTTTCCTCGTCGATACAAAGAACTTAAAATTTTAATAAAATTAGGGTAAAGTGTAAAGGCAGAGAGGAAAATCGTCATGCAGTGCAGATTAATTTAAATGTAAGGGTTTTCTTACACTGGTCAGTCCTATCCTTACCCTTAACGCCGTACCTAGCAGGCTGCGAACAACAGTTAACCCGAAAATCAGACGAAAATACTGTAATAAAATGTAGAACAAAGAACTTTATTTAAATCGTTTTTCTTCCTTACAAATATTCTTGTAATCGATACATAGGTATATTTTTTTACAAAAACATTGTGCGAAAAGAACCAAAATCTAGCCTTAACTTTTGCAATAAAGTTTTGCAAAATCATTTTTATTTATTTTAAGATTTGTTGATAGTTTTTTTACTTTATTTATTCACAAAATACAAAAAGATACTTTCACTTTAATTACGACACTTTGCTCATTTGTAGGTATTGTCAGTTGCTATGGCTTTGCCAGGCGAGTAACATTATGTGACCAGATAAGATCTTTAAGCAGCTCTTAAGGAACAGTAAAATCACGACAAAAGGAGACTTCATTTTAACAATACTAAGGAAGGAATAAGTCTGCCTTTAATTTCGGTAAAACGAAATTTTACGAAATAAGGTATTCTTTAGGCTAAGAAACGGAAAAAAAGTCGGTGCGATGAACCCTAAGTGTCGTAAAACTGAAATCAGTGTTGCTACCAAAATAGGATCCACAACGTCAAACTTATGGAGCAGTGATTTGTTATAACAAGCAGTAGCTAACTGTAATATACCAAACTAGAAATTGCTATCAAAAGAATCTATGAACGGCTAGTAGTTCTAATAGACTTACCAAATTTCTCTATGAAGCGAAGAGTCGTGATTTTCTAGCTTTGAGATCACACACTGGCACCAGTATATCGTTTCGTGTGCGACTACTTTGTCCATTTCGCGACGAAACCGCGACGGGCAGTTTTATTCAAACCTACTAGTATGTATACGCGGCCAAAAACTAATTCGCGCTAGTTTGGCCGATTTTACTATTTTGCAACTTACAACTAAATTAATATCTAAAACTATAAAAACCCATAAAAAATAGTATGATTACTATTTTAGCTCAAAAAAAAAAGAAAATATTCAATTAAAGTAAAAGCAACAAAAAATACGCCGGTACTTAGCATTCCCACCTCCAAAAAAAGGATTATTTTCCCAACCACTAATTCGACCCAAACGCCATTGGAGCGGAGGGGTCGACTCTTATTTAATTAGAACTAACATTCCTGTTTCAACAGGCTTAGATGCTTTGTTCCATTTGAAGCGTTGCTGAAGGGTGTGAATATACTCATTAGACCAACGCTTTCAATAATCTTGAGTCAACCGTGATAACAACTGCCATCGATCCAAACGTCCAACATTTAAATCAGTCAAGTTTGGCGATGGTACGGCTGTGAGAGGCTCTAACACTAGAAAATGCCCTGGTGTTAGAGCCATTAAATCTGTAGGGTCAGAGCTAACACTGCACAGTGGTCTAGAATTTAACATGGATTCAATCTGAACAAATACAGTATTTAGCTCTTCATATGTCAATTTCTGATTACCTACTACTCTAGCAAAATGTGTCTTAGCTGATATTTGACGCCCGCCTCCCATAGACCTCCAAAGTGTGGGGAAGAAGGTGGATTAAACGACCAAGATATTTTCTCGGTTTCTACAGCTCCTTGCATAGACTTTATGAGCTCTCTCTGAGCTCCTACAAAATTCGTGCCACAATCACTAAATATCATGTTACAGCGACCCCGCCGTGCAATGAATCGACGAAGGGCGGCTAGAAAACAATCAGAAGTCATATCTGTTGTAATTTCCAAGTGTACGGCTTTAACCGTAAAACAAACAAATAAGCCTTTTGTACTCGGGCACCTCTACCTTTAAATAAAAGCATATCAAAAGGACCAGCCATGTCCACTCCGGTACAACTAAATGGCTTCACCTGATTAAGACGAGTTGCAGGAAGATTAGCCATCAAGGGTTCCACAGATTTTGGATTAAGCCTAAAGCATTTCATGCACTGCGATATAACATTATAAATGACTCTTTTAGCAGATAATATCCAAAATTGCTGACCAATCAAGAACTGTAAAGTCTGTTCTCCAGGATGATAATTTCTGTTATGACAATCTTGGACTATCAAACGTGTCAATTGATGCTTTTGAGGTAAAAGGATTGGGAATTTTCTATCAAAGCTAAGACTACTACAATTACTACTTCTACCTCCCACCCTGAGTACGCCATCCTTATCAATAAAGGGCGCTAATTTGCGTAGGGGTTTTGAAAG
Source organism: Aspidapion aeneum (assembly GCA_963576565.1). NCBI lineage: Eukaryota > Metazoa > Arthropoda > Insecta > Coleoptera > Brentidae > Aspidapion > Aspidapion aeneum. Next base: position 41,020,699 of record OY755043.1, read on the forward strand.
AAGTTGTCCATTTTCTAAATACTCAATTTCCTTTTTAAATGCTACTCTTTGAACCACTTTTGCAAGGAAAATTAAAGCTTCATAGAATTCTATTTCAATCAAAGGACCACGTCGTTTTGTTTTCTCATCTTTATTTGTACAATTTTTGTATCTTTTAAAGAGAAGAATACCTATCGATTTAAAGGAAAACGAACTTCAGTAATGGCTACTAAAACTATATTTCTTTCTTCTTCACTTATTACAGATATAAAATCTTTTATGTCGGGTTGGTCAAGCAACAAAGTTTGCTCACGTAAAAACTCAGGACCCTTCCACCAGGTCGAACAAAGTACTAAATCATGAGGCATCATACCACGACAAGCATAATCAGCTGGATTTTTATCTGTCGGAACATAGTTCCATGAAGAGGGTGAAATATTTGACTGGATTTTACTAACTCTATTGGCTACAAAACATTTGAGTTTGTACGGAAATGATTTTATCCATGCCAAGGCTACCATGGAATCGTACCAAGCTACGATTTTGTCAAATTTTATCTTATTCCTGTAAACATCCAAGACGTATGCTAGCAAATCAGACAATAAAGTTGCACCGCATAATTCTAACTTCAGCACGGAAATAATATTTTTAATTGGAGCAACTTTCGATTTTGCCATAACTAAATGGGTTTTAACCTCACCTGTCGAGGTGATAACTCTAATATAAACCACAGCGGCGTAACCTTTCAGAGAAGCATCAGAAAATCCGTGAAGTTCGTAAGATTTCGCGAAACTTTCTGTCAACTTCCTCGAAACTTCAATAGATGACATTTCTTTTAGTTCTGATTTATACCGAAACTACTTATTTTTAACATCGGCAGGCGGATCCTCATCCCAATCTAAGCCTAAAGTAAACAAATACTGTATCAAATGCTTAGTGAAAAATGTTACAGGACAAATCAAGCCTACAGGATCGTATGCTCGGGCCAATTCTGAGAGCATAATACGTTTTGTACAATTGTTATCTAAGGGATTTACTTGGTATAAAAACACATCTCGACTTGGATGCCAATTAAATCCTAAGATTTTAACAAACGAATCTGATTCTAAATGTAAGTCCATCGAAAGGGAACTGTTTAAGCGAAGGGATTCTGGGAGATGTGAAATCAGACTTGGTTCATTGCTGGACCATTTCCTGAGTTCAAATCCACCTCGCTCTAACAGACTTATGAGTTGTTTTTGTAGCAACAAGGCATCTTCTAGCTTGTCTTGCCCAGTTACTACATCATCAATGTAAATATCTGAACTAAGAGCAATCGAGGCTGAAGGAAATGAATGACCTTTAACCAACTGTGCAATTGTTCTAAGAGCTAAAAATGAAAAAGAACTAACTCCAAAAGTGACGGTAGTCGAAGAATATGTCGAAATCTCATCGTGAGAAGAAAATCTCCACAAAATTCTTTGATACTTTATTTGAATTTGCAAATACATTTTTCTGATACCAGATACCAACACGTAATTATGCAATCTAAATCGTAACAATATAGAAACAATATTGTTTTGAAGTTTTGGACCAACTAACTAAGATGTCATTTAAGCTATTTTGATCAGAAGAAAGCTTTGCAGATGCATCATAAACTACTCGAATCTGGGAGTGGTACTACCAGGTTTGAGCACAGCATGATGAGGGATTATATAACTACTACTATTTTCCTCAGATTTGGGAACTAAAATCATATATTTTCTATCTAAATATTCTTGCATATGTTCACAATATTGTTTGTAAGCTAGAGGGTCCTTTAACAGACGACGCTCTAAACATAAAAATCTTCTAAGTGCTAAAGACTGTGTATTTGAAAGAATGGGCTCCTCAGATTGCTTAAATGGCAATGCTACTACATAACGGCCAGACTCATTTCTACCAACAGATTCTACATATTTTTTCTCACATAACTCATCGTCAGGAGATACCAAAGATTTTGAGGGAGGTTCCTCGACTTCTCAAATTTTTTTTATTACATTTTCCATAGATCTACTGTCATCTACTAAACTAGCTACTGCGCAAGTCATCGAAGACGATTGAGATACAGCAACTTTACCCATTAGAATCCATCCAAAAATAGTTTCGAATGCGACAGGCTCATCTGGATTTTTACCAACTATTTTTCCACCTTTCAAGCAGCTACCAAAGATTTCAATAACTAGAAGCATATCTATCTCAGCTGCAGAATTAAATTCAGGATCAGAGAGTTCCAAATTCGAAATATGCGACCACTCTGGCCTATTCTCAAAACTTATTCTAGGCATATTATTACAAAATTTAGGCAAAATTAAAGCATTAATATCATATATTGGATTAACTTGATTTGAAGGACGCAAAGAACAACTAGCTGTACCTAAGGCCTTTGTTTCTATTCCACCTATACCACAAATGTTAGTGCAAGTCTTTCTATATGACAATCCAAGTTTTTTAAAGCATTTTTCTGTAATAAGATTAATTTCGCTTCCTGAGTCCAAAAATACTCTTATATATCTAACTCGCAGTAGCTAAAAGACATGTAGTCTTTTGGCTCTTTTGAGTTGAAACAACATGAGAAACAGCATTGTCAATTACCGGGACTAAACTACCTGAAGTATTTTCAGTTTGCTGGCGATGCTGACTCGAGCGTTGACCACTAGAAGGATTAGGACTAGAAGTTTTAGAGAAGTGAATATACGTATTGTGTTTAAAATTGCATTTTTTACACGTATAAGTAGAGGCGCAATGGGCCACTGAATGTGAAGGTTTCAAAAAACTCAAGCATAAATGATGTTCTCTAACTAGAGTGTATTTCTTATTTGGAGTTTTCTTCAGAATTAGTAGGGCAAAGAGGGCACGGATCGAAACTACTAAAATATGCACTCGGACTATTCTGATTATTAGACTTTTATTTAGAAAACTTAGGGGAGTTTTTCCCTCATGTACTCGAAGACTTTGAGCTCAATTCTGAGGTACTATGACTACCCATATTCATAGCCAACGTTTCAAGGGCGCTACATTGCCTTGCCAAAAATGTCTTGAGTTTATCAAAGGTAGCCAACTCATCTGTGTTTTGTAACTCGAACCTAGTTGCTAAGTCCACACTTATTTTCCTCATCATCATAGAAAATAAAACAAAATCCCAGTGTTGTATTGGAAATCCTAACGATTTTAATGCCAACAAATTCTCGTTAAAAATATCTAAAAACTTTCTAAGAGGAAAAGCATTTTCACTATCTTAACTTTCTAAATCTACAATAGTATTCCAATAATGTGAAGCTAAAATTCGTTTGTTTTGATAGCGATCTAATAACGACTTGTACGCAATCTTGTAATTCGCATCAGTGAAAGGTAACTGGGAAATAATAGATTTTACGTCATCGGTTAATGAAAGCAAGAGATAATTAAATTTTTCGACGTCTCTAAATGAATTATTATTATGAATAAGTGCCACGTAGAGGTCGTGCCAAGAATGCCAGCCCTTAAGGTCCCCATTGAAGATTGGAACCCCTAATGGAGCACACCTCGCATTTGGAGCTGAGGCGTGTGTAGCTGCCGGGTCTATATTCGTAGATTTTGAAAACAAATCAAAATGGTTCGATAATATATCAAAATAATAATTATCTACCCGGGATCTCACCCCCTTCAGTAACGCTTAAAAGTTGTACTAAATTTAAGTGATGTTCCTGAAACTTCGCGCAGACATGTTCTAATGCCCCAAATCTAGTTTTAAATGAGGTGTGATACTGAGGGTCTGCTTTAGCGTTGCGTGCTATTTTTTGGATATCCTTTATGCGTGCTGCATAAATATCCCTAGAGGCCTTTAATTTTTTTATTTGTGTTTCCGACATGTTTATTTTAGAAGGTGATTTCGAAAGCCTTCTAAAAAACTGTGCAATATTATCGTCCAAATTGGCGGTTAAAACAAACTTCAAAAAAAGTAAAAATTGTTGCACAATATTTGCAGTATGCCTTTAAGCACAAATAAAATTAAAAAAAGTCTAAAAATTGACTACTCAAAATCAAAAAAGTTTTTGCAATATGCTTTTTAGCATAAATAAAAACCAAAATCAAAAATGTTTTTTAATTTTAAAATCCTAAAATTTTTGTCCAAAAAATATTCTGGCCGATTGCCAGCATCGTAGGCCTAAAATTTATCGCTAAGGAATTTCGGTGCAAAAAAGGATTTGACGAAAATAGATTGATATTTTCTTTACCACCTATTTTCACCAAATAAATGCAAATAATATTTAAAATATTAATAGCTAATATCTATCTACCCCAAACTATATATTTCTTAACCAATTGTAGTTGCAAAATAGGATCTATCTAAAAAATGTACTGTATTTCCAAACTAATTCAAAAAATTCGGCTCTGAAGGCCAAAAATGTACTATACCAAACTAGAAATTGCTATCGAAAGAATCTATGAACGGCTAGTGGTTCTAATAGACTTACCAAATTTCTCTATGAAGCGAAGAGTCGTGATTTTCTAGCTTTGAGATCACACACTGGCACCAGTATATCGTTTCGTGTGCGACTACTTTGTCCATTTCACGACGGTACCGCGACGGGCAGCTTTATTCAAACCTACTAGCAAGTATACGCGGCCAAAAACTAATTCGCGCTACCCAAGTAACATTATTACCACTCAAGGTTTTATTAATTTGGTTCCAAGGTTATTTAGAGGGTGCTGTTATGGCTTTTAGGATCAATTTGGCTACAAAAAGGTAATTTATATTGCCAATTACCTAAAGAGGTGTTAAACAACCAAAAAGTGTTCTTCTGTTCCTTTTAGATACTTTTGGTTTTATTGATTTCTGATTTATAAAGATGGTCTTATAAAACCCTTTTACCTAAAGTTTTTAAAAAGAAATAAATATAAACTTTGGTCTTTTAGTTTTTTTCATTACTTTAGGTCATAACAAAAGTGTTACTTACTAAACTTAATTCTTTTGTATTTATGGTTACCCATAGCTGCATATTCGCGGTTCTAACAGAAGTAAATAAATACTTTCGTATTTTAGTTTTTACTAGTACTAGTACAGATTGGTACCTACCTATTGCAAGATTGATTATTTATTATCCTCCTGAGTAGGGCACCCAAGCCTAGATAAGGCCTGTTTAAACGGTCAATATAAGAGGTTTCCCTCCAACCTGCAGGCACAACGAATATCATTGCACTGGCCCTCCTGATTGTGTGCAAATTGCACGATAAAAAACATTTAAATTTAACACAACACTTTAAAAAACAAATACAAAAAATTTAAGTAAGGTTATGTTCACTATGTTTACCTTCTCTTTTTTATTGGTTTCATAAGCGCACTCAAAAATCCTTCTTGCGATAGAGTAACAAATAAAACCAAGTGACCACTATAAAACGATAATGGCGTATATAGAATTATTTTAAAAATATTGTAAACAGAAAATATTTATGTAGTCGTTTTAGCAGTGTTTTTCAACAATAATTTTACTTTAATTTTGATTTATGTAAACCAAACAGACTTTTTTAATGGTGAATAGTGTAAATTATTTTTTTTATTTTAAATATTTGTTATTCAGTTATCAAAAAACTATTAAAAAGCATTTGTGAGCTGGCGCGCTTGTTTTGAGAGCTTTTCAGATACGATTTTATCAGAAAAATAAGTCTGGCAGGCAATTTGATGATCCACAAAACGACAAACTCCTCATATATAGGTATATTTTTATGTGATATAATAATTTTGGGACTTTGACATTTTTGGCAATTTTATGACCTAAATTATTTTATGACCTAAATTATTTTATATAGCCATTGTGAATCTAAAATATCGCTAAAAGCTTTTATAGGAAAAATTCTTTACTCTAAAGGTATTATGGTATTCAACAGAATTGCCAGGATACCAAATTACCAAATCTAGTTTTATAACAGGATAGAGGACGTTTCTGAGTTGCTTTTAGAACCTGGCATAATAGCTTTAGGCTCTAAAAGGTTCTATACTGGTGGAACCGCTAGAGGGCGAAGCTAGCGTTTATTTCTTATGGTTTTATAATGAGTTTAATACATAGGTTGCCACCACCAATTGGGGAGTCCCATTTAGGAGGTCTAAGGGGTATATAAGGGTAATGGGAACGTGCTAGCGACCAAACATTGAAACTAATGGTTTTAAGGAAAGGCGCTGGCAACCTTTTAGCTTCTGCTATAAATAAAGAAATGTTACTTGGGTAGTTTGGCCGATTTTACTATTTTGCAACTTACAACTAAATTAATATCTAAAACTATAAAAACCCATGAAAAATAGTATGATTACTATTTTAGCTCAAAAAAAAGAAAATATTCAATAAAAGTAAAAGCAACAAAAAATACGCCGGTACTTAACACTAAGTATTTTGAGGTTAAGAAGTCCGTTTCTAAAGGGCACACAATTTACATTAAATGGATATTTGCTCATAACAGGAAAACTACTACTATAGGTTAACCCTTTCAATTTACCAATTTCCACGAGTAGAAAATTCATTCAACCGGTCTGTGTAACCGCAATGCATCCTCTTCTTTGTCTTTCCATCCAATTTTCCGTGAAAATGGATGAAAATGGACAGCGCAGGATGGTAGGTACCTAATTAGCCACCGCAAACTCCTATCTCTCCTATTTTAACTTGTTATGTGCAGTTCGGGAAATATTCTAAATGGAAAGTCTTGTATTTGTCATTTTGCAAATTACACGAAAACATGAAAATACTATTTTCAAAATAGGCCTAATTAATAACCTCGTGGCCCAGAGCATTAGCGTTTATGATCACAAATAATTGCTAGATTGGTGGGTTCGAATTTTGATCTAATTAATAGAGTTGATTTCCAAAGTCATAGCACTTAATTTTAGTTAAGTTTTAATAGTGTTGAGATAATTTAAAGATTTTTAGAGCTTTTTTAATAGGATATTCATAGCGTAGCAGGAGAAAATGGTGCAGGATTTAGCTACTTTGGGAACAAATAAATAACTTGAGGAGTAAGGCGAAGCTTGGGAGAGTCTCTAAATTCATTAGGTTTTTTTTCGTCGATAAAATCTAGACTGTTGACAAATGACCAGTGACATCCATCTGGTATTCATCGAAGGATTGCTGAAAATAACAAGAAACCTGATGAAATCATATGGAAATGAAACCCTAGCGTAGGTATTTTATCTGCGCAGATATATCTTTTCTTGGGCTCTGGTTGATTTAAAACTTTTAGCCTGGAAAAATAAAATCCGCGAGGATAATACTCTCCATGGACAACCGGCTTCACACAACAAGGATTGAAATAGAAGAAACAGAAGAAACTATTCTCGTAGGCATCAGGGTAGAGGGAAAAGATCAAATTTTTGTATATAAAATTATATAGCTGAATCGAATGACAAATGACAGACTAATGAAATTCATCAAGAATTGCTCACCGGCTGGCAGAGTCGGTGAGTTTTTGTGGCATCGATTGGTGGATCGGTGGAATCCATCGGAACTACGAAAACCTGATTGATTTATATATGCAGGAACACGATTGTTTTCATCGGTAAGCTCATCGGTGAATTTATAGACTCTCCCCTTCTGTTATGATAATTGAAAGAAGCGGATATAATAGCACCTAATCAATGCAGATAACTGACTACGTGGATGATATTGCTATCAACGGTGGTCCTGGAGCCAAAGTCTGAGGGGTAATAGTCAAACGGTGACTGTAAATAAGGGCCCAAGAAAAAAGTGCATAGGAGAAAAGCGCACATGGAAAAAAACTCACATAGTAGAACAGCGCACCAAAAAATCATACAATTAGAAGTTTTTGACTAAATGAAAAATCATGCAATGAAATAAAGTTTTTAGATTTCGAATGTTTCAACCAAAAACGTAATTGGTTACGTTATTTGACAATTTTAAAATGGCTACAAAAAGACGAGAGCATATTATTGATTAAAAAGTTCATAAAATTTTGAAATGTAAAAAACAAAGTATAAAAATTTTAAATTTTTTTTGAAAATATGTGAAATTTTACACGAGCACACAAAAGGAAAAGTGATCTGTACATTTGATCAGACCTACCTATCTATAAGTTCTTCGATGCGCTAAATCAAAATCCAAAATTTCTTAGTAAATTAATTAAAACAACGTTGCAATTTTTTGCGCAATACAAAAATTAAAGCGAACAACGCAATTATGGAGATGTATAAAAAATGTTTAATGATGACAACGTGGCTTTATAAAGTAGAATTGGCCAGTGGTCAAATAGTCTCTGACTTTTTACCTTCCTAGCTAGATTTTAGTCAAAATCCATTAATGCTAATGACAAGTTCTTGACTATTAAAATTTTTTAAAAATGCAAAATTTTTAACGGAGCATCGCATCAAATCGCGGTTTTCGGAATACAGTATACTACATTTTGCTAAAGTTTTAGTTTCCGAGATATTTACAAAAAACTGTTTTTAAAGTTGATATATCATGACTTTACTTGAAGTGTGCTAATAGGCTAGCTAGGAAGGTATCAGATCCGTCATGGATCCATTTATTTTAAATTATGTTTAGTCTTATCTAGTTTAATACACATAAATAATTTATTTTGAGGCTTTGAAAATGTACCATTTTTGTTATCTTCTCCATGTAATATTATAAAATATTTAGATCAAGTTTTTCGCATTTTTCTCCATATTTTAAAGGCCTGCGGGCAAAACGGACAACATATTTATAATAGATTGCGCACCGGAACACATATAAATAAGTACTAGGTAGGTCTGGTCAAATGTACAGACCAGTTTTTGATTTTGTGCGCTTTTTGCCTTAAACGCTTTTTCCCTGTGTCAATGTTTTGTGTGTGCTTATTTTCGGGAAGCTGATAACGGCGAAAAAATTTCAAAAAATTGAGCATCCAAGTTATCTGTAGTAGCTACCAGACTTTATACTTTACATTTTTCTTTTGGGCTCTGGGGAGGTGATAATTTTCCCCTTTACTACCTCTCCGACGTAGAACCGCCAGTGATTGATATTCATAATCAAGAGTAAAGATCTATGACCTAAACTGTCACAGTGTTTGATATAAAAGCCCAAACGCGAGTATGAAAAAAAAAATTGTCAAAAACTAAATACATTACTTCCCAAAAAACAACGAGAGACACGCTAATAGTTTTCAGATACTTAGTTTTTGTTTCGAGTAAATGGAAAAAGTTGGGAGCAAAAATAAACAAAGAAAACTCTATTAAAGATCAACAGGAACAAAGTCTTTAACGCTTATCAAAAACACTGCTTACGTCTGTAGGGGCATTAGGTTCTAGCTCTATTTGGGTGGCAAAACACACGATATTTGTTGGCAGATTTATACGGGGTGTCCCAGATAAAAGCAACTACATGGGGATTTCGCAAACGGTAAGAGATTCGAGTTTGTTTAAAAAAGAAAAAAGTTGCGCTATTCTAAGCCCAATCAGGTACTGTATCAATAATAAAGATATACATGGGTTACTAAAATATCGAGCAAAAACGAAAAATTGTGTTTTTGGAAAAATTAAAATATCGCCGCCATCTTGCAAACAAATTTAATAAAATTTGATAGTTGTGTATAAACAACTACGGTCAATCGAATAACGTTAACAAATTTTTTCTAGGCCTTCTAGTTTTTTTAAAACCATACCCAACTTTGCTATTTCCTATGACAGCCATATTGAATTTATACGTCAATAAATAGAGCATTAAAAGAGCTTTTCAACCATGGATAATAAGCCTATATTTGAATGACGGAAAATGTGAATTTATTTGAAAAACTGTTTTTCACCTGGTTGGCTGTAAAACAAAGGCCGTAGTTGCGTTTGTTGTCATACCTACGTAATTATCTGTCAAAACTTTGTAATTTATTTGATTTATCTATTGGAGTTTTCAAGTTTTTAAATTACTTAAGATTTTTTTTGTGGCACATTTTCAATCAAATTTAATATTAAAAGGTTTTCAAATTGGGAGAAATTAGACATGTATGAATGTTATATTTTATGTTAAGAATACTTAGAAATAATTTAGTTTGATTCCTTTAAAAAACAAAATCGTAATCGACAAGCTAATAAAAATATTGAATGAATAATTACAATGTGTCGTTGACAATCCTCGCATCTCTCTTCGTGAACTGGAAAATAATGTAGAAGTACCCAAATCAAGTGCACAAAGAATTCTTAAAAAATGTAAGTATCATCCATATGCAGCACATTAGTCAAGCACTCCGAGATGGCGACCTAAAAAGAAGAACCTTGTATTTTACTTGGTTCATACAAAAATCGCAAGAAAACCCTCAATTTCTGCTTAAGGTTCTGTGGTCCGATGAAAACAGGTTTACAAACTGCGGGGTGTTTAGCAGGCATAACTACGTGTACTGGACTGATGAAAATCCGTTCTTTACTCGTGAGGTGCACCATCAAGTTAGGTGGGGTTTGAATGTATGGCTAGGAGTCATAAATGAACACATACTATTTACCATTTTTTCATAATAATTTGACGGCACCTCGATATCTAGAAATTCTACAAAATTACGTTGACCAAATTTTAGAAAATTTGCCTCTTCAAGATGTAGCAAACATGTCGTTCCAGCAAGATGGAGCGCCTCCACATAATGCAAGAATCATAACCGACTATTTGAATCAGCAACATGGAAATAACTGGATAGGAAATCGAGGTTCAGTTGCCTGGGCTTACGCCGCTTGATTTTTGTATATGGGGATACTTAAAGAATAAAGTTTATTCTACTGCTCATAATACGATAGAAGAACTTAAGGCAGTCGTTGTTCAAGCCATAGAAAAAATTCCTGAAAAAATGGTTAAAGATGCATGCATGTCTCTAATTCATCGATGCAGGATTTGTATGAATAACAGCAGTGGAATTTTCGAACATTTGCTGATTTAATTCAATGCTTTGTTAATAATAATAATAAATGCAAACTTTTGTTTCAGAAATAAAAGATGGATTTTAAAAAATTAAAAAGTAAGGGCCTTAAAGATTTGCATGCAAATTAAATAAACGGAAAAGTTTTGAACGGTAGTTATGTAGGTATGACAAAAAACACAACTACGGCATTTGTTTCACAGCCAACTAAATAAAAAACTATGATTTTAATAAATTCACATTTTCCGTCACCCAAAGATAGGCATACTATACATGGTTGAAATCTCCTTTTATGCTGTATTTATTGAAGTATAAACCCAATATGGCGGTCATAAGAAATAACAAATTTGGCTATGGTTTCAAAAAAACTAGAAGTCCTAGAAAAAAATTGTTACCGTCATTCAGTTGGCCGTAGATACTTATACAAATTTACCAAATTTCATTATATTTGTTTGCAAGATGTCGACAATATTTCAATTTTTCAAAAAACACAAATTTTAGTTTATGCTCGATATTTTAAAAACCCTTGTAGATATTTTTAATTTTGATACGGCATCTGATTGGACTTAAGGAATAGCACAACCTTTTTCTCATTTAAACAAACGCATATCCTCTACCGTTTCCAAAATCCTCATGTAGTTGCTTTTATAGATTTATTTTCGCAACCAAAATATTTTTCTTACCAGAAAAACCATGTCCCAAAATTCAAAAAATAGTACAAAATACTTGGTGAAAGAAAATATCAATAAAAGAACACTTAAATTTGACACACCCTAATTTAAATAAAAACATTAAACTACCTCGCAATTGCAACTAATAAAAAACATGTTAAATAAATAATTTCTACGTACCTAGAGCAGCCTTAAGGTTTTTAGGCCCAAGGACCTATAGTCTTAATTACACCATAAGGCTCTAGAATAGTTCAATTACTCTTTAATAGATATGTGTTGCCTGGTTAAATTCGCAAAAGTAAAGAGATCTTATAATCATTTTAAAAGCGAAATCAATATTGGTACCATTGAGACAACGACTTTGCATTAAGCAACTGCACAAAAAAAATAATATGACAGATGTCTGTTTGCAATAGTCTAGATTTAACAATAGCGTTAGTCACATTACACATTTGTATGTTCTATATAAAATTGTGGCACCATTATTAAGGATACCTATCCAATGGAGATACAATAGGCACCACGATGTTATATCGAACTTAAAAATCTATAATGTGCCATTAACGCTATTAAATCTAGACTATCGTAAACAGAAATCTGCTACGTTATTCTTTACTTTGTAGTGTTTTTTTTAAATAGAACCCTTATCTTATTCTGCCTCTATTCCAGAAAAATCAGCTTTCTTCAAATCTACTTACTTAAGGCCAACAAAAAAAAATCAGGCCTTGAGTGTAAAAATCAGCGGATATTTCGAGGCACATTGGTACATTATGTCTTATGAGATAAGATGACCACAGAAATCTACAACATTAAAAACGACTTACAACAGAACAAACTCAACGATCTCTAAAATTAGTAACAAACCAAATGTAGCAAATTCTCAAAATAATAATAATCCGTTGGGTGTAACTGACATTCCATATGTTCCAGGGATTTCAAAAAACATAAGAAGAATAGCCAAATACTATAATATAAAAACAGTATTTTCATCGGGAAATAAAATAACAAGTTTTGTAACTAAAAGAAAACCAGAAAATCCCGTGTGAGCATGGTAAATCACGCCTTATTCAGGATAGAGTAAATGAACATCCAAAAAGGATCCAAATAAAAGATATTGAAAAATCCGGTTTATCGGATCATACATGGTCAAATAATCACAGGATTCAATGCCCTGAATCTAAAGTTTCAAAGGAAAGCGAAAACAAAAGTTTATTGAAGCTGCGTTTATAATGCAGAATAAAGAAGTTTTCAGTCAACCAAGCACGGACATACCAAATATATCGAAATTACTCCTTAAGGAAAATAAGCCTCTTAGGATTAAAAAACGGGGCGGGCCGTCACACCTGACAACACGCCAAGTAGTATAAGTAGTAGCCAGTAGACTGAATTGTTCAGTTTACACTTGAAGACGGGTAGAGATACTTACTAACCGAAACGTCGTGTTTAAAATAAATAAAGAAAATGGAAGTCCGAAATTTTATTTATACTATATTTTATTTCCAATTAATTTCATGCTGTTTTTATACTTTTTCCAAAATATATTTGCACTGGTCTAGTTGCGCAAATTTTCATAATTTTCTTTGACTGCCACATTTTGAAATCTCAATATAGGATAAGTACCGAGGGACTGGCTAACTTGATGCCTCTTGGACTTCCCGATGTGTCATTAAAACTTTTGAACAGAAACCAACAATTGCTAATGCTCGTCGTTCGTTTTACACCACGAATTCTATGCCAGGCCTATTCTGTTTGTTTGGAAACTGGACGCAATTTTCAGAAAACAAAAGCTTTTGCGGAAGCGCGTGTTTTGTCAGTACCACTACAGACTAATATTTACTTCGTTAAACTAGACATTTAACCAATGATTACACAACCCCTAGATACAACATACCCAACAAACTTAATAACAGCAGCGGACAGATGGCTCTGCTGTTATTAAGCTTGTTGGGTTGCATATCTAGGGGTTCAGTTCATTTTAATACATGTGCGTAATTAAAGGAAAGCAATTGGATTTTAAGTTTTTTCCCTTAAATAAACAGACAAAAGTAAATGATCTAAAGTCCCAGGTTCTAAAGTTCTAGATTTAAAAGTCTACATTTTTCTTAAAGGCTTAACTCGCTTTTTTTCTTGGATGCAATACTTTTTAATATTTATATATATTTTAATAAATAACTTGTAACATAGACCATTTTTTTCCTGGTAACAATGACAGTATATCAACACAAAACTTAAAAATAAATTTAAAAAATATATATTTTGGTTAAAAACTGGCAGCCATATTTAAACCTTTAAACGTCACTAGGGGACATCCAAAAAGAGTATGGCACATGTGTACATGTTAATTATTTAGAAGTTAGCGATGATTAAACCGATTTTTTTGGTAGATATGTTAATGTATTCTCATGCGCTTTATATAATATTTAAATGTTGCTACGTTTAATACGGTAATGCATTTACACAGTTTTAACCCATTTGACCCTACCGTTCCGATTTCGGAACACGACACAAAATCCAACATGGTAGCTACTTGCCCCTTTTTTTAATAGATATCGCGGATCATACGGTAATATTGTACTTGGCTGAGTGTAAAATAACAGATTTTTTCATGACCAAGTGCGATTTGACTTTTGTGTAGATTTTTGTATTGCTTGAGTTTTTATAGTTTGTGCATTATCAGTTATCAAAGGTAAGTTTGTCCTTATAGGTTGATAGATATACATGTTTTGTGATATTTTTTAATGTAAATAAAACAGATTTTTAAAATATATACTGCACTAAGAGGTTATGTTATTGATTTTTTCTTTTTTATAGTATAAACTTTGCCGTTCCGATATCGGAACGGTAGGACTAAAACAGTACAACCCAGTGAAAAACGTTAATTAGTTTCTTTATTTTTTGTCAATATTAAAACTGAATAAAAACAGTTATTTACCTAACTAGTGCGGAAAGTGATACTTTTACGCACGCGACGGCAGTTGCCCGAACGACGCTTTGCGGAGTTCGGGCACGCCGTCAACGGCGGAAAAGGCACTTTCCGCAAGAGTTAGGTACAAAATTTTTCCTAGTTGCATAAAAAGCTTGGTTTTACATTTTAATATATTTGGTATTTTTTACATTAAAACAGCAAAAAACAAATTCTGTTTTCATTTTTAATTTAATTGAGTTTATAAATGGGTCAATAAGTCTAATTAGGCCTCATTTTTAATTTAATTGAATTTATAAATGGGTCAATAAGTCTAATTAGGCCTAAAATTCACGGCGTGCGGAAAGTTCAACTTTCCGCATGCAAATGCGTGCGTAAAAGTGCACTTTTACGCACGCAAGTAGGAAAAATAGTTTTATGTGTTTACATACAAATCATTCTTTTTAAATTGGTAGATATGCCAAACCGACCACTAACATTGGATGAAATTTTGGAGGAACTACAAGATTTACCAACGGACCATCTTCCTGCGTTCTTATACCTAAAAATGCTTGCTCCGAAATTACAGATGAAGACTCCAGACAAGAAGATAATTCTATGCCAGACAATTTGCCAGGAAGACAGCTGAGAGCCGAACCCGAGATTGTTTTTGCAGATGGTACCCGAGAATTGGAATTTAGAAGACAAATTGCCCTTTTCTACATTTTGTAAAAAGACACTTGCAACCAAAAGTTAAAAAAAAAGGAAAAACTGATGTAGTGTGGGAAACACAGACACAAAACAGACATTTCTAGTGTGGAAAGAGGTATACGGATGCAAAAATGATGCATTACCTCCACTAAGTTATTTCAAGTATTTTTAAGACAATCGAAATATTGGCGGCTTTTAGCAATGCCTCACAGAAAAATTTAATTGGAGATATAACAAAATATGGGAGCGTAGATCTTCTTTAGCAGAACATCAGTTTATTGCAAACATCAATACGTGGAAAAAATTGTATTTCTCCCTTTTTACTCACGGCCTGAATATGTCTCTTTCAAATGCCTGATACCCTGGATGGTGGTATTTTAGACCAGTTAGGGTTTAGGAGGAGTTTGACAACAAATATTCTTGAAAGTTACAAAAAGGCCACAAAAAGAGGTCCTTCGCGAACAGGACAGAATTAAAAAAAAAACATATTTCAGGACCAACTGGGTTAAGGTATTTATTTATTAACATAAAAAGATTTTTCGTGTGTAAGCGGCAAAGAAAGATTTTGTTTCTTTTGTATTTTTCAGTGGGCAGCTCGAAAGCTGTACACTGTAATGCAGACATTATATAATATTTTCTCTTACCAACATCGTAAGATGAGATTCATGTACCGTCTCTGTAGCTTTACAAAAGTGTCACATTGACCATGCATTGTTCTGAAGAGTCCCTTAAGGACGAAACAGTTAACTGTCAACACTTAATAGGTGTCCAATAAATCTTGGACCCCCAGGGGTGTACAGCTTTCGAGCTGCCCACGGAAAAATACAAGTGAAACCAAATCTTTTTATGCCCGCTTAGCCATGAAATATTGTTTTCTTAATTCACGGGTATTAAACTTTACGTTTATTTATTTATTATTTAGCTGTGAAAATGTTTTTATAAAAAAAAAATTATTAATCATAAATAATTTCTATAGTTTTTTCTCAGAGCTGGTACTACAATTTGAGACTGTTCTTAACGGAAATCGTAAGACTGCATGGACTTAATTTTGGGCTAGACCTCATCAACCCAGCAATCATTGCGTTTTTAAATGTAGACACCTATTATGATAGATGTATTTGCTGGTAGATAGGTATGGAGACAATGGTTTGCAAGAAATGCCTTTTACTTGGATATTTATAAACTTTTAGAATAGCATTACGTTATTTTCGTGTAAAACAATAATCACAAAAAAAAACGATGGAAATAATTAAAAAGATTGGTATTAAAACACCTCCCCAAAAGAAAACAAACATTGAATTTAAAATGGCTGGTTGAAAAGTGATAGCTCAGCTGACAAATTTCAACAAACCGTCAAAATAAGGTATTACCTCATTACACTTTCAATCTTTATCAAAAAGCACACGAAAGACGCCAGGGCTCCTGACAATATGTGATTGTGCGAGCGCTCACCAGCACCACGGATCACCCAACAAAGGTGATCCGTGCCAGCACTTCATATGTCGCATAGCTTAGACAACATATATCGCTCCATAAAAAAATTTTCCGCCATATTGTATTTGGCATGAGTTTGATGTCCAATGACTTGAATTGTGTTCCCAAAGGTAAGGGCTTTCAACTACTGGAGTCACCTTTGCATTAACATAAAAAGTGCATAAAGGCCTCTAAGCGAATAGAGTAAAAAGTCTATGTCTTAGCTGTCTCATCCTATTGAAGGTATTAGGTTTGTGTTGGCTGTTGCATCGGTGTTGTTAAGCTCGGTTTTACAGGATTTAACAGGAGATTAGCGATGCAGATTGGAACTTTATTCTACGCTGCATTAATTAATCATTCTAGGGTCTTTTACAGTCGCGAAATAAACCTTTTTCGTATGTACTCACAAAATTGATATTTGAAACTATTAATAAGGCACATAATAAGGTCAACCTAATGTATGACATATTTTGAGAAAACCTTTTAAATATGTCATACAAACAGGGTCTCTAGGTCAACCTACGTAGCCTCTGTAGTTTAGTGCCTAGCGCGCTGCACATAATTTTTTTTATATCAAATCTAGAAAATTATTTTTTTTGATATTATTATCTTCTATCAATGCAAACTGACATGATTTAAAGGTGATGCACAGTGAAGTCGTGTATTAATCTAGGAAGATTTACTTATTTAATATATACATAATAATACACCTTAATAGTCAAATACTTGAAAAATAATAACTTGTTATTTAAATCTTTAAAAAAAAAATTTGAATCCAAGAAAAAGATTCGATATAAATATTTGTAATATTTTATATTTTTATACAGACAAACATTGTATGCTACAGTTAAGAAATCTAATAATTTGGGTAACGTATGCATAGTAATAATTTTATATAGTAAGACTTTATGTTCTATTCATATTATATAGATAAGCAAAAATTTTACATTACTTTTTTAGTATTTACTTAAGGAGCGCAAAAAAACTTTTGCCAGTTTTTTTTTTATTTTATTAATGTCTAACTCAATTTCGCAAAAGGAAATATTTCATTTTAAAAATATTATAAAAGTAAGAAAACTCAAGCCAAACTATTGAAACTTTTTAATAATCCATATAAAAAAAATAGAGGCTTCTTTTAATGTCAAAATTAAAGCAGACTGGCAACAAGCGCTTTAAGAAACTTCAACAATTTTATTTTTAAACACTATGTATATATTTTTTTACCCATTTGGAGTAAAATGCATATTAGTGTTTAACGCAATCTGTAGGAGAGAAACACACATTGGTTATGGCAGGGTTTTCTCAGTTTTTCTTAAAGAAATATCAGAATTTTAATTTTTATAGAATACAGGGAACCGAACCGAACCGAACCGGCTCGGCTATGTAACGCTCATTCGGGTAAAGTCGGCTCGAGTCGACTAACTGTGAGAGGAACATTCAGCGAGCGATATGATGATGCAGACGAAGGCCAGTATTATTAATTTCGCCTGTTGAAGTTTACACTTCTGCCGTGTAGTCTTAAGCACACACAATTTTTTATTTTCTTAATCGCTAACCTTAATGGTTTTTCTGTTTTCTTCATTATAATCGGCGATAAAAATACTACTAGTTTGCTAAATTAACCAATGTTGTGCAAATGCAATAATAAAAAAGTTAGCAATGGTGCAGACTTAATGAAGCAGAAACACAATTTTGGACTCCCATTATCTTTAATTATTTTAAACACGACGTTTCGGTTAGTAAGTATAAATAATAAATTTTTAATCCTAAGATGCTTGTTTCCCTTAAGGAGTGGTTTTCGTATGTTTAGTATGTCCGTGCTTGGTTGAGTATTACCCTGTCGATTTTTACTATCATTTGGTATGTATAGCTTAATATACGAGTTAAATCTAAGCTAAATATTAAAAAAAAAAGCTGCACGCGTTATAAACAAAAAACCAAAAAAAAATAATAAATTTTAACACGGTGTATCTCTTAAACTAAGCGTTTGCGGCTATATGTAAATATGAAATTTTCGTCTTGTAATCACTCAAGAAATTCAAAACTAAAATTAAGTTATTGAATTGTGAAACAGCCTGTATTTTAATTTACTTTTTGGATGAAAATTTTGTGCTAATTTATTATTATAGAAATTCAGAGGAAAATGCCGATGCATAACAAACACCTCAAAGCAGGCCAATTATGGCTTGATAAGGGAAACTTTCCAGAATAACAGGCTACAGCCCCCCATGCTTTATTTAATATAGTATGCAGTTAGTAGTTTAGCCTGCAGGAGCAAGATTAAACCAAACCAGCAATCACTAGTACCAAAGTTTTTCATTGAAGGTTTGAAATAAATTAATATAAAAGGTGTACCTACCAGGTATAACTACCTACATGGAAAAAATTAATTGAATTTTTAAATAAATTATTTAAAAAATATATACAGTGTGTCCCATAACTTAGGGTCTATAGTGCAGCAGGTGATAGAGGAGGTTATTTCCTAGAAAAAAGTTTATATAACATGGGGGTCAACACACATCTGTCAAAAATGTGATATTCTTTTTTTAATAAAAGTACAAGTTAAGAAGATACAGGCTGTCAAAATAACTTCCAAAAATGTATAAAAAATAATAATTTTTTAAAAAATTAATTTTTGCTTACTTATTCTTTTACAAAATATCAATAATATTTTATTACTATGTCTCGCTAGAGACTTGTTTTTTTTAACAAAAAATATTTAAAAAAACATTGCATTTAATATTACATTCATAAAAATGTATACCAAAAAAATAGAATTTATATCATACCCTAGCATAACACAGGTTTCGCCAGTTGGTCCAAATTGCATCGTGGCGTAAAAAAAATTGCCTTTACCAGACAGATAAACTTATAGAACATGTATGCCAGACTTCATTAAAATTAATTAAGTGGTTTCTGAGACTATCAGGAACAAAAAAATGCCTTGCTCCTCTATATAAGTATTGATTTAAAAATGTTAGAGTAGCAAGATTATTACCTGATATACCGTATGCTTTTCAAAGAAGTGGTGACATCTACCGAATACAAAAGAAACAATCAGAGTTAAAACAAAAGGCGAAAACGAGAAACAGTAACCATGACCGTGACATAATTTGTTTCTCAGGTCGGGTCAATGCATATTGCATTTTTACCGCCTTCGCGAAGTTTTATGTCAAGTCAGCGGAGTACAAGTCAAAAATACTACAAACTTAGAGTTTAGTACCTGTGAGTACCACCACTTTATAGGTGTCCATTAGATCTTGGACCTTCATGGGTATACTGCTTTCGAGCTGCCCACGGAAAAACACACGAGAAACAAAATCTTTCTATACACGCTTAGCCACGCAAAAATGTTAATATTATCGTTTTTATGACAGTTTAGCTATTCAAACAAAAAAAAATCTTGTTTTTTGCGATTGTGTCACAGCAAAGCTACAATAAAGAAAATAGCATCTATGTGGAAACAGTTTCAGAACTTAATGGGAGAAAAAGCGTATAAATTGAATCAAAATACTAACAAAACAGCATGGATCACCAGCCAACTTGACGTTTACCTATCTAAATATTGTTTTGATATTCTTTAAATTATTTCAAGATTTGACTTGAAATTCTCTAATAAAATACAACTTTTGCATTAAAATTTAATCTGTAATTTTATACAAATTTGGTCTTTTACATTTGAAACTAAAAAATGTACACCTGCGCTGTGCGCACTCATGTTTTTTTTACAACTTAAAATGAATTCGAGCAAATTTTCCAAAAATTACCGATACTTTTTAATGCACAAACATAAGAATAAAAATTTGAATTTTTGCGACATTTTCTTTCGAATAATATTCTGATTTTTAATATTAGTCAAGTACTAAACAACCGATTATTAAAAACGTGCGGTTGTTCCTGCGTGCGACGATAAATTTAATGGCGTGAGCGGGCTCGGCTCGCGATATTACGTGCCGTAGGAAGCCATCGTTGACAAAATTTCCCTAGGTTTTCTACTTATTTTTAGACCCCGTTTCCAAAATTTACTACCTTCTAATTATCTTGGCCATTATTATTAAAATTAAAATGTTACTTTAAACTTTAAACCCGTATTTTATTAACAGTCACAAATAATTTATCTCTCAATAAGGCAAATAAAGTTAAGTATAGGTATAAAACCGGGAAACAAAACTTGAGATTATCCTCATTTATTTTGGGTTTTCTCCAAATGGAAAGAGATTACGTTTAGGCAATTCTACAAGAAACCTTTTACAAAATGAATTTAATAAAATAAAAGGTTTATTCAAGGTTAACGGAAAATTAGAAAACTAAACGCAAAAACCATTTATATCGCTGCGGCTTTTACAATTTTCCATCAAAATGATCGAGATATTGCCAATAATAAATCACGGATAACATATACGTTTTGTTACCTGAAAGATATTTTCAATACGTTTTCTTAACTCTTATACAGTAGCATACTAGTAGTAGTAGTAGTGGGGGGTGACCCGTGACTACCTTATGTCCAGCAAGTAGTACAGGGTAGGCTCTTTTTGCCATGCCCCAGGCCTTTTTCTTAAGACACTCTCTGCCATTGTCGGTTGTACGTGGTGGGGTAAAAGGGTAATAACCCCCCCAGAATCCGAAAAGATATGTAAAGTATAAGGACGGCTAGCTACTACGGATAAGCTAAAGGCTTAAAATAATCATATTTTTGTTGACTTGTTTTATCAGTAAAGCACTACTCAAGGAAGACTCTGTGGAAAAAAGTGCACAGAGGAAAAGCTTAACTTAAACTATCTCCGGTAAATAAAACAAAAGAAAAGTGATTTGCCCGTACACCCCACAAAATTTCGAATAAAAACTTAATGCAATATTACACGTAGTCAGAGCATATTATTTTAAAAGGCTTTCCGTTTTCGGTCTAGAAGCAAATCATACTACTTTTTGGCAACAGACCATTTCCCCCTAATTTGACCCCGCTGAATCCGAATATTTCTGTTGTAGGAGAAAATTCCCCCCAAACCCCCAAAAACCTGTTTTTTTTTTCAGTTTTATGCAATTTTCTCGAAAACTAACCATTTTATCAAAAATTGCAAAGAACAGTTTTTTGTGGAGAATAAAATTTCCGTTCCAACAATGTATTGGTCAATAAGGTTAGGAAAAGCAAGTAGCTCTTCAGTGGCGTACGTAAATTGGGATTATTTAGAAAAAACATGTTTATTATAGGTTTTTCAAAATTTTCTCAAAAACTACACTTTTTAGGAAAAAATATGTAGTATACTTTATTATAGAACATAACATTTTCTTTTAAAAACTTTATTAAAATGTCGGATTGTTGCCATATTTAAGGCTTCAGGGGCGTACTAATATAAACTTATTTTCAAAAATAACTGAAATAAACAGTTTCTCTTGCATATTTAAATATCTTTTGTAACTAACATATTCAGAAAAAAATGTGCCTTTATTCTTTATTGAGGATAAGACAATTTCTTTTTAAATGATATATTACAAAGTGATGTTAAGGTTATGATTAAAATTTCAAAAAGGTTCGTAATTTATACCTACTAAAATAAAATGTTTCCAAATTAAAATAAACTGTTTTTTGATTAGATTAAATATTTTGATTTATCTAACTGAGTTTTTCAAAGCAAAAAAACACCGGTGCTTATAAGGGGAAGGGGCATAGGGGCCATGACCCCCCCCCCTAAGCAATATTTTTGTGCAGGAAGTAACAGTAGTAACTTTGACGCAGGTGATTTTGGTTATTTTTTTAAGCATATGGAACTAAAAATAAAGTGGTGAATCTAATGCAACGGTTTGGGGGGGCATATCATAATTAGGTACTCATTGAATTCAACAACCAACCTGTCAACCTGTTAGGAAGAGCTTGATATTTTTTTGCCTTATACTTATGCAATTTATGAACAGGCCCCATAGTATTAAAAATCACTGATCCACTGGCTTCGCCGCACCACACTGCGGTAATCATCTGGAGGCGGCTAACTTAGCTTCCCATTAGTACAAAAGGTCGAAAAAAAAATCGACAAAAGAAAATATTAAAAATACAAATTTACCGTATCAAGTCGCATTGACCTGTCCAGTCGATGTGGACCCGCGGTCGTACTTTCGATTTTTTGTACTTTCGATCTTTTGTACTTTCGACCTTTTGTACTTTCGACCTTTTGAACTTTCGACCATTTCTTTTTTGATCTTTTGTATTTTCGACCTTTTGTACTTTCGACCTTTTGTACTTTCGACCTTTTGTACTTTCGACCTTTTATCCGCCGCTCTTTATTATTAACAGAAAAGCTAATAAGACACAAAATTGATTCGTTTGGATTGATCTTAAATAATTACTTTAAATTTAGAACACCACTGGAGCGGTAAATATAAAATAACTTCCACTTTGTTATACATCGTTTGATAGGAAATTTTATTGGCTATGACGAAGTATACAACACATTTTTTGATAAAGAGAGAAAATTGAGTAAAATGTATGAAAAACATGTTTTTTTTTAATGATTTGTTGAAATCACTCCCATTGACGGACGTCGCTGGAGAGTTTGCTATAAGTCAAACCCCACCCAGTTTTACAATTTTAAAAAGGGAATTTCCTTGTCTACAGAAAAATGTAGAACAAGTTTTTTCATGTTAAGCTTAGTTTTTGAGTAAATTAGATAAAACGTGTAACAAAAATGGTTTATTTTCTGTTTTTGCAAAAATAATTTAAATTACGGATACCCCTGAACTTTTATTTTTAAAACCGATTTCATCATGTTACACGTCATATTAAAGGAAATTTTATTGAGTATACCAAAACGTAATACGTGGTTTTTTGTAGTAATTAGTTTTTAAAAAAATTATATAAATCTGGGAAAAAACATAGGTATTTTTTCAACTTTTTTTAATTACTTCAATTAACGGACGCCGCTGGAGAGCTTGTTATTAGTCTAACTTTATTAAGTTATACCATGTTGAAAAGGGAATTTTATTGTCTACAATAAAGTATATTATATATTTTTCTCTTAGAAGCTTAGTTTTTAAGAAAATTTTAAAAACCTCAAACTTTCAGATTTTGGGGGGTCTGGGGGGGTTTTTGGAGATTTTTGCAGCCATTAAAAAAAAATAATATGTTATTATTTTTTAATTATACAAATATATATTTTGAATGTACACCTGTGACAATTTGGGCTTTCCAGCGGCAATTTAAAATTCCGCCGCCATTTTGGCCGCCATCTTGAATATCTCAGCCCCTGTCAATATTTCGAGTTGGCAACAGGGATATTCGGATTCAGCGGGGTCAAAATAGGGGGAATTGCCCATTTGCCAAAAAGTAATATAAAATGCTTCTAGAAAGTGGATTTTCCCGTATCTTGCCTAAACTAACGGTGAAGTTGCTAAAATGGTACATTTTCAAAGCCATTTACTTCGGAGAGCTTCTTTATAAAGCAACGATCATTCAAAGAAATTTCTATAATTTTTCAGTGGTTTTCGCAATTTTATGTTTCTGCGCGCAAAAATGCAACGTTTTTATATTATAAGGACCCCGGATAAGTAGGTTTATAATAAACAGATCATTTTTGTATTTTATGTGCCGGTGTAAATATTACCTACGAACTTAGTGTAAGAAAAAATATCTTATACTCTGGGCCTACGACTTACAAATAATACTAGTCTAATTGATCATTTATGTTCTTAGGATAATTATGAACCTAGACGTGAATCATGAGAGGTTTTATTTTTGGTTCCGAACCGACGCACAGTGGTCAACTTGTCGGTTCTTAACGATCGAAATTATTTTATGGTTTTAATTTTGACAAATTGATGCTGAAAGTTAGGAAATCTCAACTAACGTTAAAAAAATAGGATTTTAATATACTGTGCATCTTGGAGATGGTACAGTCGCCTCCAAAAAAAATGTTACATATCGATTTTTTCCTGTTAAGCAAAAAACTTGAAAAAAGGATACTTTGAGAGTGTGTACGTAACTAGCTTATAGCTTTTTTTATTCAACATAGCTTTTTTATAAAAATTTTACTAAATTTATTATTTTGCTATACTATATATCAGTTTTTTACCATGCACTGATATTCTTTATCGTAGTATTTATATTCACTTTTCACATATATAGTTCAAAACGGATTGATTTTCATCCTGTGAGACCGGTCTTTTGTGCCACATTTTAAGTAAATTGCGTCGGTCAATCCCATACGCCAACGCTGAAACAATAAAGCATAGCTAATATAGCGGCAAGAAGCGGCAGCTGAATGTAGTACCTATACAACCCTTGATACATGACTGAAATAATAAACGCAATTGATACGTAACGATCCAGACTTTTTCAGTCCAATATATATAATACATATTTGAAAAATTATAATAAATCAATACACAACTTTTATCTAATTTTTTTAATAAGCAGATTGAAACTTTGCCAAAGGTTTAATAGTAAAAATTAAAGATACTAACCCATATTTAAAATGTAAGTGAAAAAATCACCATAAAATCTCAGATTTTTCAACTTGGAGCACTTTTGAAAATCGCCTTTCGGCGCGGAATAAGTGCGGGTCAATATGCAGGCCTACGCCTTGTCGTCGCAACAAGTGACAACGAGTTAGTTGATCGATTTTCTGCATTGAGGTCTACTAATAAGGTAATTGGGCACTTTTCAAAGACTTAGTGGTTATGATAGAAAATAGTTCGATATTGAAATTTCGATCGTCTAAATTAGACAAGCTGACCTCCGTGCGACGCCGTACAGCCCGTGATAGCATGGTCTGGTTGAACTGTGACGAAATGTATTTTTTCCTCAAGACAGGTGGACATTTTCCTCTCGCCATGGACTTAATTTCCTTGGTTCGCTGTCGTTTCACTCGTTGAATGAATAAATGTATTTCACCTATTTTTTGATTCTTTTGGATTGTATCTTGTAGTCAGTTTTTTTACTGTTACGCCAACTTTTTGGGTCATCATATTATATCATTTAAAGCAAATAATTAAAAACTGGGATATTAAGTTACACAAAAGTTATTTATTATTATTGTTTTTATAAATAATTAATAAATGTATCATACCTAGTTTGTGTATTTTTGTATTGAAAACGAAGGCGTCTGTCCTTTCTTAAAAAATTTTTCTCAATAGATAACATTACGAAGGCAGTTGGGCTTCTAAGGAAAGTTTTAGTTCTCTTTAGGGTAGAGACACAACGTTCTGCTTCTGTAGTTGTTATAATAGGCATCATAACCACTGCTTCTAGCACGCTAATGCCATCCGAATTAGAAGCTTCCCCCATCCTTATAACAACAAAACCGTCGAAATCAGAACAATACGACCCGACCGATAACGCTAAGTTGTCTCTTCACTAATTTAACGTGCAAATACACACCTTTAACAGACAATGGTAACTCTAGGCGCGTGTGGCATCAACAAGGTGGGGCAGACATCGATTGCCTCAATTGATTACAAGAGCACTAATCAAAGTAAGGCCCAGATTCCGTGTACTATAAAATTTTATAGGCACATGACTTCCTCTCTTTCTAGATTTGGTAATTAGAATGCGACATAACAACTTAGGTGCATAGAATTTGGGTCCAGTTAAGCGCGGCAGAAGCATTTATTGATACCTTATAATGAAGTTATTAATTAAAGGGAGATCAAATTTTAATATTTAAGTAAAATTTGGGAAGCACGTGCACATGTGCCCTGTAAATTTAATGAAAAAAAAAACTAATTAATATATTGTAGAGCAGTCACAGAGCAAAAAATTGCCTTTTAAGATGGTTTCCTTGGCTATCAAATTGCCCTAGCTACAAAAAATTGTCGTGAACCATTATCTTCGAACACATTATTTGGTGTAAAATCGTTGGTGGGCCAAGCAAAAGTCGCCAAAATTGATAGACTAGCGACTTATTTTTATTAAAAATCAGCTCAATGTTATTATAAGCAAAATGTTTTCGGTTTTTAAAATATGTATAGCTTTTTTCGCGCTTTTGAAAATTTAAAGGAAGATTAAAACGTTAAGTTAAGACCTAATTCGTCATTTCTTGAGCAAAACTCACATACCCAAAAGAAATACTCTGCCAATTTATGGGCACTTAAGCTCACACTAGATACTATATTTATAGTGTACATGTGAGCTAATATAACTAAAAACTGAAATATATTTTATTCAACTCTAGACTCAATTACCTGTCGTTTGATACCACACAAGCCATGTTATTACTTAAACTCAAATTTGTGAAATCTACCCCCACATTAAAAAAAAACTAAAATGTATTTTGTTTAACTCCAGACTCAATTACCTTTCGTTTGATATCACACACGCCATATTTTCACATAAATTCTAATTTTTGAAATTCACCCCCACCCTTTTTTTGTTAAATAAACTAAAATGTATTTGGTTTAACTCCAGACTCAATTACCTTTCGTTTGATATCACACACGCCATATTTTTACATAAACTTAATTTTTGAAATCTACCCGCACCCTTTTATTTGGCTTGAGTTTGGTGGATTTTGTTCATTTTTAAATGGGACCATCTCGGGCCAAAACGCAGCTTAAGTACCAAATTTCATTAAAATCGGGCTAGCGGTTTTTGAGTTATGCGCGTTGGTCGTTACAGACAGATGTCTGTATGTCTGTCTGTCTGTCTGTATGTCGGTATGTCTGTCTGTAACGACCAACGCGCATAACTCAAAAACCGCTTGGCCGATTTTAATGAAATTTGGTACCTAGGCTGGGTCTTGGGTCGAGATGGTCCCATTTAAAAATGAACAATATCCACCGAACACAAACCAAATAAAAGGGTGGGGGTAGATTTCAAAAATTAGAGTTTATGTGAAAATATGGCGTGTGTGATATCAAACGAAAGGTAATTGGGTCTGCAGTTAAATAAAATACATTTTAATTTATTTAAAACCAAAGGGTGGGGGTATATTAAAAAAATTAGAGTTTAAGTGAAAATATGGCGTGTGTGATATCAAACGAAAGGTAATTGAGTCCGGAGTTTAACAAAATACATTTTAGTTTTTGTTTTTTTAAGGGTGGGGGTAGATTTCAAAAATTTGAGTTTAAGTCAAAACATGGCTTGTGTGGTATCAAACAAAAGGTAATTTAGTCTGGAGTTGAATAAAATATATTTCAGTTTTTAGTTATATTAGCTCACACGTACACTATAACTATAGTACCTAGTGTGAGCTTAGGGGCCCATATATTGGCAGAGTATTTTTAATGCGATTTTTTCGTAGAATTCACAGTTAATAAAAGGCAAAAATACGTACAAAAGACATGATGTTGATTGATATTGTTTTGCCAGGCGCTTCCCTCCCTAGGGCTGTACAAAAAGCTGCTGCAAAAACTCCAATGATTCTGGAGTAGACGTCTTTAGTCATGATGATGATACTGATTCATATGTGAGTGGATCTTGCAGCCCTTCCACTGCGACGACCAGTGAGTCTATTGTGGCTCACTTTTGAGTGGCTACTGTATGCCTAATCCTCCAAAAAGATTAGCTATCAGTTTGGGTGAGACACTGATCTGATCTTCTGGCTCAATCTGAGGTTTACCGAAAGTATTCTAACGTAAACGTGTAATAGCAGGATATCCATAACCGTAAAAACTCCAGTCACTATACGGATCTCCTGTCTGGTAAGCCCAGTGTGATGTTCGCGGCTCCCTTTCTACAAGGTCCTTTATTGAACCCTTTAGAGTGAGCCAGTTCTGGAATATCTATCCAGGCAAACAAGCTTCTTAAAGCTTTAAACTACCCGAAATATTTATTTACAGCTTCTGATGAATATACACATTTATAATTTTTGTACATATAAAGATGCTAAATATTATTATAATTATTGTTTTAATTTTTAGTCATATTCGCACCCCAAATGGCTATATCTAACCAAAAATACTATGATGTGCCTCTGTCCAGGTGTCCCGCGTAGAGGCACACACCGCGGTCGTTGTATTCCCATCTCCTATATGGGCTGTTAAGAAATCCTCCCGTTAGCACGATCCGTGATATACCGAGAGTTTATTGTTTTGTTTTTATATTATTTTATTTGATTTAGTCAGTCAGTGAAAGAATTAATAAAAACTGTTACTCAAATCTAAAACTTGCATTTTCTCCAACATTTTTTGGTCCTTTAATGAAAAATTACAGCCCCTGGAAGAATGAACACTTCTCTACCTTATCCTATTGAAAAATCGCTGGTAAAAAATGAGTGTTTTTATGTTTGTAAATATTCCAAATATGAAAGAAAAACTTCGAAATATCACAGACCAGAACTTTATTACAAACCTCTATTTCATATTATATGGACACTTACCAACTACTACAGCTATTAAGAGAGGAATACAATCATTTACTGGTTTTGTTTACGAAAAAAACTCTGAAGAATTTGGAAGACATGTACTAAAAATTTGTAAATCAATTAAGCTTGTAGATTTAGAGGAAATGTATAACTTTTGTTAAAGGAGAAGAAACGAAAAGTCCTGCTTACTTCACAAATATTTTATTGTCTAATCACGATGCGTTTCGGTTTTTAAAAAACCATTATCAAGTGGTCTGGTCTGTAAGAATAATGAAAAAATATAATTAAATTATAATATTTAAATTAAATATGCTAAAAAATACTTACAGACAGTTAAGAATCATCTTTGAAACAAATGAAAAACTGGAACACACAAAAATAAAAAATTAAAAAACATTTAAAATAGTCTAAAACAACATACAGATTAAAAATCAGTCAAACGGACATAAACAAGTAATTTTTATAAAATACAATTAATTGACAAAGAAGATATAGGTTAAAATAATAAATAATAAATAATATAAACAAAACCCAGATATCCGAAACAGGTACAAAGCGACATCTAACATAAAATAAATAATGTAATAAATGAACAGAAACAATTTAAAATTGACAAAATCAATAAATAAAAGCAGACAAATCTTTAAATTGCAATATTAAGATTGCTTACAAATCTTTTTTAAATGTTAAAAGCCTTTTTTCGAGAATAAAAGACCCAACTCCAACCATAGAAAAAAGCGGAGTCTACTGCGATAACTGCCCCGCTAAATATGTGGGACAAACGGGCCGTAGATTTAAGGTTAGGGTACGTGAACATTTGAACTCTCAGAAGTCCCCAAATGATAAAAGATCCGCTTTTGGCATGCATTTGAGGGAAACGGGACATTCTTTTAATATAGAGAAAAATTTTAGAATGTTACATGATACCCAAAAAGGCAGAAAATTGAATTTTTTGGAAAATTTTGAGATTGCAAAACTCGAAATTGATCAATCGTCAGTTAGTTTAAATGAAACCACTACTAACGCCCACTTTAAAGAGGTAGCTAAAGTTTTAAACAATTTCAAATAAGATTTCTTTGTCTGCTTTTATTTATTGATTTTGTCAATTTTAAATTGTTTCTGTTCATTTATTACATTATTTATTTTATGTTAGATGTCGCTTTGTACCTGTTTCGGATATCTGGGTTTTGTTTATATTATTTATTATTTATTATTTTAACCTATATCTTCTTTGTCAATTAATTGTATTTTATAAAAATTACGTGTTTATGTCCGTTTGACTGATTTTTAATCTGTATGTTGTTTTAGACTATTTTAAATGTTTTTTAATTTTTTATTTTTGTGTGTTCCAGTTTTTCATTTGTTTCAAAGATGATTCTTAACTGTCTGTAAGTATTTTTTAGCATATTTAATTTAAATATTATAATTTAATTATATTTTTCATTATTCTTACAGACCAGACCACTTGATAATGGTTTTTTAAAAAGCGAAACGCGTAGTGATTAGACAATAAAATATTTGTGAAGTAAGCAGGACTTTTCGTTTCTTCTCCTTTAACAATGGTTCAAGGACTTCACCCTGGAGAAATCTACAATTCATTAATGTATAACTTTTTTGGTCTAGAATTCAATGATGATCTACATCCAAAATATTTAGCTAAAAATTTATTAGATCATATTCAGCAAAAAATTAAAACATACTCAAATCAACACTCACAAGCTACCATGATTTCAGCAAATAACCTCAATTGCGGCGCTAGTCAATCAACACCTAGCATAAGATCCGGCAAGACTTTCAAAGTCAAAAAGAATGCAAGAAGACCCTGTAACAGTAATTCGAAAAATTAAATCGAATATATTAACCCAGAAGGCTAACATTTGTGAGCTGGAGAAGAAATTAACACTTTAAAGTTAAGCGCAGAGGAAGAAGTCAAGGAATTAATAGAATCTAAAGAAAAAGAGCTAAATAAGAGAGAACATTTGATAAAAATATATGAAGAAAAACTTGACATCGAAGAAGAATTAAGGTCTGAACAATAAAAAGATATTACAGAAGAAAATCGTCAAGATGCACAATCAGAACATTTACTTGACTCATTTGAAGACATCATTCAACGAGAAATTAATGCACAAAAAAATCATCAACAACGGGTTCAAGAGTGGACTAACTCACTACCATTACCAGGTACCTACATTCACGAAGAACCATCTTCTTCAAATAATAATAATCAAAACGAACTTGTAACTCTTACAAAATCTATCAACACTCTCTTAGCTAGACATACTGTAGGTGACAAGCTCAACACATTTGATGGCTCCTCTAGTTTAAAGTGGCCTATTTTCCTCAAGGAATATCACAGCTCTGACAAACAATGCCATTTCTCTGACGCTGAAAATGTAATACGATTAAACAAAAGTCTAACTGGCGAAGCAAGGGAAACTGTAGAAATGCTCCTGATGACTGCTGATAAACCGGACAAAATTTTGGAAATCCTAAACAGGAAGTACGGTAAACAAGAAGTTATTATGGAAGAGCTTTTTTCCAAAGCTAAACAGTTACCTCAGCTAAACAGTATGAAGACATTTGAAGACTTTAGTAATGTAGTCAATAATATTGCAGTTGTAGTTAATAATAATCTTAAAGATTATGTTGATCAAAGGAACCTTTTGTCCAAATTTGTAAATAAACTTCCAGAACACCTTCTAACACAATGGGGGATTTATTTGATCAACAAAAAAATTTCTAAAAATACAGAAACACTGAATGATTTTGCAAATTGGGTATCAGATACATCTGAAGTAGTTTCGAGGATATCTTTCTCCTCTGCGTACACAGAAGAAACCAAACCTGGTCCGTCCAATAAAAGAAACGAAACTGGTCTGCCAGTACTCAAAAAAACCTGCAAAATTTGTCGTGGGGCAGAAGAACATCCTCCTGAAATCTGTAATAAATTTTTAAATGCCAACATTCAAGAGAGATGAAATTTAATTAAAAAACATCATTTCTGTAACAGATGCCTTAGAATGCATAGTGGGAGATGCAATAAGAAAAAGGTCTGTGGAATAAACAGCTGCGATCGATTACACCATCAGATGCTACATAGATCAGCCACAGAATCAAGTCCAAATCCCAATCAAAGAACAAATGAAGTAAATGTTTGTTTAAAAACTCCAACAAACAATGCTCTATTGAAAGTTCTACAAGTACGACTAAAAGGTCCAACAGGAGTACTTGATATTCCAGCATTTATTGATGAAGGGAGTACCACAATACTTTTAGAAACATCAATAGCCAGAAAATTAGGGTTAACAGGTCCCGTGATACCACTTTGTTGCAAATGGACTGGAGGACTCTCTAGATATGATTCAACTTCTGAATTAGTTCAAGCAGAAATAGCTAATGTCAATCCATTTTCAGAATTTAATCCTTTAAAGAACATAAGAACAGTCACTAATTTAGATCTTCCAAACCAGATGTACATCATAGGTGGTAGACGCTTTTTACTCATTGGGCGTCGACCGGTGAGATACCACCATGCCAGAAGTGAGTAGCGCTAAGTGGTATCACCACGTTCCGCTACTGCGCTGGCAGTCCGGTTCCAACAATGAGTAACAAATAGCATGATGGCGCCTCCAGGATCAAAATATTCCGGAGGTAAAATACCCGACCACTCGGATCTCCGGGCGTCGGGTGATCCTGGGTGTCCTTCATACAAAGATATTAAAAGAAGACCAAAAACTCAACTCAGAATTGATTTTAGCAATATAAGAGGATTAAGTACCAACATGAATTCAGTTCACCAACATCTTGAAGAACAAAGACCTGACATCCTTCTTCTCACTGAAACTAAAATCAGTTCTGCAACACCTACTGTGAACTATCTTTATCCCGGCTATGACCTACACCACCGATTTCGACATAATTTTGGGATCTGTGTGTACATTAAAAATGACCTTTCATGTCATCGAGAGGAGAAGCTAGAACCAGCGAACCTCGATATCATATGGCTGAAATTCACCTCAAAGTCATCGACTAAGTTCATTTGCTGCCTCTACCGACCGCCAAGTAACACTGAGTATCAAAACTTTTTTGAGACATTATCCGAAAACTGTGATAGTATACAGTCTAACTATCCACATGCGGAAATTGTTTTTTTAGGCGATTTCAACGTCCACAATATACCCTGGCTAAAACACCACAACAAAACAGATAATGAAGGCAGGGAAGCAGAAGCTTTTGCCATAAGTTGTGGTCTAACGCAGCTTGTCGATGAACCTACCCGTATCTCAGAAAGGGGTGAATTTGCAGCGCTTTTAGACTTGTTCCTAACTACAAATCCTGACTTGTACACAATTCAAGTAGATCCCCCACTTGGTTCATCCGATCATAAACTTATAAGAACAAAGTGCGAAATGTTCATACCGCCAAGCCAACAATCACTTCCTCGTAAAATGTGGCACTATAAATCGGCAAAATGGAATGACCTTAAACAGTTTTACCTGGATTTTCCATGGCAAGAGGTTTGCTTTAAAACAGCTGATCCCACTATTTGCTGTAATGAAATAACAAAAGTAATCTTATCTGGAATGGATGCATATATCCCACATACAATAAAACGCAGAGCTAATGCAAAACCTTGGTTCAACAGCCAGTGTCAAACGGCTGTACAGAAAAAACACAGAGCATATAACCTTTGGAAACGACAACAAACCGCTCAAAACCACACAGAATTTATAGAAGCCAGAAATAGTTGCAAAATTACTATTGACGCCGCCAAAGAAACATACAATCAAAGAATAAAAAACAGGTTGCTGAATTGTCCAA
The DNA here is from genome assembly GCA_963576565.1 of Aspidapion aeneum. Taxonomy (NCBI): domain Eukaryota; kingdom Metazoa; phylum Arthropoda; class Insecta; order Coleoptera; family Brentidae; genus Aspidapion; species Aspidapion aeneum. Next base: position 41,054,424 of record OY755043.1, read on the forward strand.
CTAGTTCTAGGTCCTTTTGGTCTCTTGCAAAAGCCGTTGGATCAAACTTCACCAAGTCATCCATACCACCACTTACAGATAAAAATACTCACTTAGCAACAACATCAGAGGAAAAAGCCAATATGCTGGCCAAAATCTTTTCCTCCAACTCAAACCTAACAGTGCCAAATGGAAAAACTCCACCGTTCATTGAAAGGGTTTCCCACAGTATGCCAGAGGTACCCTTTTGTCACAGAGAAATACGAAAATCCCTTAAAAAGTTGGATACAAACAAAGCAATGGGTCCAGATGGCATTCCCGCGATAGTACTCAAAAATTGTGCTAGCGAACTCACCCCAACTTTCGCCAAATTATTCAATTTATCTTATAGGCAAGGAGTATATCCATCATCATGGAAGTCTGCCGCAGTACAACCCATTCCAAAGAAAGGAAAAAAGACAGATCCGTTAAATTATAGACCAATTGCTCTACTTCCGGTGATATCAAAAGTAATGGAAAGAGTTGTGAACAATCACCTAACCAAGTACTTGGAAAAGTACAAAATTATCAACGACAAGCAATACGGATTTCGAAAATATAGGTCAACTGGCGATTTACTTACATACGTCACTCACTTATGGCAAAAAGCGATTGAGTTGCGAGGTGAAACAAGAACAATTGCCTTAGATATATCTAAAGCATTCGATAAAGTCTGGCATGAAAATCTGCTCAACAAGCTCAAAGCAACGGGATTGTCGCCGAGACTTTGCACTTGGTTTGAAAGTTACCTTAAGGATAGATCCATTTATGTTGCACTGGATGGCCGGAACTCCAACTCTTACCAAATAAATGCTGGTGTGCCACAGGGAGCAATCCTTTCGCCAACACTTTTTCTGATTTACATAAATGACCTCATAGATAAAACAGTAAATCTTTACTGCTTTGCAGATGATGGCAATGTAGTCTCCTCAGTCATACCACCCACATGTCTCTCCGCACGTGAATTCCATTACCTTAGACTAACTGAAATATCACAGATAAATAACGACTTGGAGATAATAGAGGACTGGGGCAGCAAAAACCTTGTACGGTTCAACGCGCAGAAAACCCAAGCAGCCCTGTTTTCGAAAAAGACCAGCACCGGTGAGCCAAATATCATGCTGTCTGGAAGTGCTGTCGCATTGCAGAGCCAGTTGAACATCTTAGGAGTCACTGCAGAGACAAACATGTCTTGGCACAGTCACGTGGCAGATATAGCTAAAAGGGCGTCCCAAAAGCTTGGGGTGCTATTTCGTACAAGACATCTGTATACACCAAGGCAACTGCTGATACTCTACAAAGCCCAGATTCGACCAACTATGGAGTACTGCTCACATATATGGAGTGCGGCACCCAAACATACCTTAATGCTTTTGAACACCGTGCAGAAACGAGCTATCAAGCTGATCAATGACCCCGCACTTACCCGTAGCTTGGATAGTCTCGAACATCGAAGAACTGTGGGCGATCTATCTCTCTTCTACAGGTATTATCACGGAAAATGCTCTGAAGAGTTGGCACGTATGATCCCCCCGGGAGTAGCACCTACTAGGCGAACACGTCAAACAGACGGTAACCATCAATTTATTGTCAAAATAGAGGCACCAAGAACCTCATTATATCAGAATTCATATCTCTGGAGAACAGCATCGCTGTGGAATAAACTCCCTGCGACAGTTTTCCCTGCAGGTTACAACCTGAACCGTTTCAAAACCAACACGCACCAACATTTCCGCGCACTTGCCGCTTCTCGAGCGTGATAGGAATCTCCTTGCGAGTGCGCATACCCGTAAAAAAAAAAAAACAATTTAGAACAACTACAAGAAAAATATCCATATATCTGTCAAGTGGACTTGAACCTAAACATGAATGAAAAACCCTTACTCTTAATCGGTCAAAATAATGCTAATCTAACACTATCCCGTCAGATTATCCAACCTTACATTGACGCACCGATTTTGTCTAAAAAAAAAATTGGTTGGACACTACATGGACCTCTAACCGATTCTAGACAATCAATAGAAGAAATTGCAGTTTTATGTTGCGAGGCTGACGAAAAACTTCATGATATGGTCAAAAATTTTATGAAAATTGACAACATTGGTTTACCTGTAAAAACCCGAGAAATAAAGAAATCGAAAGAAGATCAAAGAGCTTTAGACATTGCAAATAAATCTATTTGTTGTGAAAATAGTCATTATTCCCTAGAACTTCCTTGGAAAGAAAACGTTGAAGAATTACCAGAATCCAAATCTCTTGCCACTCAGCGCTTATACTGTTTAGAAGAAAAGTTGTCAAAAGATCCAATTCTGGTAGAAGCATATCGCTTAGAAATCCAAAAATTATTTGACAAGAACTATGCAGAACCCATAGATCTTATGGATTTCAAAAATGCCTCAAGAATTTGGTTTTTGCCTCATTTCCCTGTAGTTAATCCAAATAAACCAGGGAAAACTAGATTAGTGTTTGACGCCGCAGCAAAAAATCATGGATTTTCACTTAACTATTTTCTACACACGGGGCCTGATCTTCTTACTCCATTATTTGGAATTTTGCTAAAGTTCAGACTACACAAATTTGCTGTTGCTGGAGATATAAAAGAAATGTTTAACAGAATAAGTGTAGCAAATCGCGACACTTATGCTCAATGTATCTTATGGAGAGACTTAAACATGAATATGCCTCCAAAAATATATCACATGACAGCAATGATATTTGGACTAACTTCATCACCTTTTATGGCACAATTTGTGAAAAATCACAACGCATTAGAACATAACGAAGGGCACACAAAAGCAGCTTCAGCCATTACAGATTTTCATTATGTTGATGATTATTTGCACACCTTTACAACTGAAGAAGAAGCTATAGAAATTATTATTATTATCATGAGCAAAATGGACATCAAGGAACTGAAACAGTCATCAACAGCTTAAGAAGAAAATTTTGGATTCCAAAAATTCGTTCTATTGTTAAAAAAACCATAAGAAAATGTACACAATGCAGAAGAAAATTTGCTAAACCAAATAAACCAATGATGTGATCTTTGCCAAAAGAACGATTACTGTACCATGAAAAACCTTCTACGGCTACGGGAATGGACTTTTTTGGTCCTTTTCTTGTAAAAGTTGGAAGGAAACAAGAGAAACGATATAGCGTAATGTTTTCATGTTTAACCACTAGAGCTGTTCATGTTGATATAGCACACTCACTTACTACGGACTCATGCATTATGGCAATGCGAAGATTTCTGGCATCCAGAGGCATTGTGAAAACTATCATTTCTGACAACGCCACAAACTTACGAGGTGCCGATAGAGAACTACTAGAGGCATTAGATGAACTAAACTCCGATGAAATTACCGACGAAATGGGTAACCGAAATATTGTCTGGAAATTTAATCCGCCTTCAGCTCCATTTATGGGAGGCAGTTGGGAAAGACTTATTTCCTCATTCAAAAGATCGCTATCTGCAGTTATGAAAGATAGATCGCCCAAAGAAGAAGTTTTTAAAACATTAATTAAAGAAGTAGAATATATACTTAACAGTCACCCATTAACATATCCTTCTAATGATGAAAACGATGATATAAGTATTTCTCCAAATGATATACTCTTAGGAAGATCAGCAACATTATTAGCTCCTGGGCGATTTTGTAAAACCGATTTAACCGGAAGAACACAATGTCGAATATCTCAGTACTTAGCAGATATTTTTTGGAATAGATGGTTACGAGAATATTTACCAACATTAGTAAACCGACCCAAGTGGAATATAAATAATTATATTAATGCCAAAGAAGGTAATTTAGTTCTGATTAATGACTATAATTTTCCAAGGTGTTTGGCCAATAGGAGTTATTGAAAAAGTTTATCAAGGGGATGATGATATAGTCAGAGTAGCGGACGTCAGAACTAAGCATGGTGTTTTTAGAAGACCAATCAGGAATATTTATACCATGGATCATATTGACCATAAATAAAGGTCAATACTGGGGGCCACAATGTTAAGAAATCCTCCCATTAGCACGATCCGTGATATACCGAGAGTTTATTGTTTTGTTTTTATATTATTTTATTTGATTAGTTTTTGATTTAGTCAGTCAGTGAAAGGATTAATAAAAACTGTTACTCAAATACTAAAACTTGCATTTTCTCCAACATGGGCTATGAAGCAACCCTTTAGGACATGGCAATATAAACTAATCACAGCGAGGTTCAACAATGTAATCACCCTGTAAGGGCACTAAGTCTAAGCTACTATCGAGAAGGGAATGTACCCTACGATATACAACGTGAACAAGTCCATATCTAGAGGGCTTGATTTCCATAAGAAGACACACAACAGATAGAGTATGTATTAATAAGAGAACGCGATTCGATTGAAATCGTTCCAGCGTTGCCAAACGTAAAACTGACTAATAGCGATTTCGGCTTTTATTTCGGAAACTGCCCTCAAGTGTTCGAAAATTGCTCAGAAATGGATGCACGCGTTCGACTTAAAAACAAGCAGTGCTCTACAAGATTTGCGAGCTGGACAGTTGCCCGCAAATCTCCGAGCGGGTGCTGCATTTCTTTTGACGAAGCAACGTGTCAGATCAAAAGAAAAACATAATCCCATTTTTTAGATCTGAATAATTTGTCTATTTGTAAGTTGTGTTTTTATAAGTGTTTTCCGTGTTTTACATCTAGAAAATTTACATATATATATATATATATATATATATATATATATATATATATATATATATATATATATATATATACTCCATTGCACCCAAAAATTTTAAATAAAAAATTATAACACAAAAATATTTTTTATTTGTTGACGTTATAAATCCCAGGGAATTTCGAGCAAGTTTTAGAAAAAAATCGGAGAGAGATTCGTGACGTTACCACTCTACCCGCAAGTACCTTCAGAGCAGTGAAGCGGCTTATACCTACTGATATTTTCGCTAATCTGGCAACGTTGGTTTTATGCTTTTCTGTTGTCCCAGGCATTCCTTATGACATATACAAAAAATTCTACCCCTAGATAGAGAAAGATAGAAAGCTGGCCACGCTGTATACCGGAGATGGCGTACAAGTATATGAGAAGACTGCATATCGATACAAAACGGGATTAATCCATCATAAAGTATTGATAATTGATAATTTTCATTAAAAGCCAATTCAAAGCTTAGTCAGATTAAATTCACCTGTCAGATTTGCGTATAATAAATGAACGCTTCACTCATTTCACACATTATTATTATCAAACCGCCACTAAATAGTTACATTTTGTAATGTTTTCAATAGATGAATTTCGCTGCTTGTTGATGAAATGGATTAAAATAAATTACTGGAGAGAAATTGTGTTTAAACGTTTAACAAAATTGTATTGATTTTCAGCTCGCCCACGCAGCAATGGCTAGAGAAGGTATTGTTTTCGGTAAACAAAAAACTGCTGAAATAGTTATTTACCTAACTAATGCGGAAAGTGATACTTTTACGCACGCGACGGCAGTTGCCCGAACGACGCTTTGCGGAGTTCGGGCACGCCGTCAAGGGCGGAAAAGGCACTTTCCGCAAGAGTTAGGTACAAAATTTTTCCTAGTTGCATACAAAGCTTGGTTTCACATTTTAATATATTTGGTATTTTTTACATTAAAACAGCAAAAAACAAATTCTGTTTTCATTTTTAATTTAATTGAGTTTATAAATGGGTCAATAAGACTAATTAGGCCTCATTTTTAATTTAATTGAGTTTATAAATGGGTCAATAAGTCTAATTAGGCCTAAAATTCACGGCGTGGAGAAAGTTCATCTTTCCGCACGCAAATGCGTGCGTAAAAGTGCTCTTTTACGCACGCAAGTAGGAAAATGTATTATTTGGGTGTATCTTAACAACCTGGTCGTCACTTCTTTCCGTTTGTGTGTGCGTCTCTCTCCAAAAACTAATTGCACTTTTTGAATAGAGTCCATATAAATCTTAGCTGATCCTCTTTTCGAAATTTTATCTATAAAATACACAAAAACTTTTTTTATACCACTGTTTTAGAAAATTGGGATTTAAACACAATAACGCGCTCTAAAATCGATACTTTGCACACGAGTAAGTCATATCTTTCTACGCATTTTTATTTTAGTATATACATAGTTCTAATACAACAAGAACAAATAATTTTCTTGACTAGAAAACTTAAATTACACTAATAACTTGATGGTAAAATTGGTAGGCTATACTCTACAGCGACCTTTGCCACACAACTTTATTGTTTTGTTGACAAGATACGTCAAAAAGTGATAAAATGTTTGCAAAATGTCTGATTCTGCATTAATTGAAAAAAGAACAACTAACTTATGCATGTCACCTTTGGCTCAGTCCATACACTTTTTCCCTCGCGAGTAATTTTCAAATCATGTCGTATATATTTTAACAAATGTTTAGAAGTCAATGCGCCATTGTTACCCTTAAACCCGTAATATTTGTTAAAATAGCATTTTGAAAGACATGATTTGAAAACGACTAAGCCGAAGGTGAGCTCCACAAGTTAAGAGAGTGTGTAAAGAAGATGTCAAACGAGTTGTTTGCTACACTTTTTTACGACTGTATTGTACTCCTTTTTTAAATTAATGCAGAAACAGACATTACAAACATTTTAACACTTGTTTCACTTGTTTAGTTTTAAGAATGAGTTTTTTTCAGAATAAAGTAATAAATTAAAGAAAACTTAAATATTTGTAGAACAATATTTTGTTTTAAAATACTTCAAATCAAGAAAAATTAGTTGTTATTGGAAAGCAAACGTCGTATATTAGTGATGAAATACGTGTTTTAGATTTGATTTGAGTAATACTAATCAAAGAACATACAAGTGCTATCTAATCAGGGGTGTGCGATCCATATAAGCAAGGGAAGCATTGCTCCCTTAAGAAATCAGGCATCATAAAAATAAATTGTTATTATATGAAATAGTAATTATTATTTATTTCGTTATTTTAGCTTCAATCAGAAAACAACAACACAAATCGAGAAAAATTCAATTTTTTAATAATTTTTCTTAAAACAATCACCTTGCTCTTTTATTAAAGTCGCGCTTCGCGCTGTTCGATCTGCTCGCGGCGGCTAACGAAGTCAAGTTGCTAAAATAGTTCAAGCCAGTGGCATATATAAGGCCCGGGCCCGGGCCCGGCCCCCCCCCCCCGAAGCTGAATTTTTTTTAGATTTTTTTCACATATTTCCTGAATACAAACATAAAATAGAATAAAATATGGCCTCATGGGGTCTCGGGCCCCCCCCAAACTGCCTCGGGCCCACCCCGAAACTTTTTTCTATATACGCCACTGGTTCAGGCCCTACGGGGTCCGATACTGCGTTTAATGATAGAAGCAACACACTTAGTATCAATAGGCATAAGACTCACCCGAGTATAATGTATATCCATACCAATGGTGTTGCTTCTCTCATTGAACGTAGTGTGTGTATTAATACTGTTCCAAAAAGATTGTCTTAAATGAAGATTCAAGTGTATACCAAATTTGACCATTTTTAGTGCGACTATGCTAGATCTACCGCTGCTTTGAGGGGAGAGGGATATACAGCGTTGGAAAGGAAATTTATTCAGCTTTAAAAATAAGTTTTAAAACTAGACATGTGGGACAGTAAAATTTAAGAAAATTAAAAAAAAACTAGTTTTTTCCACACCTCTCATTTATTTAAATACCTATACAAGGTGCGCCACTGATGTAAGAAGGGCGTGTTATACATCGTTAGAGAGGACTTTTCATCTGCCTCAATAATTGTTACTTAGTTATTTTTGCCAAGTTAAAAGTTTGCAAATAATACCACATAATAATAATACCACAAAAAATAGATTAAAAAAAATATTTTAAAAATTCTCCCCTTTTTTTGTACGCTTACCAAATATGCACCACTGCCGTTAAAGGGTACTAAGGTACATCGTTGAAAACGAAATTGTATCCGCTTAAAAAATGATTTTTAGAATATTTTTGAAAAAGTTGACTGTTTTGGAGTTATCAGAAAAAATCTATCAAAAAGCACGTTTAAGGGGGGAGGAACCACCCACTGTCAGGAAGGGGGTGGTTACCTTTCGTAAAATGTTCGGACGAGTCTTATGTCTATCCATGCCAAGTGTGTAGCTTCTATCATTAAACGCAGCACATGGCTGTAATCTCGGATGTAGGGCCTGAACTAAAAGCAGAATTACGGATTCGCAGTATTGATTATTAGTCATACAGATCAAATGATATCTAAGAGATGGCGCAACAGCAATTAAAATCAAAGTGTTTTTTGGATTTTATTAATGGCCGGCTTTGGCTTACTAAGCCGGTAAGAGTAACTTTATTAGATCGCGAAAAGAAAACCACTTTCTTGAATTGCTAACTTGACAACAGCGCTAAACTACTTATCTCTCTTAGTTGTTTAAATTTTACCGCACGCCCCTGAAACTAATATAGCCAACGTCAAATAAACTCGCTTTTTTGACTGACATGAAAAAACTCGGAAAAAACTGCTTATTAACAACCAATGAAGTACTTCGTTATAACCCAGATCTGAATAAAGAGTAAAACGACGGCGGCGATAAAAAGCTTACAAACCGACGCCGCTAATTGCACTTTAAGCATGATCTAGTGGCCGATGCTTATCTTATTGAGGGGCCCGTTTAGCCAGAGAGTAGCCATGAATATAAGGGATATTTTGCAAATTACTTTATCTTGTGTTTCGTATTACGTGTAAAGTTTACACCATACGTCGTTCATAGCAAGCTAGTCCTATTAAAGTTTCAATAACTATTATATCACACCCAGGTATTGACCAAAAAGTTATATAGTCGGGGGCCATATAGCGTCTTTCGTGAACTTTTCGATGAAGATTTTACAACACCTGTTTTAATCAATTACTAATAATCCCACCAACACTTTCTGACTAATTAACAGACCCGAAATTGTCTCAGTCAAAAAGTAAGGTTAGTATGTCAAAATATTTAACTCTGTACGGTTTAAGCTAGAGCAATAAAACTTGGCATGCAAATCGGCCTTCAGAAACTTATTGTTTAGTTTATGTCTTATAATTTCTAAACTATTAGAACTGCACAACTAGCTAATAAGAAATTATTAGCTTGTTAGCTACCTAGCAATACTACCCGTTTTAACACAGCGGCAAACGAATTCTGTCATAGTTGCAGGGACAAGGAGGCATCTGAGAGCATAACAATCTGCAGCGTGAATTCCCTAGGCTTGCCAGGGCAAGACGTAATGCTTCAGGTCTACCTTACTTCCAATATTTAGAAGAATAAATAAAGAATTAATAAATTACCGACAAGTCGGCTAAATAAAAAAAATCGAAGCTGGTAACGGGGCCCCCTGGATGGGGCAAAATTTTTTGTAATTTACAAGAAATAAAGCTTAATTGACTTATACTCTGCCCTATATTAAAAAAAAAAAAGAGTTATAAAACAAATTAATCTATTAATACTCTAAAGCCTAGTTTCCACCTATGCGTGCCCAGCCCGATACAGAAAACGCATCACGTGACGGGACATGGTTGTGCACCGGTTTTAAATGCGGTATCACCTGATGCATTTTTTGAATCAGATTGGGTACGCATAGGTGGAAACCGGGTGTAACCCTATATTTCGTTCAGTGGCGTCGTGCAGTGCTGACCAAAGAAGGGTAGGGAAAAATATGCGAAATGAAAATAACTTACCGACTAAGCTAATTGGAATTTCACTGCAACACAAAAAATCTCTTTCATTGAAATTTTTTAATTTAAGTTATTTTAATAAAACTTAGGATTTATAATAAAAACACAAAAGCACATTATAAACTTTGAAATAATAAAATTTTTAACAGTTAAACAATGATTTTACTAGTTTTTAAGAAAAAGTTAAACATCTTTTAAACATCGTACCCAGTTATCATTTCCACTACTTTGCCAGTTACATATGACCAGCAAATTTTTTAAAGATAGCTACATAAAACAAAAATCAAGTCGAAGTAAATGCTATGCACTAAAGCAATATCTGCTCAGTGGCGGCGCGTGGTAAAAAGCTTTGGGAGTGCACACCAAAAAAAACAAAAATTGCGGCGCAGGCGAATTTTTTTTTGCAAATATTTAAAAAATGAGATATTTAGTTAGATATTAGTTACCTATTATTATTCAAATTATAAATAAATAATAAATGTATCATACCTAGTTTACATATTTTCTCTTCTAATTGCAAAGATGAAAATTTAATTGCCTTTAAATATTACACGCTAATGCTATCAGAATTAGAACCTTCCGCCATTGTCGTAAATACCAAATTGTCGAAATCAAAACAAACCGCCAGCGCCCGTCCGATAATGCCAAATTGGTGGTGTGCAAATACTATCTACTCGATACTTTAATATCTGATATATGGGCGGATTCGAAGTAATCGAATCCTTCGACGCCAAATACTCGTTACTCGAATCCCGAATGGGACCGAAGCCGAAGTGTTACTTTCGTATCAATTGTATCGGCATCGGCCGTATGAGTAACGAGTTTGGAGTACTTGTAATCATTTGGACCGATATTTATTTACTTAAATTATTAAATGAACTATTGCGTATACGTATACGATTGACATAGAAAATCTCGGTATTTATTAAATTTACCGATAATATAATAATTACTTAGTACCGAAAACAAAAATCTGATACTCGAATAGGAAGTATCAGTATCTACTCCATACTTAATCGTTGCACATAACTACTAAGCGCACGAAGGAAAAGTGCCGATGATCTGCTCTAACATGCAACGCAAACCGATCACGCGGGGGTCTTCACGGGGGTGCGGGCGGCATCGAGGCTACTTTTTGTATACGCGCTGTGCCGAAGGAAGGTTCAGATTTTATGTACTGTAAAATTCTATTGGGACATATCGTCCTCTCGTTCTATATTTCGTAATTATAAGGCGACCTAACATCTACCGTGCAAATAAAAGTGAATAACTAGTTTCGAACTAACTATATAGCGCATTCGCCATGCACGCAGGTGGTTTGAACACGAATACAAACACATACATACCGGGTATTAATTTGTAGTTAATATTCCAGTCTTTAGTGAATTCCGTTTGGGGTAATTATTAATTAAATTAAAGAATGATCAAATTTTAATATTTTTTTGAAGTAAAATTTGGGAGTGCACGTGCACATGTGCACTTATGGAGAAACCGCCACTGTATCTGCTTCAAAAGAACATAACTTTTTCTTGGCATGTTGCATTCACTGAAGGCAAACCAAATCATATTTTATTAGAAGATGCATTTGCTTCGATCCAAAAACTTTATATTGGCTTCTTTCTAGAAAAAAATCATCATTTATAATTCTATTTAGTTTGAGTACTTTTTGTTTAATGTAATTATTTTAATAAAACTTAAGATCTTTAATAATAAAAACACAAAAACTTTGAAATAAAACTTGTTTTTTAACAGACAACAAAGATTTTACTTGTTTTTAAGAAAAATTGAGTTTTATTTAAACGTAGCACACAGTTTTCGTTTTCACTACTTTGCAACTTAGATATAACTCCTGCAAAAACTAGAGTTAAATAACGGTATGAACCCTGAATTAACAATCTCTTCAGAGGCTACGAAAAGACCAGAATTTAGTAATAAAAGAAGAAAACATTTCCTTTTTGTGCGAGGCGCGCGACAATGGGGTCATTCCGATAGTTTACGCTTAAAAGCCAACATTCCGAGAGTAAGAACGAAAAAGATCTTAGAGAGGACCAGCCAAGCAATAATTTGATCCCAAATCAGTTTCCAACGATGAAGGAAAGCTAACTTCAACAACAACAACAATGCTACATCCAGGAACGTTTTGACGAAATTCGACTACATACTTGTTCGGAAAACTACGAACCAATAAATTTCAGTACGTGTAACAGACAACCACAGAAGATTAAATTAAATCACCGAGAAAAACTAAAGAAACTGCGAACTTAACAATACGAGGCACTATACTAAACATTTTAAAAAGGAATCTGAGCACAAACGAATAACTGGTACATAACGGACTTTAGTCTGCCAATGCACCGACACAGACACGATACATTATTGCGGCAAGAGAGACCGTTAGTCTACCTTAACCCTAAGCTAATGAATTTTGCCATAAATTGGTTTACTTAGTAAGAAACCTGCAGCATCTCATGGCAGCTGTGTTAAAAATAAAATGTTTAGAGAACAGAAACCTTACTTAGATACAGGCGGAAAATGTTGAGAAAAGTGGTTTCCGCCATTACATATCATTGCCTCCTAAAAGCGCATACCACCTGTTTACCAATAAAAGTATGTGTACACCAAACGGCTCTGCGACCGCGCCGTATGTGCACCGCTGACGTGCTGCTCACACTTCGCGTTCAATCACGGATTTATCCTGCTATCGTGTTTTCAAGTTGCGCGCGAGTAGCGCCGCTTACAAGCCGTTTGCCGAAACCAGCTTTCTTCGGTTCCTCTTTGTGTGTTCGCAGATCCATTGGGACAACATCGACAGTTTGTTGTCGAGTTTTCATTTCAATTCGTGTTTGCTATTTTTCCTTGGATCGTAGAAAGTTTGTTGAAACGAATTCGGTGGGCGGCAACACGCGGTGCATTTTAGGAGCAGTTTTGTGTATACGCGCTTTATCGGCGAACGACAACTACAATAGAAGCAGGGACGAGGAAGAATCTGACAACATGAAATATCTGCTATGTGAATACAGGACAAGATATGACTCTGTAGGTCTTGCTCAATTCCAAGCTCTAGAAGAACTGAGGAACATATCTGGGGGGTTTAATTAAACACTCAAGCTCTCTGTCCCTTATATCCACACAGAAAAATTATTTTGATGCTCCTGTGGTTTTACAATAAACCGAAAAGTTTAAGAGAGATTAGTTTACCTAACCTAACTTAGCCTTAGTATTATTTTTTTAATAATAAAATTATTAACGAAGAAGTTTCACGGGCAAGTCCTCGGAGGTAAAGGTAGCCCGTGGACGCGGTTTGGCCTCATTAGGCCTCATTCAGCCCAAGCATAACCATAAAATGAAAGTATCTGAAAAAGAATTATGAAATATGGTGTTTACTTATCGCGTTCCCGACCTACCTTTACCTCTGAGGACTTGCCCATGAAACTTTTTCTTTAAGAACGGTTACCTCGTGAACTTCCTTTAAATTAAAAAAAAATTATACTTAAGCAATGCAAAGAACATTTTTTACTGATGGGTATGTATCTCATCAAATTTTCAAAATTTTAATTAACTGCACAAAACACTAGCTAGCCGAAAAGGCAAAATGCGCCGAGCAATTTCTCTAATCTATTCACGAATCGCCCATTAGATGTTGATTTTGCCCGCGGTTTCGAGAGTTTCTGCATCCTATAACTAAATGAGCCAAATTTCGACCAAACTAGCCTCACAAATTCGAGCAGTTTCTTGCCTGAAATGCACACTCGCGATACGATCTTGAATTAGAGAGATATCGAATACCTAATGCAAATGACATTTGGGTTAAGTTAACAAATGTCCTAAGTTGCTTTTATAGTTGCTATCAATCTGAAAACGATATAAATTTTTTGGGCGGCAACTTAAATCCTTCCTATGCATACCACCCGTATTAACACAGCGGCAAACGACTTCTGTCATAGTTACAGGGACAAGGAGGCATCTGAGAGCATAACAATCTGCAGCGTGAATTCCCTAGCCTTGCCAGGGCAAGACATAATGCTCCAGGTCTACCTTACTTCCAAAATTTAGAAGAACTAAAAAGATAGAGCCCGGCGCGCTTGCTAGAGTTATAAAAAGCTGTGGCTGGTTTAATTCAGAAATCTAGCTGTGCCCTTCACTCACAGAAAGGTTTAGGTTACCTAATTCTTTCATGCACATGTGGTATCGAAATCGACTGAGGCTCTTTTTGCATTGCCATATGTTTATCTTATAACCCGGTCTCTGCAATCTCATTCGATGTCCAGGTAATTCATTGGACCTTTCTGTTCTTTTTACGAAGTCCAGTATATCAGCTCATATGGGTAAGTGCTGTTGTTTTTGCTCGCTTAGTGTTGCTGTCTCAAGTATATGTTTCCTCATCATTGCATAGGCCTGAGACTCTGCCGTACCATGATATCTATTCTCCGTGTCCATAGGCTAAAAAAGGGGCTCTTAATGTCTAGTTGGAATACCTATCAACTGGCTATAGTGACTTTTGGTCGATCCACGTATTATTTGGTCTGTCTGCTTGTTAGTGTTACTTGTCTTTTGGTAATACTCAGAAGTGGCTTTAAGACCAAATAGCGGGTTTATGCTTTGATATAAGCGGGGTCATTGGCCCTCTCGTTGCCTGGTATGCCCAATGCTTTCCGTTTCTCTTCCTGGCCTTTTCTGACTTTTCCAGTATAGCAGACTTAAGCACTCTCCTAAAACATTTTATATTCACTCTAAGAGGGTTCCCTATCTGATGTTTTTACTTAGCACCTCCTCTTAAGCTTCCACAGTGTGTGGTCTTTGCTAACCATCATTGGCGCACGAGATATTTTCCTAATAAGCAGCTTTCCTATTGCTATTTGCCTGGATATTTTCTCTCTTCCTCTCCATTGACCTGTGTCGCTTAGTAGTAGGTAGGTAGCCATCGCCTCGTTTTTTAGCTAAACTAATAGCGGCTGCCGACACGGGCCATTGCTCTGAGTATATATCTAAACATTAACCCCTGCAGTCTCCTGAGTTTCAGGGATTTGGTCATTTGCTCCACTCCCGGCCTTCCGATGTGTATAGAATGTTTAAATTGTCGTGTGCATCCGATACAGAATCCTGAGGGATAACATGTAGGTTCTGTGGACTACACGTCGAAGTTGCTATATTGGTTGCTGTAGCTTTTCGGTCATTTTGGCCAGGTATGGCGTCCAGGTGAGTCCACTCTTAAGGATGGCAACCAGATACTAGCTTTGTTACTAAAGCCTACTACTAAGTTAAGAAAGCGACCAACCACTTTTTTTTTATAAAAGTTCCATCTACTAGCAAAGGTTCAATATAATCAAAGAAATGCTGACTGCTGCTCTTCTAAACAGTTTCTTAAATTCATAAGCCAGGATTGCCTTGTTCTATCTTAGGTTCTCTTATCTTAAATTTTTTCTTCGGTACATTTTGTAGTTGCATGAATTTGGAGCCCCTTATTATTTTTGAAGTCATCATAATTTCCTCTAGTTTTTTAATTTCCTTTATTAGTTTAACAAATTTACGGGGGATTTTTTGTGATTCTTATAAAATAAAGTTTTTTGTAGTCACTTACATTTATTTTATCTAGGATAATTCGGGCAATTAGACATCCTTAATCTTATTTACAGTCTCTCCTGAAAAATAGGAAAAGTTCTAAATTTTCTTGCTTATACAGGTAAGATAACCTATTAATATTCTGGATTAAGCGTTACTCGTTCGATTTTATTTTAATTTTGAAAAGCGATCACATAAATTTTCAACAAATCCTTACTCAATAAACTAAACGAGACTTCATTATATCCCGAGGGATTTTAGATAGTGTGACAAAGTGAAAATCTCTGGAAGAAATGGCTAAAGCCAGTCTGAATGGATTTAACTTTGCTTTAGGGGGTGTTTCTTTCCTACGTTTTATGGCTTTTTTGTGCTATTTCCTGTTAGAGGTAACGTGACAATGCAATGTGACAACCAAAAATTCAGGCTTCCAGTAGTCATATCTATATAAATTGGAATAGGTACCTTGCCGCCAACATGACCAACATTCGGAATAACAATCCTGTTGTAGTCCAGACTCGCCCTTTTCGGTCCAGAAGAAGCATTTCATATTACTTTTAGACAATAGGTGATTTCCTTTTTTTTTTGTGAACACTTCGAAGGCGCAACCGGAAAAACTAACATAAAATTTTGGAAAGTTGATTTATACAAATCTTGCCTTAACAATAGTTTTACCAAGTAAAGTATTTATTATTTTTAGTGTTATCAAAAAATTCCCGCGGGGAATGGCGATTTTGAAACATTTTATTTTTAATTTTGTTAAATAAAAGTTCTATTGTAGTATAAAAAACTCATATTAAAAAGTTAATATTATGTTGCGCTTAGGCAAGTACTAAGTAGTTCAAACAAAGACCCACAAACCCAACAATTTTCTTGTTTTGCTCTAAATTAAGGACACGTAACAATGCGCCACAAGCATGTATTATCTAAATTATTTAGTAACGATGTTACGAAGACACTATACTTAAACATTGAAAGCTTGACATAGTTTGTCGCATAGTGTGCATGACATTCGATTGTACCAGCTTCGAATGTCACATATTCATAGCCCGCGCTAAACAATGCTTCAAATACCCTTTAGCGTTGGACGCTTGATAATTTGTCGTAACGTTTTGCGGACCTTAGGTCGTACCAGCTACAAATGTCAAATATACACACTATACAACCGGTGCCAAACGAAGCTTGATAGTTTGTCACATCGTGTTAACGATACTCGATTGTTCTAGCTACAAATATCAAATTATTATAGTGTACGTTAGACGATGCTACAGATACCATCCAACGTTAGACGCTTGCTAGTTGGTTGCATCGTCTTACTGACTCTTGATCGTACAAAAGACACGTTATATTGCTCCACAAGCATGTATTACCTAAAGTATTTTGGGACTGTGTTGTGAAGATCCTATGGTTTAACATTGAACGCTTGATAGTTTGTCGCTTCCTGTGGATGACATTCGATTGTACCAGCTACGTATGTCAAATACTCATAGCCCGCGCCAAACACCGCTACAAATACACTTTAGCGTTGGACGCTTAATAATTTGTCGTGTCGAGTAGCCGACTTTTTTTATTTATACTGGGACTTTCCATCCAATTCGGATCAATCGCCTAGTTTCGCAAAATTTTTAGCAAGGTTACAGCATTTTTAAATAAACACAAACAACCAAGTACCTAGCCAGGAATCAAATCCGGACCGCCGGTGTGGGAAACAAACATTGCTACCACTACACCACGACGGCGACCATTGTGTTGCCGACTTAGATCGTACCAGCCACAATTATTGTCAAATATACACAGTAAACAGACAGCGCCAAACGATGCTTGATAGTTTGTCGCATTATGTGACCGACATTCAACTGAACTAGCTACAACAAATGATCATATTCTACGCCAAACGATGCTACAGATACCATCCAACGTTGGATGCTTGATAGTTTGTTGCATCGTGTTGCTGACCTTTGATCGTACTAAGGATACGTAACACTACGCCACAAACATGTACAAGTATTACCTAAAGTATTTTGTAACTATGTTGCGAATACCCTATGCTTCAACGTTTAACTCTCGATAGTTTGTTGCAGCTACGAATTACTTACAAATACCCTTTAGCGTTGGATGCTTGATAATTTATCTTATCATGTTGCCGACCTTAGATCGTACCAGCGACAAATGTCAAATATACACAGGACTCAGCCGGCGCCAGATGACGCTTGATCTTGTAATAGTTTGTCGCATCGTGTACCCGACAGTCGCTTGTATTAGCTACAAATGTCAAATATTCATAGCACACGCCAAACGATGCTCCAGATAACATTCAACGTTGAACGCTTGATAGTTTGTCGCATCTTGTGGCTGAAATTTGATTGCAGCAACTTTAGTTTGTTCCATCTTCTTGCTGCTCAAATATATCATAACAAAAACATTTCATGTAAAAAAAAGCCAAGTACGCGAAAATGGCATTCCATAAAAAGAATTGAGATAAAAGTAAAGTCAAGTTCTCCAATCCAAATTTCAAAATGAAAGGTTCTTACTTGTTTGGAAATGTTTTTTTAAACTTAGCTATTACAGCCAAACTTCTTTATGTTCAATTTAGCTTTAGTTTAGAAAAATATTTCCAAACTAGTAAGAACCTTTCATTTTGAAATTTGTATTGGAGAACTTGGCTTTACTTTTATCTCAATTCTTTTTATGAAATGCCATTTTCGCGTACTTGGCTTTTTTTTACATGAAATGTTTTTGTTATGATTTTACTTCTCTTTTAAACGAATTGGATAATACTTAATTTTTAAAGTAGTAAAATATGCGGAATATTGTTCAAAACTTTTGCAATGCTTTAATTAAATTTTTGAGGTTTTTAAATTTTTTTCCATGGTTTTATCGTAGTTCCTATCAGCCTTCCAAAGCTCAGCTCTCTAGCATTTCTGGAAGTGGGCAATGCTACTGGCTTGGCGAGGGAAGTAAATTAAAATTTTGGGGTTTTTTGATTTTTTCCTATAGTTTTATCATAGTTCCTATCAGTCTGCCAAAGCTCAACTCTCTAGCATTTCTGGCAGTGGCCGATGCTACTTTTACATAACTTTAAATGTATAGGGGGGGGAGTAAATTAAAATTTTGGGGTTTTTTGATTTCTTCCAGGGGTTTGGTCATAATTTCTATCAGTCTGCCAAATTTCAATATAAGGTCAGGAAGTACAGTAGAATATTGATGATCTATACATGAGTGAGCGAGTGAATGAGTGAGTGGCAAATTCGACGTTTTTTGAAATTTCGTAACTACTTTACTACTTTATGGAATTCCATGAAACATGGAGGGGTTGTGAACTCTAGAAATCTACGGCTGTGCAAAGTTTGAGATTCGTAGCTCATTCCGAAGTAGAGTTTTAGGTAGGTCAAATATCGGCTGAAATGTTTCAAGAAAAGATGGTTACGGCTCGCGAACCTGGCGAGGCACTGCCGTGCCCTCAGATAGAGCTGGCACCGCACGATGCCTGATAGTTTAATTTGTCGCATCTTGTGGCCGACACTCAATCGTACTAGCTATGAATGTTAAATGTTCATATTGCACGCCAATCGATGCTATGGATGCCATTCAACGTTAAGCGCTTAATAGTTTCTTTTGTCGTGTTGCTGACCTTCGATCGCACTTACTACGAATGAAAAATATCCATAGCCCGCGCCAAACGATGCTCCAAATACCACTTAACGTTGGACGCTTGATTGTTTGTCGCATCGTGTTAACGACCTTTAATCGTGCCACCTACGAATGTCAAATGTACACAGCTGGCGCCGAACGACCTTTATATATAATTTGTTGCATCGTGGTGCGGCCAACATTTGATCGTACTAGCTACGAACGAAATGTTAAACATGCACAACCAGGGCCAAACGACGCTTAATATTTTGTTGCCTCGTAACCGACCTTGGATCACAGTAGCCAAGAATGTCAAAGGTTCATAGTTCACGACAAACAATGCTGCATATACGATCCAATATTGGTAGTTTGATCATTTTTCACACTGTGTTGTCAACCCTCGATCGTAGCAGCTACGAATATCAAATATTATTAGCTGGTGCCCCCCGATACTACGAATAGCTTTAAATGTTGGACGCTTGATAATTTGTCGCATCATGTTACGGACCTTTTATCGTATCAGCTACAAATGTTAAATGTTTATAGCAGGCGCCAAACGAATCCACGAATAGTCGAAATGCATAATTTTTTTGTCAACTGTCTGTTTAAGAACCTCTTGTATCAAAGATTTTTGTTCTAAAATAAAGGCCTTTATATTAATACACTCCAACGCTTATTTCTTTGATAGTACCAAGTACGAATGTCAAATTTTCATAACCGACGCCATTTAATTCCCTACATCATGTGGCAGACGAGCAAAATCATATAATGTATTGTCAGTTTTTTTTTTTTTTAATATGGGTATATTTTGGGGAAAAAGTAAGATCTCAGAGAAAAACAAAAAACAAACCTATCGGCCAAGAAGCATTTGTCAAGTGGTCAATTTATATTTTATATTTTTGTAATATGCGACGTGTTTATCCTACTTTAATATGAGTCTGTGCCGTTGTTTAAGAGTTTGCTGAGGACTGATGATTACTGCATTCCATAATTGCAACGTCCTAGCACTGTTTCAAGTTTTTGGTGATGATGAGAGTTAATTTTTTCCCATGTTGACTTTCTGGCTTTAAATGACGTGGTTGGATGTTTTAAAAAGAGGAAAATTTTCTTCGTTTATTACACCTCTCATCTGTTTTACCGCGAACGCAAGCAGTTTAATTTCCTGTTTTGCCACTATTTTGTTTCTAAATAAATTCTTCGCGCATTAAAACCAAATGACATAGCAATTTAAAAGTTTCAGCCAAAACGTTTTTACCATTAAGCTACAAAGCCAAAACTAAATTAAAATACATATACAGGGTGTTAATAAAGTAAGTCTTACGTGATTTTAAGAAAAAAACTTTGTGTAAGAATGCTTAGTTTTCGGGATACAGGTTTTAAATTAAAAAATTTTCTCTCCCTCTCTCTGTTTTTTCTTTTTAACTCGTGCAGTTTTTGAGATATTTGGATCAAATCTGGAACGTGTATTTAGCTATACGGCATACATCATTAAGCTTGCCAAATATTAGTTAAAAACTACAGGATGATATTTTTCCGGGGTCATGACCCATTTTTCTCCCAGAACTTTTTTGCAGCAAGTCACTGGTAGATTCCAAAATGCAAAATGAATTCCTTGTTTTATTCGGAAACTTTTTGATATTTAGGAGTGTTTTGTATCTCTAACCGTTTTGAGAAAAAAGGCAAAAGAAAAAACTCATGTAATGTAGTAACTATTTTAAATTCTAATGTAATTTAGGAGGGTACAAATTTTTCTTTTATGTCATTTTTCTCGAAAACGCTGAGAGACAAAAAATTGTAACAGATTAAAGTTTCTAAATAAAACAAGGAATCCACTTTATCTTTTTGAGTCTGCCACTGGCTTACTGCAAAGAAGTTCTGAAGGTAAAAATGGAGCATGACCCCTGAAAAAATATTATTCTATAGTTTTTTCCTGATATTTGGCATGTTTAATGATGTATTTAAAGCTTTTTTCTTAAAATCACTCAAAAAATTTTCTTCTAAAGTTTGGCGATATAATTTATTAACACCCTTTATACCTTTTTAATTTTAACTAAAAACGTAAAAATTAGGTACAAAATTTAAATTAACGGCAGTATTCTGGAAATTCAAAAATTTTTTAAAAATGTGTATTATTTAATTTTTAAGAAAAAAAATACTGAAAATATTATATTAGCAGAACCTGACGCTTTACAGTTTGATTAAAGTTTTATTGTTATTGATAAATAATATTATACTTATTGCCAAAAATATTTATTATTGAAAATTAGTTTTTCAAAGGGCAATATAGTAAAACAACAAGAATTTAATATTATTAATTCATATCATACCATTTCTAAAACACAACATACATCTTTTTGCCAATCACGCAATAAAATTTATGTGTGTGTTCATAGAATGTTATTAAAAAAAAATTATTATATATTTTTTTTAGTTTCTAAATAGTTAAAATACACATATGTAATTCTTTATCGTAATATGAACTAAATATTTTTAGTTCTGTTAAAGTTATATTAAAGTTCTATTTCTTTGTATTAATCGATTTTCTTCATTATATACTATCAATTTATTTGTCTATCCATTTTCATTAGCTTGTGTTACTTGTTTGTAACTTAAAAGAAAATCATCATCAAAAAAATAATTTATTTAACGAGTTATATTTTTTGCATCAAAACAGCTTTTTTCTCCCATAATTTATATTCAAAAGTCTTTCCAAGCCCATTAACCCCTTTATTAAAGTAGCAACAAAAAATATTTAATTGATGGTTTCTGTTATGTTATGGAGTTTTTTGTCAAACTCTATAAAAAATTAAGTGAGTTTTTATGTCTGATGTAAAATGTGTCGTGTAACTAATAATAATTTGTGTTCAAATCGAAGGTAGGTAATTGCCTATAACTGAGACCAGGTTTTTTGTCTGGTAAAGGCACAGTTACCTACACTGTGCTAGAGTTTGCCCAATAAAATAAACGGTAAAATTATGTGGTTTTAACTTTCCCAACATCGATTACATGGATATTATAAATCATCATTGTTTAGAATCCTGAAAATTTGCAGGAACAGTGATCCATGCGAATCCACGGCCGGTTTCGGCCTTCTTGGGGCATCCTCAGGTAAATGCAGGCGATAGCTCCGTGTAAAGCATAAGTTGTGTGAAGCCAACATAAACAACTACTCCGTGGGAAAATACCCCTAAATTAAACTATATTCATAGTTTGAGGTTTTCGTTGGGAATTTGTTATATCTATGTGGTTTTCATTTTCTCCAACGTGGTGTATGGTTTTATGATTAATGTTCATTCATAGTAATCGTAATGTTTAGTACCCGTGAATAAAAAAATTGTCGTGCCTAAGCGGGTATAGAAAGATTTTGTTTCTCTTGTATTTTTTTTCCGTGGGCCAGCTCGAAAGTTGTATACACACCGGGTCCAAGATCTAATGGGCACCTATTAAGTGCTGACAGTTAACTGTTTCGTCCAAAAGAGACCTTCAGAACACTGCATGGTCAATGTGACACCCTTGTCAAGTTTACACGGGTACTAAACTTTACGTTTTTAATATTTTTGGCTCACACTTCGCTGAGTCGACACCACACGTCGCGAAGGCGAAAAAATGCAATTTGTATTGACCCGACCCAAGGGACAAATTATGTCACGGTCATGGGTACTGTTTTTCGTTTCACCTTTTGTATTTACTCTGTTAGTTTCTTTTGTATTCGGTAGATGTCGCCACTTTTTGGAAAAACGTACGGTATCGCAGGCATTATTATTAAATTCTCTTATTAATATCGTAAGATGAGATTTATATACCCTCTTCTAGCTTAACAAGGGTGTCACAGTGACCATGTAGTGTCCCTTAAGGACGAAAGGGTCCCTTAAGGTCGAAACAGTTAACTATCAACACTAATAGGTGTCCATTAGATCTTGGACCCCATGAGAATACAGCTTTCGAGGGGCCAGGGGCAAAACATAGAGTATGTATATAAAAATCTATCTAAGTATAAATCACATAATACTTTTTTTTGTATTATATAAATTTTTTTGCCGCTAATTGGGGGGAGCCTTTTTAATTTTTGTGTTTTGCGTGACAGACCTGTGGATAACTGTATAAACTACCAATTTAGTGAGACCTAGATGTACAGGTGCAATAGTGTAGAAGATTTCAAAGGTAAAATATCTTTGTAATTTTTGCCTAAAATGTTAGGGTAAAAAAATGCTATTTTTTCCTTCTTCTTCTCCAAGTGGCATTATACCACCTCGTGGGCTTTAGCCTGATTAAACGGAACTCTCCATTCTGCCTTCTCTGGTACGATTTTTTGCCACGTTTTTATTTTCATATTCTTGATTTCACCTTCGACATCGTCTATCCACCTTTTTCGTGGCCTCTCTCCCAAAACAAAAAAAAAATAATTAAAAAAATTACGCCTACTGACGGACTTCTTTGGAATTATAAATGTTACTCCAGGTACCTTAACAATTTATACACCATTTAAATGAAAATTTCAATGCCTATAATACAGCTTTTCTGCGATTTTTTCCAGAAAGCATAGTTCTAAAAAAAATAAACAAACGAATAAAAATAGTTTTTTTTTTTAATTTTTAAAAATGTGTGCGGACTTCTCTCTTGTTAATCTTAGCTATAACACGTCTTTCCAAAAATTTATTTAAAAGGAAATTTGATTTTCAACCAAAAATTGTACTTGAGATTTTTCTCTAAACTGCTGTTTTTTAAAAAATTGATGAAAACTTATAAAAACACGTATTTTTTTTCCTGATCTTTAAAAATAACCACAACATTTGGTCGCCAATGGAGTTCTAACCATTAACTTGGTGCATGTAAATGATACATCATTTAAAAGATAATTTAATTTCCTATAATAAAGTTTTTTGAGCAAATTAGATAAAACCTAATTATTTCAGTTACATTATGGAAATACGTAGGAAATAACACTTAGAGGTTTGTATTTCAGTAAGTAATTTACCTACGTAATAAGGACTTATTGTAATAAAGCCAGGCAGTAATATTGCGGGAAACTATTCTGATAGTTTCGCGTTATAAGATCAGCTGTCTTCTTGCAAAATTAGGCCTTTGGATAATATAAGAGTCGGAATTAATAGACTGGATTTTCAATGGCAAACTGTCAGAATAGTGCTTGGCTTTATTGCAATAAGTCACTTATATTTTGTTTTGTAGGCCCTGAAAAGTAAGTACTTTTAAAGCTAAAGGCGGCCAAAAAGTAAATTGGCAAAATCAAGAATGGCAGCAAAATGAATGATATCATAACTTGAAAACTATTAGCCTAATTTTGATGTCTTTAATTTTTGTTTGATTTTTGTTTTCTACAATATCCAGAAACCCAGTTATTTAAAAAAATAATGTATTTTTTTTTGGGCGTTATTTTTCCAAGATGGCGGCGTAAGCGGTCATTTTTGAGGTTGTAAACTAACTGGAATATTAAGGACCATAAACCCTTCAGAGCTGGGCAGATCACTTGAAAAATGTAGTGGAGGATAACTACTAACTACTTCATCAAAAAAGTAGTTTAACTACTTGAAAGATAAACCACTTTTTCAAAAATAAAATAACATTTTAACTATTTTTTTGATTAGAAGCCATATGTAGGCAGCGAATTTAAATGGTTAGTCAGTCCACAGCTGAATTTGTCTTTTATTTTTATTCTATTAGTTAAATATTTTTAAAAATAATTAAAATCCGCAAAAGTAGTTAAGACTACTAGTAGTTAAATATTTTCAAAGTAATCAAACCCCACAAAAGTAGTTAAATTACTAAAAGTAGTTAAAACCAAGTAGTTAACTACTTTTTGAAGATGCTTTGACTTTGCCCTAACTTTGCGAAATTGGGCGATTGATCCTAATTGGATGGAGAGTCCCAGTATAAAAAAAAACTACTTTGTAAAGTACTTTTTGCGATTATTTTATGCAGAATAAAAATAATCGCGTATAACTACTTTAAGGAAAAAGTAGTTAACTACGAAGTTTACTTTCTTTACTGTTAACAACTGCCGAACTCTGAACTCTATAAGCGTGCCAAGTTCCAAAAGGGCTTTTTAATGTCTCTACTGATTAGACTACTTTTCCAATAGCTCAAAACTATGCCTTTTTTTCTATAAACTCGAAATTACTACTTACTATTATCTTTTTACCTTCTTAAAGAGCGCTAAAATTGATACTAGTTTGCTAGTATGAATTATTCCGTATCTTTATTAATAACAAAGTTAGCAATGGCGGATACTTAAATTTCAAACTGCCTGTAATTGTATACCAAATATTTATGTAGGTATATTGATTAGTTTGTGTTGTTTGCTTACAACATATTTCCTTTTTGGCCCATATTTTACCATTTAATAATAAATCGTGTCTGTACTTACACTTACCTGGGATATTTATTGGGCTATTATGGAAAGTTAAACATACATAAATACAGGGCCGTACCCAAGGGGGCGGTTCGGGGAACGTGTTTCTACGTTCTCCGATGCCTATTCTCCACCTCCTTCGGTCCGGACAATCATCTTCTGTCACTGTTTTTTGGACTCATTAATCTTTGCATTAACTGTTGCCCTTTCGGTTTAGGACGCCCTTTTTTTTCTACGCCCGGTTGGTTGCTAATCTAGTACCCGGTTGGTTGAAATTCTAGTCTCTACTCCATACAAGAGCGTGATTTTCACCATTTTTTCATATATGTTAAATTTTACATTCTTTTTTATCACTCTGCTAGACATTCAATAATCTTTTTTGCTTTTACTGTTCGTTCCAATCTTATCAAATGTGACACCCAAGTATACATACGCATTGCATTGAGGTATTGTTTGTCCATTGTGAACTCACTTGATTCGTTTCCAATACATAAGTACTGTGTCTTTTCCACGTTCACTGTTAACCCCCACTTTTGGTATTCTTCCATTAACTTTCTCATCATAATATATTCCACGTCTACTTTATCATTAGCAACAATTACGTAGTGGCCAGCAAACTGTAGTGTGTATATGGTAAATCGGTCGTTAAGTTGTATTCCCAAGCCGTGTACTTTACGTTTCGAGTTTTTTAGAGCTACTGCAATATATATTTTAAAAAGACTTGGAGAGATACAACATACAACTTAAGCCTTTCGTTACCAGGAATTTTTTTGGAAGTCGATTTCCAATTTTAATTTTAGATTTTGACCCTTTGTATAGTTATATACAGTATTGATATTAATTTGCTCTAACACTATCCATAATTTTTCTACTGAAACGGTATTATATGCTTTTTAAAACTCCACAAGGGTAACATGAGTCTCTATATTTCTGGCACTCCTTTTCTCGGTTACTTATTTAAGACAAAAAACATTACCACTACAAGATCTGCCTGCACGAATACCAAATAAATACCTTTAAAATACGAAAACCATAGCCACATCATCATCAATAGTCTAAAACCTGAAAAAAGTGCAATATCCTACCCGAAAAATGATCCTGGGTACGGCCTTGTATACATATCGGCCTGCCCATACGCCTTTTCCATAATTAATGATATTTGCCATTAAAGTTCCTGTTTACTTTTGCAAGTTTTAGTTTGGCTCCCGTTTTATTAAAATATGTTCAACGAGTACACGACATCGGTAGCCCGTTAACGACTAAATAATACTTAGAGCCAACAAAAAATAAAATAAAAAGTTTTTAAACAAAAGCTTCGAGAAGTTTTCTAATAATAAAAAATTGTTTATAATAAAACAAATTTGTTTTATTTTTGAATGAGAGACTCGTCATTCCACAGATATGTGTTCTTAAAATTATGTGTTAGGTAAGGCACATAAATAAAGAATATACACCCAGAGCTACAACCTGAAATTAGCAAAACGGAAATAAGGAGAGTGTACGTGCAAGACAAATAATACTTAGTTACTTTTCCTAAATATTAATTATTCCGTTGCACTGAGCCATACAGGTTGTCACGTGACACCGCAAAGTGCGCGGATAGAAGGTGCGCAACCCACCGGCGCGATGACAAGAGAGAGATCATCGTAGCCTCCATATTGAAACCGGCGTGTTTTACTCGGTTTTTCCAAAACTACAATTCAATCAATTACAATTAGTGCCAATCAATTCTAAAATCATTCCAATCCGTTACCTCAACTCCTCACAGTGATTTCAATCAACTCAAGAACTCTGGTAGAAGCCTGGGCACCCAGTGAATGGAATTTGTACCGCCGAGAAAAATAGCAAGGTAGGTGTCAATCGACATTTTGTATGGTTCTCGCGTTATTTTCCATTTTTATCCTTAATGCGTTAAAAGTTTAACCAGCGCCTAAAGCTATCGAAAGGTTGTATGTCTTGTGCATACATTTTCATGGTCCATCGATCCAAATATTCAAAAAAAATAACAAAAATCAAAAATTAATTCTTCAAAAAACCAAAAATCTAAAAATTTTACGACGCCATTAAGGACCAACCCAAAAGGGGCAGGCTTTATCAGTGACGAAGCGACACGCCTTTCCTCGCACATGTTTAAAAATTTTATCGATTTGTCTGCAGTTTAAATTTAAAGGTCGCGGTCGACAAAAACAACTGTTTTTTGTTTACCTACGGGCGAGTGAACGAAGGTAAAAATAAAAAACTTTGTGTACAAAATAAAATAAAATAATAATTAAACAATTAAAATGACTAAAACCGGCCTGGATAAGGCAGTGCAAAAACGTACAGTTTATGTTACGCGGATTACCGAAACATACACAGCAGCTATAAAGGCTCAAACTGATTCAAATGTAAAATCTATTTTCAAAACAAGGTATGAGAACTTGGAAGAATTTTATGATGAGTTTAAAAAACTGCACAATGACGTCATTAGCCTAGTGGAGAACGATGACGAATACAAAATGCAAGACAAGGTACGAGAAGACACGGACAATTTTTATTTTCAAACTAAAAGTATTTTCAATCAACTTTTTCCAGAACAAAATTCTTTACAAGGCAATTTTGTATCTCTTCAAAATCAAACAAACAGTCATGAGTACAAGGATTTATTAAAATTGGAGGATTTATAATAATTACAATATTGCTTTTCAAACACTAGTAGATCGATACCAAAACAAAAGACTTTTGGCAACAAGCTACTGGAACACCGTAAATAGTACGGTTCCCTTAAAAAATAATTGCTCTTCCAAGGATCTTAGAACTTTACTCGATAGTTTTAATGAAAATATCTCTGCTTTAGAGTTATTAGGTTTTCCAACTCAAAATTGGGATTTCATACTTTTCAACATGCTTCTTTCGCGTTTAACTACCTCAATACGAACTTCTTTTGAGATAGAATATAGTAAAATCGAGCATCCTACCTAAGAAAATTTTACAGAGTTCCTCAAAAACTATTGTAGGGCCTTAGAATCAGTTCAAATTACGCAAAATATTTCTTATTCAACTATGTAATCAGACAATTTACAAAAATCAAATCCAAAACCACCTAAGCGACAATTCAATTCAAATAATAATTACAACAGTTACTCAAAACCATATTAACCACAAGTTTACGTGGCAAATACAACTCAAAATCCTCAAAACTCAAAAATAACTTCATTTAGCAATAATTCGCAATTCCAACCAAATCAATCTAAATTCTTTAATTCAAATCAACAACCAAATCAATCTAGTTTTAGTTTCACTCCAGAAACTCAAAACAACTCAAATTCAAATATAAATCAATTCAACTTAAATTCAAATACAAATCAATTCAACTCAAATTCAAATACAAATCAATTCAACTCAAATTCAAATAAACAACAACAATTAAATAATTCGAATTTACAATTTAATTCGAATCTGTTTCAAAATAAATACAAATGTCGTTTATATACAAATAAACAATTTCACAATCTTTCACAGTGCCAGGTATTTTTATCAAAAACTATACAGGAGCGTAATGCCTACGTTAAGCAAAATAATGCGTAAAGCAATTGTTTAAGAGCGCATCCCTTAAATTTATGTCAATCTACTTTTTCTTGCCGTATTTGTGGCCAGCGTCACCATACGAGTATTTGTAATAACTCGCAAACTACTCAATCGAATTCACAAAACGTGTATTTTACAAATGTACAACCAACCCCAAACTTAAATCAAAATTCAATTCAATCTTCCCAAAACCCCAATCAAACACAAAATGAAACACCCAATGAGGGCATTGATTACATTAATTGTGGGTGCACCTCACTCACCACTCAAAAACCTCAAAGTACTATGTTACTTTCTACAACAAAAGTAGACATCCTAGATAGTCGTGGATACTATCAAACTATACGGGTTGTCCTCGACAATGCGTCAGAGGCCAATTTTATTTCTGAAAATTGTCTTAATCGCCTAGGATTATCTAGGAAAAAATTCATAGTCCCCATACGAGGCATCAATCAATCTACTTCAACCACCAATGGCATAACAAATTGCACAATTAAGCCTGTTGGCCAAAATAATCCAACACTTTCTCTTGATGTCTATGTCTTGCCAAAGGTAAGTGCAAATTTGCCATCTTTTCAAGTTAATCCTCACAATTGGCATCATATCTCTAATTTAAATTTAGGAGATAATACTTTCAATATTCCCGCACCTGCAGACATGCTTTTAGGAGCACATGTTTATTCTCAAATAATTCAACCTAACATTATTCCTGGAGAACCGGGGCAGCCAATAGCACTTGAAACCTTGTTCGGCTGGGTGCTCCTGGGAAATACGGAAATATCAAATCAACCTACATACAATTCAACTTCATATTCATGTCACTTTACTTCTTTACAAAATAATTCACTAGATCAAACGATGATCAAGTTTTGGGAAGTTGAGTCTCTCCCAACAAAGAAGTTCCTCTCTCCTGACGAGGAAAAATGTGAATCATTTTATCAAAAAACTGTCACGAGAGATAGTTCGGGACGTTTTCAAGTTTCATTGCCATTTCGTCACTCTAGACCTATTTTAGGAGATACCTACTCACATGCTTACAAATGTTATATATATATATTCACAGTATTCCGAATTTATGAATAACTACTTAAAAAACGATCATATGAGTTTAATTCTAGAATCAGAATCAAAAAATCAATTCATAAATTATTTACCCCACCACTGCGTTGTACGCCCCGATAAATCAAGTTCACGCGTTCGAGTAGTTTTTAATGGCTCGGCAACAGCGGGTTCAAAAGGTATATCCCTTAATTCTACTCTTCTCCCAGGGCCCAAATTACAAACTGACATCAACTCAATTCTGTTAAAATTCCGATTTCATGAAATAATCATGCTCTCGGATATTACGCAAATGTTTTTACAAATAAAATTAGCTCCGGAAGATCGTGATTATCAACGTCTTCTGTGGCGTTTCACTTCAAGCGATCCTATTCAAGAATACAGACTTAATACTGTCACGTTTGGTATCACATCTAGTCCTTTTTTGGCCATCAGAAATATTCAAGAGTTAGCCAAAATCCAAGAAAAAAACTACCCAGAAGCTTCTAGAGTGCTCCTAGAAGACATTTTTGTCAATGATATCTGCGCAGGCGCAAACCCTATAGAGTCGGCTCTAGCTCTACAGCGAGATTTAATCGCTCTTCTAAAATCAGGCTGTTTTGAGCTTAAAAAATGGGCTAGTAATCACCCAAAACTACTATACTCTCTATCACCAGACGAATGCCAAATTCCCTTTTCTTTTGACAAGAAAAATCCTATATCCATAAAGGTTCTTGGACTCCAGTGGGACCCAAAATCAGACAATATGTTTTTCTCTTGTCAGCCATCGGAAAAACGATGCACAAAAAGACATATTCTAAACGCTATTGCTTCTATTTTTGATCCTTTAGGGATGCTTTCTCCAATTTCATTTTTTGCAAAATGTCTTATGCAAAAATTATGGATTTCCAAGATAGGATGGGATGATCCCGTGGACAAATCTATTCTTCAGCATTGGACACAATTTCAAAATGAACTTAAGTGCTTATCAGATATTAAATTTCCTAGGCACATTTTTTCTAAAGATATAATATCTTGTCAACTGCATGCTTTTTCGGACGCATCAGAATTAGGCTACGCAGCTTGCGTTTATTTACGTATCGAGCTGTCAGATCAAAGCATAAAAACTTCCTTAATTATGGGCAAATCAAGGGTCAGTCCCTTAAAAACTATTAGTCTCCCGAGACTAGAACTTTTAGGTACTGTTCTTCTTACTGAACTTCTTAGTTTTGTTATAAAAACTTATTCCCCTTTAATTTCAATAGATAAAACTCACGCTTATACAGATTCTCAAGTCGTCCTCTTTTGGCTTTGTAGCTCACCTCATAGATGGCGCTCTTTTGTTGCTAACAGAGTTAGCCAAGTACAAGAAAAACTCTAATGTAAACTGGTATCATGTAAAATCACAAGAAAACCCTGCGGATGTCGCCAGTCGTGGCACAACTCCTTCTAATTTTATAAACCACCCCTTGTGGTTTACAGGGCCTTCCTGGCTTAGTCAACCAGGTACTACATGGGACTTAAAAAATCCCGCATTACTCCAAAACTCAGAAACCGATTTTCAGCAAATTTTAAATGAAGAAAAGCCTGAAAAAATAACACTTACTACAAACATCGATTATCATATTCTTGACTTCCTTGTAAATAAATATTCATCCCTTTTTCACATTCAAAAATTAATTTGTCAGATTCGACGAATATTTTATAATTTTAAAAACAAAAAGGAACCACTTACAGGTCCTATTTCTATTTTTGAAATTCAGTATGCTTTAACACTCTTGGTTCGAAGAAGCCAAGAATTACATTTCTCTGACCTCCTAAAACAACTAAAAAACAACGAACTTTTACCCAAAGCTTTTCGAAAAATTGCACCCTTTTTGGACACTACCGGACTGATAAGGGTGGGTGGTCGTCTTAGGCATACGAATTCTATACCTTTTGATGCAAAACATCCTCTATTGCTTCCCAGATCAGGCAGGTTGTCTGACCTCATCATTGAACATATTCATAAGGAAAATAGCCATCCAGGGCTAAATACAGTTCAGTACTTACTAAGACAACAATTCTGGATCTTAGGCTTACATCCCATATCAAGGTGACTTACCTTATTTTAGAATTTCACAACTAAAGTGCTTTTCTCATGCAACTTTGGACTATGCTGGTCCTATAAAAATTTCACCAGGTCGTTGGTACCGGGGTACCAAAGAATTAAAAGCCTATATCTGCATTTTCGTGTGCGCAAGTACTCGCGCTATCCACACAGAAGTTGCGTCAGACCTTACTTCTGAATGCTTTATAGCCGCATTCAGAAGTTTTGTAGCTAGAAGGGGTCGTTGTAATTTTTTATACAGCGACAGAGGCTCCAATTTTCAAGGAGCAAACTCTGAGCTTAAAAAGCTCTTCGAAGCTTCTTCTGAACATCTTCAGATCAAATGGCATTTTTTTCCTAGTGCTAGTCCTCATTTCAATGGCTTATCAGAGGCTGGTGTTAAATCAGTAAAAACACATCTTTACCGAGTGATCGGAAATCAGAAGCTTACATACGAAGAACTAAATACTTTGCTTGTGCAGATCGAGGCATTGCTAAATAGTCGCCCAATCTCTGCGCAATCATCCGATCCCAATGATTTTTGTCCACTCACTCCCGGACATTTCCTTACCATGGAACCTTTAAACTCTGTCCCAGACCCAGACTTATCACAATTAAAACTAAACACTCTTTCTCGGTGGCAACTTGTTCAGCGATTGAACACTGATTTTTGGTCCCGATGGAAAGATGAGTACCTACATACTCTACAGCAGAGGTCCAAGTGGACAGAAAAACCTACTAAAGTCGAGTTAAATACTTTAGTAGTCATAAAAAATGAAAACAAACCACCCTTGCAGTGGTCTTTAGGCAGGATTGTAGATTTGCATCCTGGTTCAGATGGACATGTTAGAGTGGTCACGATTAGGACTCAACAAGGGCTATTTATACGTCCAATTGTTAAATTGTGCCCTTTGCCTTTTAACTGAACACTCAAGCAATGTTCATTCTATGTCAGTGTCGTCATAGAATTATTCTTTTTTTTTAATTTTATTCCTTTTCGGGAAATATATTTTTTTTTTGTTTTATCGCGGCAAAAAATAGAATAACATTTTGTCGCAATTTTTTAATTTTTTTTTTGGAAATAATAATTGTTTATCCCTAGTTATAATACATATTATTTTTCCTGGTTCTAAAATAGTATTTTAGGGCGGCCGGGAAAATGTACGTGCAAGACAAATAATACTTAGTTAATTTTCCTAAATATTAATTATTCCGTTGCACTGAGCCATACAGGTTGTCACGTGACACCGCAAAGTGCGCGGATAGAAGGTGCGCAACCCGCCGGCACGATGACAAGAGAGAGATCATCGTAGCCTCCATATTGAAACCGGCGTGTTTTACTCGGTTTTTCCAAAACTACAATTCAATCAATTACAATTAGTGCCAATCAATTCTAAAATCATTCCAATCCGTTACCTCAACTCCTCACAGTGATTTCAATCAACTCAAGAACTCTGGTAGAAGCCTGGGCGCCCAGTGAATGGAATTTGTACCGCCGAGAAAAATAGCAAGGTAGGTGTCAATCGACATTTTGTATGGTTCTCGCGTTATTTTCCATTTTTATCTTAATGCGTTAAAAGTTTAACCAGCGCCTAAAGCTATCGAAAGGTTGTATGTCTTGTGCATACAGAGAGCATTAAAGAAAATTAAAAATAACAAATCACCTGGAAAAGACGGAGTAACGGCAGAAATGCTCAAGTACAGTGGTAAAACTGTAGTTAATTTCATATCCTACTGAATAAAATACTTAAAGAAAAAATAATCCCAAACAACTTCTAAGAATCCATAGGCATTATTCTACACAAGAAAGGCGATAGAGCAGAACTAAAAAACTATCGACCTATAACAATCCCCAGTGCTTTTATATACATAGCGAAGTAACAACATCAATCAAAATCCACAAGGAACCAAGCAAGCACATAAGAAGAGGTGTACGAAAGGGTGACACAATATCCCCTAAACTATTTAACCAGGCCCTAGAAGATGTTTTAAAAACTAAGATTGGGAAGAAATGGGCATCAAAGGAAACGGACAATACTTGAACCACCAAAGATATGCTGATGATATCACCCTAATAACAGATAAGAAAGAAGAACTGATAAAAATGCTGGACGAACTGGATACAGCAGCTAAAAATATAGACTTGAGTATGAACTACACTAAAACTAAAATCATAACAGACACAGATGAAGATATCACGATCAGAATAAACCAAGAGAAAATAGATCAAGTAGAGGAATATATAAACCTGGGAAAAATTATTAAACTAAATAAATAGATCAATGACAGATCTGATACCTTCCTAGCCCCACCTTAAAAACAGTTTTTTGTAAATATCTCCGAAACGAAAGCTTCTATGAAGTTTTTGGTTATAACAGAAATTTTTCGACGTTATCTAAAAAAAAAATTCATCGAAACTTATACCTTCTATAGCCATTGCTTTGCAGGCTAGGAAGGTAAACAGAAAACGAAACAGCTGAAATCAAAAGACGAGTAAGATTGGCCTGGGCAGCCAATGGTAAGCCTTAAATTAGCTCCGAGTCGTCACGTGCTATGCGAAAAGACCTCCACTGCATAAGCTTCTTCTTCGATCCGACCGAGAAACGTTTAATAGGTACGGGACAGGATAACAGATTTCACTTCAAACGTGTAAAATTCACTGTGAAGATCTATGCCATTGGTCGAGATAAGTCATTTCACAAAAAACGCGACCACTTAGAGTTTGGTGGCCAAATTAGCCAAAGCGTGGCGTGGCCTCATCGTGCAAGTATGAAAATAGAGTCCCTGATATATTCATCGCAGTCTGATCGTCCACGCAAATTGCGATAGATCTTGGCCTCAGGGAGTCAATGCTCAGCTTAATAGATCGTTTGTAAAGCTCGGAATAAAGACGTCGTTTCTAAAAACTACGAAAAATATATAAGCTGATTAAAACCTAGTTTCCATTCTATTTATCTATGTTTTTTAACAAATCTGACACCTTTCTAGCTAGCCTATTATCACACGTCAAGTGAAGCCATGATAATATCTTGAATAGCCTTGAAAACAGTTCTTGTAAATATCTCTGAAACTAAAGCTCCTACGAAGTTTTTGATTATAACACCAATAACAAATTATTGAGCAAAATTTAGTCTACTATATTCTGAAAACAGTGTATTGATACGATGCTCCGTTAAAAAGTTAGCATTTTTTAAAGTTTTTAATTGTCAAAAAACTGTCATTAGCTTTAATGGATTTTAACCAAAATCTAATCAGCTCGTAAGAGTGTCGAACACTATTTTAACTGAAAATTTTATGAAAATCGGTTCAGCGGTTTAGGAGCTATCGTGTTACGGACAGAAATAATATACACACACACAGACAGACATCACGACGATATTGCTAGGATAGGTCAAAATACAACCAAATAACACCTTTTTGACGTTATCTCAAAAAAAAGTTTTCGACGAAACTAATACCTTCTCTAGCCATTGCTGCGCGGGCTAGGAAGGTAAAAAAAACTGAGGCTAGAATAGCAACTACGAAAAACTTCCGATTTTGCCTAAAACAGCAAATCACGGATATAACCTATCGATTTTCAGAGATGAGTTTATAATTAAAAGTAAATATAAAAGGGCGAGTGTTGACTTTCTAAACATTTAGATTTTCAATTAAAAATAATTAATTGATAATACTTGAAATTAATAAATAATGTACTTCGCGGAAACGCATTAATTGAATATTATTATTTGCGAGTTTTTTTTATTAATAAAAATTTAATTTTGTTTTTAATTGCCTTTTTATAATTTTTTTAAGGACCCAGCTGTGAAACTGAATTTTATTTGTTTATTAGAATCACATATTTTGTTCATGAAATTACCCTTTTTTATTTTATTTCTGAAATTGGCGTAAGCTTTTTTTTACTGATGTTACACAATTACACTCAATATTTTATTTTTATAAATATTTGTATTTAAATATTGCCTTTTTATTTTAGATTAATATTTAAATTTGTTTTGGTAAAAATTGAATACAAAAAAAACATTAAAAGCAATTATCACCAAAGAGAAATTTCTATTAACATTATTATATTATATACCAAGGGATACGCTATTTTTGGCACTTCTGGACTTCCTTTCCACGATTTTTCTAATACATAGCAATTATTATACTGCCTATTTGACAACAGGTACTAAAAGTAAAACGACTACCATATGATCAGCGGCTGGTGACGTTATAAATTGGGGGGGGGGGTTCGGTTCGGTTGGGGGGCAGAAATTTATATTGCATAAAAAAGGAGATCCAAACACTTACTTAAAAAATTTTATTTTAGCATTTTACAAACAAGCAGCTACATGGTGTTATTTTCATATCACTTAACAACTTCAAGTAAAAATATTAATGGGTTTGTATCTGAACTTTTTAAGAAATTTAAGTTTTTTGATTTGGTACTTTTAAAAAATTTCCTCTTTCGAGAAAATTTTAACTTAAACAAAAAACCAAGAATATTTGCATTTTTTAGGCTTTTCTTAATAAGCCAAATAAATAACAAGAGTCGGTTTAGTTACCATGTAGAAGTAATTATTTTTTAAATAAAAAGTGACATTTTCATTCCATCCATGTGGGGAAGTAGGAAAAAGGTACAAGTAGAGGTCCAAATTATGCAGAATTTTTCAAGAAATACGAATATGGTAAAATTTGTGTATGTTTATCATAGAGTTTTGTCATAAAATGCAATTTTTATAGTTGGGAGGTGTTATTACTGCCTCCTAGCGGGGAGCTACAGAAACAAAAATATTTTAGGTGAATTCACTAGGCCCGATTTTGTTATAAATTTTTTTTTCCCGAAGTCGTAGCTTTACTAGTATCTGAGATATATCCGCCTGTTATCCTTAATGGGACACCCTGTATTTGTATTAAATATGAAAGGAATTTTTTGAGGTTTGGTCATAGACTGAATAAATTAATTTACGGGCTGGTCCTCAGAACTTGTAGCCCGTAAATTAATTTATTTAGTATATGTCTATTTTTTGTCACATTTTCATTATGCTCGGTAATATTTTGCCTATAGGCACTATTCAATTGACACCTAATATCAGTCTTGCCTAGCATAAATAAGTAGCACTTAACTACTTTGTGTCTTTTTAACTTTTGACTAAAGGGCTTGATATCACACATGTCATTTGCCACTCACGCAGGATCACTTCGTGGATTGTACATAATAAGACAAATAAAGCAAAAAAAAAGCATTTCGTTTTGCATAACCGCACAACCAGTTTTCAGCATCGTATAATTTTTTATTACAAGTTTTTTTAGAACACCCCTCTGTCCGGTCTATGTTCGGTAATCGTAGTTTATATGTCAACATATTTAAATTTGCACAGTTAATTATTTAATCGACGGTATTTATTTCCATTTTAAAAACAAACAAAAATAAAAACAAACAATGAACACGCGACCAGCAAAGCTGGAGCTGACCTACCCCAGATCAAAATAAACTCATACGTTTTCCATAAGGATAAAACCGGCAACACGTAGTAAGGGCAACGAACGTTTTCGCACGATGAAGATGGCCGACTTGAACTAAAACAAACATTCCTCTCGCCCCCGAGGTGAAATAGGTGAAATTTTGTTAACCATAGACTAAAAAAAAGAACTAGACATGTACTAGGGAAAGATTTAACTTTTTTGAAACAAATCAATTAAAAATACTGTTTGTTGTCTAGTTTTGGGAGGGCACAGCCCCGTTGCCCTCCCTGTAGCAGCCGCCAATGCATTTGATTAATATGTACAGTCGCCCACTAGAAACTTGTCTGGAAAAGCCTGGAATTTCATCGTGTTTTAAAAACAGCGAATGAAAATCGCTTATTTATTCATGATACTTATTTTAAACTATGCGGTACTGCCAAATTACGCATGGTTTCTTTGTATTCTGCAATTATTGTAAGAAAAATAATGTGACATTATAAAAGTGGGCGAATGTACCTCCGGAATCGATTACTATGAGCAAACGTGTTTACAATGAACCTAAATATTTAAATTGTATTTTACTTTTTATACCTAATTAGTCACATTTCATCCGGTGAACAAAAAATATATAAAAAGTAGCCAAATTTAGAAAAACATTTCCAAACTAGAAAGAAACTTTCATTTTGAAATTTCTATTGGAGAACTTGGTTTTACTTTTATCTCAAATCTTTTTACGGAATGCCATTTTCGCGTACTTGGCTTTTTTTACATGAAGTGTTTTTGTTACGATTTCACTTCTTTTTTAAAGGAATTGGATAATATTTAATTTTTAAAGCAGTAAAATATGCGGAATATTGTTCAAAACTTGTGCAATGCCTTACTTAAAATTTTGAGGTTTTTTAATTTTTTACCATGGTTTTATCATAGTTCCTATCATATTCCAAAGCTCAGCTATCTAGCGTTTCTGAAAGTGGACAATGTTACTTTAACATAACTTTACATGTATAGGTGAGGAAATTAAATTAAAATTTTCGTGTTTTTAAATTTTTTCCTATAGTTTTATCATAGTTCCTATCAGTCTTTCAATGCTCAGCTCTCTAGCGTTCCTAGAAGTGGGTAATGTTACTTTTACATAAGTTTACATTTATAGGAGAGGAGAGT
Organism: Aspidapion aeneum; assembly: GCA_963576565.1. NCBI lineage: Eukaryota > Metazoa > Arthropoda > Insecta > Coleoptera > Brentidae > Aspidapion > Aspidapion aeneum. The sequence goes on from OY755043.1 coordinate 41,093,004, forward strand.
AAATAAAAATTTGAGGGTTTTTAAATTTTTTCCCATGGTTTTCTCATAGTTTCTATCAGCATTCCAAAACTCAGCTCTCTAGCGCTTCTGAAAGTGGGCAATGTTACTTTTATATAAATTTACATTTATAGGAGAGCGAAGTGAAGTTGGTGTTTTAAATTTTTTTCTATAGTTTGATTATAGTGTCTTTCAGTTTTAAAAAGCTCAGCTCTTTAGCGTTTCTGAACGTTGGCAGTGTTTTACATAATTATACATTTATAGAGGAGGGAAGTAAATTAGAATTTTGGGGTGTTTTAATTTTTTTCTATAGCTTTATCATATCGGCCTTCCAAAGCTCAGCACTCTAGCGTGTCTGGAAGTGGGTAATGTTACTTTATCATAAATTTACATGTATAGGGGAGGGGAGTAAATTAGAATTTTGGGGTTTTTTGATTTTTTCCAATGGTTTGGTCATAATTTCTATCAGTTTGCCTAATTTCAGCTCTGTAGCGTGTCTGGAAGTACAGTAGAATTTTGATGATCTATACATGAGTGATTGAGTCAGTGAGTGACCATTTCGACGTTTTTTGAAATTTCGTAACTACTTTACTACTTTATGGAAGCCCATGAAACTTGGAGGGGTTGTTAACTCTATGAAGATCTACGACTGTGCAAAGTTTGAGATTCATGGCTCACTCCGAAGTAGGGTTTCAGATAGGTCAAATATGGGCTGAAATGTTTCAAGAAACGATGGTACGGCAGCGCGAACTTGGCGAGACACTGCCGTGTCCTCAGATAGACCCGCTCCCAAAATACACACTTGGTATATCAATCTCCGGTTGTCAGTGGGGAGTCAGTTTTTTTTACTTGAATCTTCACATCTTTAATTTGTTATCACAGCTTGTACTATCAGAACAACAATTATAAAACTTGAAGTTATTGGCTTTATTATGTTTGCTCCAACTATTTGATTTAAGTGTTCTCCTACAAGATAAAATTTAACGTGTAAGTTAATTAGTAAATTACATCTCGAAAAGTAATAATAGGAATAAGAATAGTAATAGTTTTGTGGGTATTGTCATTGGTAATAGACCACACAATTTTAAGTCACCGGGTGTTTGCCTCCAATTTGGGTACGATGGCGAGTGTGATGTCATAAATCCAAGATGGCTTTTTTTTCACGTTTAATTCCAAAGTTTAGCTTATAGCTATTGCAATTTTGGTTTGCAATGGAACGGCAAATAAGACAGTTAGGAAATTAGCATTATATCTTAAAATCTACTAATAATATGATTTTTTTTTAAATACAAAAAAATAGGAACTTATTTTTACAAAAAAAAAATAGGAAGGAAATTTTAGTATACCTTAAATTGATTGGTTATGGATTACTTAATTTAAAATCCCCGGGTGTTTGTCTCAAATTTAAGTAAGAGCACCTGCGTGACGTCCAAAATTGCGATTTTTCCAATGTTTTTGCACAAACTTTTGCTTTTAGCTTTTGCCACATTAACTTTACAGAAAAAATGTATGGTTTTTAATTTATTTAACCATAGAACAACAATTTAATTATAGTTTCAATGAGCTAAAATAGATATTGGTATTTTTTTAAATACTTATTAAAATTCAATATTTACCGAGATCACTTAAGTTTAAGCCGCCGGGTGTTTGCTTGAAATTTGAGTGCCTATATAACATCATAAATTCAATAATTTTCAATTTTATTTTACAAACTTTGGCTTATAAATTTCGCTAAATTAGTTTTACAGAAAAACTATAATTATGTTTTTTATTTGCTAGAGAACTGCAATTAATAAAGTAAAGAAATTAGCTTTATATCTTAAAAACTAACAAAGATATTTTTTTTTTTCAAAATACAAAAATATTGTAACTTTTATCACATTTTTTTTATATCTTTGTTAGCCTTCTTTAACATAACAATTGGTGTTCTCTTGCAAGCAAAAAACAAATTTAATATTTTCTACAAAACTAATTTATCGATCGAGGGTAGTGTAAACCCAAAAACATTCATTAAGTTTCTTTGTCTAAATCTTTCTTGCCCAATCTGGAATACCGTGGAGGCGGTGATAGCATGGTCTGATTGAACTGTGACGAAATGTCTTTCTTCCTTATAGACTGGTTTTACTATTTTTTCATTATTTTTGATTTACCTTATATCATTCTTATTTTTACGAATCAAACGATTCGACCCATCATGCGCAAAATGTCATAAGTAAGAACCTATCCACTAAGTTGGGTCGAAAAAATTATTTTTTGAAATTGATTTTGTCATAGTTCTAAAAATTTATAAAATCCGCCAAGAAAATAAATGATTTTTCGTTTTCCTAAAAAATAATAAATTTGGCCGCGCCCCCACCCCCCAAATATTTCAAAGTTTAAAATTTAAAGTAAGGGGCTGCAATAGTTATAAAATGTATCTTATGTGTCTAAGGAACACAAACACTAAAAAAATCACAATTATTATAATATTTGACTGCGCCCCTGAGGATTTTCCCCTAAGTACGTATACAGGTTTTAGCTTGGAAAAGAGATGATATATCATTATTATCTATCTATCTATTTAGATTTCTTCGATCCATCTTTAGATATAGGCCTCAACCAATATCTTCCACTCTTCTCTGTCTGTCGCCGTGTTCAGCCATCTATCTCCCGCAAGTTTCTTCAAATCATTCGCCCATCTCATTTGTGGTCTTCCCCTACTTCTTTTATTTTCCCAAGGTCTCCAGTTTAAAATACGTTTGTTCCATCCATCGTCTTTCTGTCTGATATTATGACCGGCAAATTTCCATTATAATTTTGCTACTTCTCCTCTGACATCGCTTACTTTCGTTTTATTTCTTATTCATTCATTCCTTTTTTTTATCTGTTAGCTTTACCTGTAACATTTGTCTTTCCATTGATCTTTAGGTTTTTGTTACCTTATCCATGTTTGATTTTGTAAGTGTCCAGGTCTGGGATCCATAGGTAAGGACAGGAAGGATAAATTGGTTATACACTTTCGTTTTGAGTTACTGAGGATATTTTTTAATATGTAGCTTAATTTACCGAATGCCGCTCAGGCCAATCTTACTCGTCTCTTGATTTCAGCTATTTGGTTTTCTTTTTTTAGTTTAATAATTTGTCCCAGGTATATATATATTCCTCTACTTGTTTTATTTTCTCTTGGTTTATTCTGATCGTGATATTTTCATCTATGTTTGTTATGATATGTTGAGTTGCTGTTTTAAAAAACAAAAACTCAACTGTTTTTAACGATAAAACTGTTCACACTAAAAAGACAAAAATTAGTTGCTGACGAGTTTTTGTTTTCTGTCGTTTTACATCACAGAAACAGTTGCAGTTTTGTTTAGTTCAATTCAGAAAGTAGATCGGTGTTGGTGTTCATATTTATTAAAAGAAATTAACATGGTGAGTGACGAGGAACGCTTTTTTTTTCTCGTGTGCGGTTGGCTGTTGGTACGTGATTTAGAAAAAAAAAAAAGAAACGTCGGACACGCAGGTATTGGGTGAGATCCTTATTAAATAGAAGGAAATATGATGGTGCTACAAAGATGTTAATGGATTTACAAAAGGACGACATAGGGTTAAATGGCAAATTACGTTCTTCTTTTCACAACTTTTTGAGAATGTCAAGCCACGAGTTTGAAGAGTACACCTCTCGCGAGCTCGCCGCAACTCAACTTGTTAAACACAGCCGTTTACACCAAGCCGACTGAGTTGCAATAAACGCAGCAACTCTTTGATGTTTCCGACATCGGTTGGGAAACGAAAAACACAACAGCAACTGTTGAGTTGCCGAAAAATCTACAAAAAATCTGCAAAAAGTTGCGGTTTTGTTTTTTTTCAACTCGAGTTGCTGTTTTGTCGGTTTGGTGTAAATCCGCTTTTAGGTGGTTCAAGTATTGTCTGTTTACTTCCATGTCCATTTCTTCCCAATCTAAGTTTTTAAAAACATCTTCTGGACCTCTTCTTATGTAGATTGGCTTGGTTCCTTGGATTTTGATTGGTTGTTGTTTCGCTATATATATTGGCTATTAAATCTGTGTATCTGTGATCGATTTGGCTATTAATTAAAATTTTAAAAAAACTGCCCCTTTTATTCCCCAGGGGCGCGGCTAGAAAGACTTTTAAAAATTAAAAAAAATATACATTAGCGTTTTTGACCCATTACACAACTTTTTTTAACTATGACAAATCAATTTTAAAAAAAAAAATTTTTTAGGCCTTTTTCGACCCAACTTACTATCCACCCAGGTTCAAACTCCGCCTTCCAAAACGATCAAAAAAAGCACGCCTCTTTTCATAATTTAATTCAAAATGCCCGACGTTAAAAGTGCCCAAATCGTTAAAAGTGCGTGAGATATCGAGACATTTTGGCGATATTATTGGTGTAGTTTATTTATTTATTAAGACAAAAATCCTAACATAATGTAATAAAACAATTCAATTAACAAGAATGCAGAGATATCTTTGCAGCTTGTTAACAGTTCAGAAAGCGGGCGCCTTAAATGCCCAGCATCATCCCACCTTTCAACGAGCCGCAAATGCAAAATTAAAATATCTAAAAGTAAACTCTTAAGAACAAATTTTAAAACAAAAGTGCCAACGAAAGGGGGAAAGTTCCCGCCATTTAGCATTACTATTATATCTAAATATTATTTCAGGTCATTATATGTCATTAATAAATATTTTGTAAACAATAATTAAACTAGAAATTATTCGTCGCGAACTCAACTTAAGGGGGGTGTTAAACTGCCCAAGATCTTGTCCTAGCCTATATATCCAGTTTCTCTGGAAAATATATAAGATAAGCACTAAAAAAATTTCTGTGAATTTTCTCAATTTGGTCAATGTATTTGTAATTCTGTGGATTCCAGATCACGCTCATATACTCTCAATGAGAGAGAGCGTAAGTGAGTTACAGAGTAATATCATGAATTAGGATTTTTAAAGTCGTACGTAATTCTAAAGATAAACTCCAAATTCTAAAATGCCTTTTTTATAATAGTCTCAATATTTTGCTTAAAGGATAGTTTCGAATTAACAATAACACCCAAATCTCTAACTATGTTAACTCTTTTGAAAGGAATACCGTTTATATGATAATCATACTGAATCTCTGATTTAAGCCAATTAAATTTTATATGTTGACATTTCTGAATATTTCAAAATAATAATCTATTATTAAAACAGTAAAAAAATAGGTTGTCAATCAATAGCCTTTTGCAGTCTCACACAATCGTTTTAAGAGAATTAATAACTGAATAAAATTTTAAGACGTTTGCAAATTTTAATTATTTTATAATTAACAAAACAGGCGTCAATATCAGAAATAAAGAGCGATAAAGAGAAGTGCCAAAACGGGAGCCTTGAGGAACTCCAGAAGTTAATGTTACAAAATTTGAGGTTTTTTCATTTATTTTAACACACTTACGTCGCTGACTTGTGTGGGATCTAAGTGGTCCAAGGAAAGTGCCATGTATACCGAGATTTGAACTTTATCGAATGCTTTTTAAAAATCGGTATGCTCGGCATCAACCTGTTGCAGATAATTCAATAATTCATACAGATCCTGTGCGTAAGGCAATAGGTTTCATATGACTGATCGACCATGCTGAGAGTCACCAATTAAATGTTAACTTTAAAAAATATTTATTAATTATAGATTCAAATATTTTACAATTGACAAGATTGATATTGGTCGATAACTTTTAATTTTACTCTGTTTACCACTCTTAAATACAGGAGTTTCTTGAGGAGCAACTGACCAAAATGCATTAACCAAAAATAGGCTTTTTTAAGAAAAACTTAAAAAAACAGCAAACTAAGTTAGAACAATGCGTATGGCTATTCTGAATGGATTTAATGCGCTTTGATTGAATTGGGTTGTTTTTAATATAGATTGACAAAAAAGCAAAACATTTTTATATTTAGCCAGAAAATTACAAAAAGTGGATTTAATGAATTTTGGTCAGTTGCTCCTCACTTGTAATCAAGTGTATACGCGAGCTTTGCTATTTAAATAAGTCTACAGGAGTTTCGGTGTTTTTTAAACTTTAATGACAATTGTGAAGCGGTTCAGAAATAAACATCTTAACTACATAAAAAAAATTATAAATGGACTGGGATCCAAACTACAACTTTTACCATGATCAAATGAATAGCTTATAAGATATGGCACTTAATATTAACAGTAGGGCACCCAGAAATATGTCTAGAGGCTCAAGAACCCATGATGCCATATTTTATGCAATTTTATTTAGGAAATTGTGGAAAATCTCTAATAATTTTTGTGGGGCCCGGGCAATAAAGCCCCCGCCCCTCCTGGTGCGCCTATGATATTAATGTGACGAAAACTTATAGTAACGCCAGCAGTAAAGGCTACAATTTGTCGAGTGATCTATAAAATACTCTTATTAACTTATACATTTTGAACATTGTATAAATCTTTAAATAAAATTTTCGAAATTTTGGGGCAATTTACCAGGTTTGGCATTTTTGTTGTTTCAAATAATTCATGAGTTTTGAAACAAAAATTATTTTTTTTAAGGGTGCTTTGGCACAGGTCAAAATATACCAGGATCCCAATATGGCCGCTGAGCAATGTAAAACGGATTTTCAGGTTTGTATAGTATAATATAATAATACATTTTTACTAGCAATTTTAGTGTAAAATTTTGGATAAATTCCTTAATACAAGGAAATAATATTATGCGCCAATAACTTCTACCTATTTTGTTGATGTTTATTTTAAAACCACTAAAAATCAAATAAAAGTAGGTAGTAAAAGAACAAGCCCAATAAGTCTAATATTTGCATCCTTCACAGATATCCGAATTATATTCTACAGAAAAAAAAAACCGTTATGTAATTTTCCAAATTTATTAAGTTATTTTTGAGATATGTACTGGCTCCATTTAATAATTTTTGATTCAATTTTTTTTTACCTTTGACAGATGTTCGAACCAATTATGCACTAACGTTAGTCTTTATGTCAAAAATAGTTTTCTTTTTAGTTAAATATATTACTGACCACGTTTGGAAACTGTATATAAGAAAAATGCCTCTGATCTTTTGTTTTTACAAAATATTCCTTTAAATGTTACGTAACATTTTCCTAAAAATCGATACTACTTCACAATATACATAAAAACGATATGGCTTGTTAAACTTGATACCAATATTTTTTTGAAAAGTTTTTGCATTAGCTTTTTAAAAGTTACGAAGGGACATTGATACTTTAAACCTTGTTATTGCCTTTTATTCTGAAGAATATTTAGGTTTTATCGTGATAATAAAAAAAATTCTGTGAATTACAGAGTAATTTAAAAGTTTTTTTCCAGTTAGTACAAATATCAATAAAAATAATATTATTAATATAAAATAGGTAGATATCTTGAGTTATAGGGGTACGATAAAGCAAACACTTTTTGGCAACGTTTCGTGGGCAAATTCCCACTTTTTTAATCCTTAAAACTTTGTGTTATATCCTTGATGTCCAGGAGTTGGAGCACATGCCTAAACTACATAGTTCCATTATTATTGTTTTTTAATTTCGAAATTAAGATATTTTTACACAAACTATTATTAAAATTAAATAAAAAAAACTTTATTTACTGAGTAAAGAAAATTTTTGAAATTAAGAAATTTTTAAACAAACTATTATTAAAATTAAATTAAAAAAATAACAATAATGTTACTATGTACTTTAGGCATGTGCCCCAACTCCTGGACATCAAGGATATAACACAAAGTTTTAAGGCTTGAAAAAGTGGGAATTTGCCCACGAAATGTTGCCCGAAAACAAAGTGTTTACTTTATTCTACCACTATAACCCAAGATTTCCACCCATTTCAAATGCAAGGAGACGAACCGGTTCAAAATTATTATTATAATTTTTAGTTTTACATGTACAGGGTGATGCAGATTGGACAATTTTAAGTGGAAGAGGGTACTTCTATGGCAGATTGAGAAAAACTAATCACCTTTGCGAGCCTCAAATTTCAAGACAAGATTTTTGATCAAAACCGCATTTTGGTACATCAACCCGTTTTGGCGCTTTTTGAATAGTCTGCATTTTAAATTGGCGCCTATAACTTTTTTATTTCTCAAAATTCATTTTTAGTATAAATGGCTTCTTTGTAAAGTTTTAAAAGCTTAATTGAATTATTAAATTAAAATTTATCGGTACTTTTAGTTTCTGAGATATATCACAAAGTTATAATTTTTTCTAAAGACTGACCATTTTTTTCATTTGAGTTTTAAAATCAGTTCAAAATTTCCTTTAAAACGAAGTTCACACTTATTTTATTTTTGTTTATATTTTATTTTATGAATTTTTCTTAGTATTTTTTATGAACTGTATTTTTTTAAATTTTTTATTTAAATTAAAAAAAACTGTCAAAATATATTATAAACAAAATTAAGAAAACATGAATAATAAAAAAATATAAAATTCTAAAAAAAACAGTGTTACACATCATTTTAAAGAAAATTTCACGAATCAAGTAAAAAAAATGGAAATTTTGTAATAAAAAATATAACTTTGTGTGATATGTAGAAATTAAAAGTGACAGATAAAATTTAGTTTGACGAATGCTTTAAGCTTAAAAACTCTACTAACAAGCCATTCACACCACAAAAATTTTAAGAAATAAAAAAGTTATAGGACAAGACAAAAAGCAGACTTTTCAAAAAGCCCCGGTGCCGCAAACACGGGTTGATATATCAAACTGCAGTTTTACCAAAAATGTTTTCTTGAAATTTGAGGACAGTAAAGGGGAGTTAGTTCTCCTCTATCTCTCCTAGAAGTATCCATTTCCATTTAAAAGTTTTCAATTTAAATTAACCTGTCCAATTCTAATTTTTTTTAGTTTTTTTATTAATTTTTGTTAGTAGTAATTTATATTTTGAATTATTTTTATTTATTGTTTATTTTTTTTTCGTATTTTGTTTTTTAAGGATAATCTTTTAAGATATTCCCCAGACGATGACTACGATAGCTACACCGATAATAACGATATCGCTGAATTCGTCGATAATCCACGAATTATCGAAGTACCAGTAAGTCAAATAAATAATGGAAATAAAACTAACCCAACTTTATATAACCGCTGCGGATATCTGCATAAACAACCATGCTCATTAAATTTTTACAGCCACCATTTTATTTTAACTTGAACAATAAATTTTATAATTTTTTAATGGAATTTCTATTGTTTTTTAAATACCCACTGAAAAGTGATTAGGTATATATTTTTTCGATAGCAAAATGCTATTGAAAAAGTAAATTAAATATTTTTAGACAATGTTATTATTACGAATTTCGGTCAAAAACAAAAAAAGATTACATAGTAAGAAGTCACAAAGAAAAATTTTATTCAGTAGTACCGCAAATTTTCGTTGGGAGTTCCGGAATAAAAATCTATAATACTCGTAATACGGTTTAAATCACTAAACAGATTTAAGGTAAATTATAAAAGCCGGAATATTTATAAAAATGTTCCCAGAAAGACTAGAAAATTAATAATATTTAAATAATACGCTGGCCTAAAATAAAATAAAACATAATCTAATAAAAAATAAAAAAATCATACTATAACCGAGGGGTGGCTCGGTATTTCCTTTTGGTGTACAGGTTAGGGGAAATACCAGGAGATACTTGGGAAGTACTGAAAAATATACTAGGAAATACCATTGAAAATAATAGGGGGGGAAATACTAGGAAATACCATTGCTTGGAAAATACTAGGAAATACCATTTAAATTTGAGGAAATACTGGGGGATACCAGGAATTACCGTAGGTATTATACCGTAGGTATTTCCTTTTGGTGTACAAAAATCGGCGATCGAGTCACCCCTCGTTTATAACATAGGGCAGGCAGTACTTCAACGTTTCGGCATAAATATTTTTTATTCTATTAAAATTTTTAATATTAACGTTACAGAATAAGACTGTACGATTGCTTGAATTAAAACATTAAAATTTAGTCATGCCTACTTATTATTGTTCCCAAGTAGCCGACCTATAATGTGTTGAAAAAAATTATTTAAATTTCTTAAAATATTTATTTTATAAGTAAATATTTATTAAGAAACTTGAAACTAAAAAAAATACATTTGACACGCTTTTTCCCGGCTGTTACTTATCCACCTTTTTACAAAAGTAAGTAATTTTACGTATTTTTACCCAAGGAGCTACAGTTTTACTCCGTAATATTAATTCTGGGATGGTATTTTCTTAATTGTTTAAATTTATTTAGTTCTAAAATATTCTTTATTTTTCTTAGGTTGAAAGGACGGACGAAAAAAACAGAATTGGACGACCAGATCATGAATTGGGCGAGTTTCCTCCACCACCCCCTGTTCATCCGGATCAAGGTAAAAATATTGGTAAAAATATAAAACACAGCCTCTATTCATATCTTTAATCATTAAAAACCACATCAGTCCTGTTCAAAGTTAAGTTGGCACTGTTGCTAGCTTTGTTATTTTTAGAGCTAAAGAGTTGGTTACATGGGTAAAGTTGTAGTATTTTTTCCACTGATAACGGTGAATAAAACAAAAGGTAATTTAAACAATGCGTATGTGAGTTATAATAAAAAGTAAAATACAGTAGATTCGCGCTAGTGTGAAAACAAAAAAAAATATTTGCGATACCGTCGAGACTCTACAAACCTACGTGCCTCTATTTCAAAACCGTTAAACATTAAGTTAGATATTATACAATTTTACCATCTACTTTTAATTTGAACTGTACACATAATTTAGAGGAAATCTATAAGTTACTGCTGAAAAAGTGTGTTCACACCAGCGCGAGTCTACTGTATTTAAAATATTACATTATATTTTTCGCATTTTTAGTATATTGAGTATACAGTACCTACAAAAACATAGTTTTAAACAAGAGTTGTGTCTTAGACTGTTTCTCCTCAAGGCAAAAATAAAAAAGATATTAACGATTTTCTAAAGAAAAGCAGACAGCTTTTTATAGATTTAAAAACAAAAGCTTCAATTCCCTACGCTTAGGAAAGTTGTTAATAACTTTGTTATTTTTTACTTTAAGAGAAAAAGACATAATACATCTTTTGTTGAAAGCCAAATTTTCTTTCCATTTGCGTCACTGGATATCGTCTTTTTTACCATAACTCACATACGTGTCATTTGATTTTCTTTCTGTTGTCGCCCTTCTAATCAGCAAAAATACCACAACTTAGTTTATTTAACCGACCTTGTACGTAGCTCTAATACTAACGAAGTTAGTAATAGTGCTTAACTCTGAATATTCTGTATAATTAGTATATCTATAAAGACAGTTTTTATATAATACTACAGCCATTTTAAAATGCTTAAAAATATGACAGTCGTTTTTTTATTGTATCAATTAACACAAAATAATGTATAGCAAAAAAGATTTTTTTAAACGTCGTAAAAGTTACTTGTATATTATATTTTTTTATTAAAATAAAAGAATGAAGGATTATTAAGTTGATCTTCGATCGCCGCAACCCGGAGAGCCCAGGAACGAATTCTAAAATTAATCTAAAAATATTTTTAAAACCACAAACTTATTGTTAAACTGTACAAAATAATAGAGAATTTTTGAAATAAAGCCAGGCTATAATAGTACCAGGCACTATTTTGACACTTTCACATTGAAAACTGACAGTTAATCCTTCAAAATTGACATACCATAGTCGAATGTAAAACCATCGTCGTCTATATTCCACATATAAAGGAAGGCACTATTTATTCCGGTTCATGTAGTAAACAAAGGCCGTATGTTGAAAGATCACAGCTGATATTGCAATGTGAAGGTGTCAAAATATAGCCTGGCATTATTTCAACAATTCTCTAATGATAACAATAAAAAAACGTCTCCTTAATATGGTCAGGTCTTTTGCCAGTCTGTTTCCATTACCCTTATTCTGCGCAGACGCAGCTGTCATCTAAAGATTACCAACAATTTAAAGGAAAACTAACTTTTTATCCTATAAATCTCTCAATATAGAATCACACATGAATATAATTTGGTTGGTTTAATACATGAAACAGTGGGTTTTGGGTGGTTGGCTGTCTAAAGGTAAAGGTAACCGTTACTCGACTCTAATTTGCGCCTGTCGTTACTTTTATAAATTAACATCATAACAGAATGCTGCTGCGCCCGTGTAAAATATAGGTAAGGGTAACACTGGTGACGGACTGGCAAAAACCTGAGCAAAAACTGTCTAATTAGAAAAAGGAATGCCAATCTGCCACTGCGCAGCCCCTGTAAAATTTTGCATTTTAAAATATCTCTATTTGCCTTACCAAGATTTTGTCTTCAAAAATGTCTTCGAAAATTTTAATTTAATGAAGTATTCTTCTATTTTCTTAACTACAATCTCTTAAAACTGGTAATAAAATTAAGCCCACTCTTTCAAAAACTTAACTAACACTAACAAAATCATTTTATCAAACTGTCATTTAATTTTTTTTTCAGGTCTATAATAAGTTTTATTAAATACAGTTTTTTTGTTTAATTAGTCAAAATTGACAGAAGGAAATTAATTTTGTGTTTTAATTAATTATTATTATCATTTTAGAAAATTTCTCATTATATTTTTAAGCCACTTTATTTTTCTTAAGCTCACTCATTACATTTTGTGTGGTGTAATTAATTTTATGTTTTAAGTAATTATTACCATTTTAGGGAATTTTTTAAATTACTTTTTAAGCCAATTTTTTTTATTAGGCTCACTCGTTACGTTTTGTGTCATGCTTAGCCCAAACCCTCGAGCGGTATTTTTTAATTATGTTTTAGAAAAGAGAGAATTTTAAATTTCCTGAAGTTTTCTTAGGTGTGGGGAAGGATATGAAGAAAAACTATTATAATAAAATTTTCGCTTATTAATAAGTTTTGTACAATTTTTTTTATGACAATTTAAAATTGTGACATAAGTGCTATTTTTTACATACGTCAATTATATTAAATAAGCAAAATCTATAACTGCTTTTTAGTAAGACAATTTGTCGTCGTCATTAATAACATTCTAAAAATTGTTTTTTGTTGTTTCTAAAAACAGATTGCAGGTTTCGAATTGTTAAAAAGAAGGTCACTAGTCAAAACTATAAAAAAGTTACTATAATTTATTTTTGACAAAATTTAAATATCAAAATATTGCAAAATACAAAATATTGTTATAATTATGATATTTGAAAATATTTCAATACCGTCATTTTAAGAAAATAAATAACGCTGCCAATAGTTAAACACAATATTTTCTTTTTGGAACATGTTTTTTAAAATAATTAAATTTTTTTTTTTAAAGTTTAAAAAGTAGTAGTGTTATTTTTTATAATAAGGACAATTTTTGTTTGAGAAGAAATCTACAATTTGGTATTTAACTTCTTTTACTACAACACCCGTACTTTTTATCCTCAAAAGAAATCCGTGCCATAACATAATAAGAATGTCAAAAATAACATCGCCTTAATGCAGAACTTGTAAGTCACGAAATTATGTTTTTACAGAAGAACATTTTTTTAGATTGACTGAGCGCGAATCGAGGTATCACCGCTTAAATTGGATGGGCGGATGGTGGGGACATTTCATCTAGACATTCAATAGTTCTGCATTCAATAAAGCGCGCTTGGAGCTATAAGCACGGATCAGGGTGATCCGTGCTATAAGTTTCCGCAAAAAAAAAGACAACTAAAAAAACTGGACATTGAATAGTTCTGCATTAAGGCGACGAAATGTTGATTACCACTTACCGAAAACCATCAACAGTGATAATCAACCCCTAAGTGTATCACTTAAACGTTGGATGAAACGGCCCCTACATCAGTATTTACTAAGTCTAAGGTCCTAGGTTCTAACAATCTAGATTTTGGTTGAAGGTTTAACTTATTTTTCCCTTGGATGCAATAGGCCATATTTTTTCTTTGCAGCAATCGCATTATATTTAGACAAAACTTAAAAGAAAATAAAAAATTATAATATTTTGGTAACCCACAGGCGTGCTTGCGGAAAACTGCAAATTTAATTTTTTTTGCTATTTAAATAATATCAAAATACTACATGCCTTTTGGGCATTTATATAGGTATGTGTGATTCAAATCGTCTACTTTAGCAACAACTAGATAACTCGAAATTTATGCATTTTGAGTTGTCAAGTTAATGCTGACCTATTTTTTCATTATGTCTCTCTCTTATTTTTAATGCAACATCTAGATATCTTGTACGAGCAACTAGACTTGTTTCAAGAGTGAAAAGAAATAGATAACTTTAAAAATGTACATTTTATACATTTTCTTGCACTCAGGGGATGATATATACTGTTTTCAAAGACAACATCGGTTAAAATTGGACTTTGATTGCAAAAAGTACAAATTTTCGGTGTGTTTGCCACGTGGCGCGTCCTCTTATGTAACTATTTTATTCTATTAGTTTTACCATTTTTAATTTCTTTTAATAAACGTTTTTAAAACAAAATGTACTAATGTATCTTAATTATTCAAAAATATAACATGAAAAGCACTATATTTTTATATTTTATCAATTTCACCTGCGTTGTGATTTACAACTGAAAAAGTAAAATGCTTTGTAAATAACACGACGCGCTATACGGTCGAAAATTAAAAAGCACGCTCACCGGAGAGTTTAAAATGGCAGCCATTATGAAACTTCCAAACATCACTAAAAGATATCCAATAAAAACGGAGTGAGACATTCTCAGCTCTCCGCTATATTTTACATGTTATTTATTTGGACAAAATAGCGATTGTTAAACCGATTTTTAATTGTTGTAGTAAATGTGTTACTAAAAAAGGTTTCTAGTATACCTTGAACTTTCTAGAATATTTAAATATTGATACGTATTTAATACGGTAATGCATCTACAGCGAAAGTTTTAAGTTATTTATTTATTATTTAGTCCAAAAAAGATTTGTATATAATTTTTTTTATCGAACGGGGGTGATTTTTATAGTTTTCTTAAACCACCACTTGGGGGTGGTACTGTAATTCTATGACTGCACCAACTAGAATCCCAAAAATGATATATCTTACAAAAAATTTATTTGATTTTTCTTTATTTTTAAAGTTATTGTGAGATTAAACTGAGAAATGCTTACTCTGGTATTGCACATTAGCGTGAACCAAATTTTTGCAGTTATTTAATCTGCAACACTGGTCTAGGTGCTAGGTTTTAAGATTTTAGTAAATACTGATGTAAGTGTCCTTAGCTTTTTAAGAAGAAAATGATTGACTGTTTTTCATAATTTTATTTTTATACTTGATTAGGTAAAGTTCCGCCTTGTTTTTGCGGAAACAAGGAAGAGTGTTGTAAGTCCATTAATAATTTTAATGTTGATCAACAAGCAGCTGGATCAGGAGGGGGCGGAGGACTCAAAGGAGAAAAAGGAGAGAGAGGACCGAAGGTAAGTTTAATTTTCCTTGTTTCTGTACCCTTTTCTAATTATTAAGGCATTAAAAACTTAATCAGTGGCCTTTCAATTTGTAAGACATTTTGGGCGTCGAGATTTTTATTTGTTTTTAATTTTAGCACTTGTTTGAGCTTTATAGGAAGACATTTTTGCCTTCCTATAAAGCCGCCAATTCATTGGAGGAAGCATTACCGAACCAATTCGCATTCTTGTGCTTTGCAAATGCAGTATACCCAAACTTTCGATTTTTTTTTCTTTTTTTAAATAATTTTTAACAATATTTGCCACGGCGAAAAGAATTTTCTAACAAGAATTACAAAAAAGTAATCTTTTTAAAACCCTATCAGAAATTTTTTTCTGAAGGTTGGGAGTACTGCATTTGCAAAGTGCAAGGCAAGCGAATTCGTTCGGTTGCTGTAATGCAAACGCGGCATCACGCGAACCAATGTTTCCGTGCAACGTTAAAACCAAGTAACTCAAGTTATTAGAACAAAGAAAAGAGATGGAAGAGGTGCTGTGTGTGTATCGACAAAAATCAAAAAGAATTTTATACTTCACACAAAGGTATGTGTGCTTAACACGCGAGTGTCAGAAAGAGTTAGTGTTGGTTAGTTTCCAACTTCGTCAGTGGAGAACAGCATACCTAGGTAAGCCTATTTTAACCAACACACGCCAGTTAAGCATACATACCCATAGATAAAGGATTTTTGCTGCGGTTCAGTAAGCTTTTATTAGATAGGCAACTCCGGCTGTTTGACAGATCGTTAACTCTGTGGCGCCCGCTACTGAGCTTAGTGACGAACTAAAAGTTGAGGCGGCAAATTTGATTCGCCTTTTATAATAAATTTTTTATCAGTCAATATTTTATAAAGACATACACTGTCTTTATAAGATATAAACAGATTGAAAATGATATATAAAGTGCAATAAATAAAACATTTTTTAAATGAGTTTTTATTATTATAAAAAAAGCTACAAATTAACGACTATCTATTGATGAAATAATACATAGTCCAATTGATTGGTAAAATAAAATATAATGAAAAACCAAACACTATATAGCATATTTAAATTTGCTTTTAACATTTCTGGTGAGTGAATAAATAATAAAACAGTTGTTCCTGAAGAGAATCATTCTTAAATGTCTACTTTTTAACAGCTTGAAGTACCTCCTCACCTTGGTTGTAAGTTGTGTAGCGTATGTTTCAAAGCAGTCTATACATAGCTTATCAGTGGTCGCACATATCATCCAAAAACTGAAAACAATAAAAAAATCAACTTATAACCACATTAATCATAGGTACTAGATTATGGTAAGATAAAGATTTAAAATTAAGGAATAAATTTTTTCAAAGTACATTACGCTGCTGGGTAATCCCTCGTTTACCCATCAATTAAGCAAAAATTTAGTGTTAATTTTGTATGTGTCTCCCTTTTACTTAATATCAAAAGAAAGGGAAGGACATAAAATTAACACTAAATTTGTGCTTAATTGATGGGCAAATAAGGCACCTACCAGGCATTGGAACCCTGTATTCAGAGTTCCGTAAAGTAAGCAATAAGAAGTTAAAAAGACATTACCAATACAAATTTTATCAAATGCCAATCTAACCTCAAATTAGAAAATAGGAAAACTTACCTTAAAATGTCTCGGAAAACTATGCATTTTATACTCGTCTGGACTTTAGACACTTTACCCAGAAAAACAACTAGAAATTCTTATTCTTTTATATTTAAAAATTGCAAAAGTTACAAATTTCACAAAATTTAATTTTAATGCGTCAGAGCAGCAAAGATCACCTACATAAGCCAAAAAGATAAATTTAAAATGAGCCCGAAATAAAACGTGGTGGAAGAGGTTTTTCTACCTGAAAAAAAGGCAGACGAAAAATCCAAACCACAGATAATTCTCAAATAAAATAGAATAAGGAACAAACGCGCGACCGCAGCGCCTCTTTTGAGCTTAGTGAGAACTCTAACCTAACGACCTGTCAAATTGCATTGAGTTTCCTAGGCATACACATACCTTTGTGTGATCGATACACACACAGCACCTCTCCCATCTATTTTCTTTGCATATGCGCAAGTTAAGCACACACACCTTTGTGGGAAGTATAAATTTTTTTTTGATTTTTGTCGATACACACACAGCACCTCTTCCATCTTTTTTCTTTGCATATCCTTTGGGCAATACGGCCTTTCAGTTACTACGTGATTACGTGGTTTTAAAACCACATTCAATGGACGAAACTTGTCTATAGATGGCGTTAGCTGCGTCTCAGACAAGACGACGCCAGTGTGCTTCAACTTTCGAGTGCTCAAATCAGATCGCTAGATGGTGCCACACCTTTAAGTTTGCTCGTATCTCACGAGTAGTTCATATGTAGGAGTTGGTTTTGGTTAAAATAGGCTTACCTAGGTATGCTGTTATCCACGTGATGACGTGAAACACATACAAACGTAATCTGGAGATGCTACCTTGTGTGAATTGGAAACTAACCAAAACCAACTCTTTTTGACACTCGCGAGTTAAGCACACACACCTTTGTGTGAAGTATAAATTTCGTTTCGATTTTAAGTTACTAAGTTACAAGGTTTTATCGTTGTAGTGATCAATCGAGAACTGATATTATTTCCTGTATTTTTATTTAAAAAGTATGTCTCTAGGCCCTATAGAAACAAAGAAAAATCAAGTAATTGCATTGCTGCAAGGCTAACTTAAAATCTTTACTTTGCCTTTTTCTCAAAACTACTAATATATAGTTAAGTTTTAATGTTGTACGGGCAAAAGATTAAAAAATAAGCAATATTCATCCTCAAAGATTTTAGATCCTGTAATAAAAAGGATAATTTTTTTGGAGAAGTTTTTTAATATGTTTGTTGCAAACTCTCTACACTTCTTTATTTCATAAATCATATTATCGAAAACTTTTTAAATTAGTTGTATTTCTTCTTTAACAGTTTGTCGTAGAAGGTAGCTTTACTTGAACGGCGGAAAAAAGAAAGAAGTCACACTAATCCAGGTCTGGATAATTTAGTTTTCTATTTAAAATGTTTAAATTCTATAAAATCGGTACAGTACCCATCAAGTTATGAGTGACTTTAATAATAATGTGCGCAACCGTGCACGCAAAAATAGAAAGTTGTGTCAAAGGTAGAAAAACATTAATTTAATTTAAAGTCAGACTCTTTAAAACTAAGTAAAGTTTTCCGAACTATAATTCGAACCTTAAATAATTTTTAAAAAATCATATAAGAAATAAAAATACCTTAAACAAGGTATCATAAATTCGGGGTTCATTAAAAATATAAAGTTATAGTCTAAAGGCTACATTACGGTAATGATAATTAGATTAGCATGTAGCAACGGTCCCAATAATTTATCATAAAAGAAACAAGAAAAGTCGTAGAAAAATCACAAAGGATAATAGTATAAAAGTTCAATATCAAAAATGGAATTATTTATAACTACATTCGTCGTCGCAGTTTTGTATAACTTCTCTTTTCAATACCGGGCAAAACCGGAAAATTTATAAAGAAAAAAACACGTGCTTGAGTGTCGTTGACCTAACGAAGAGCGGTTGTGATACTGCTATGCAGTTGAAGCCCCCTTCACTGGATCATCTATGATTGCCCATTTTAGGCAACCAAAAACGAGCGACTTTTTTATTGCTATACGGTGTAAGCAGAGCTGTCACAAGTACATTATGAAAGTACTTCAAGTACAAGTACCAAGTACATTAAGATTTGTAAAAGTACTTGAAATACTAAGTACATTTTCTTTTCAAATGTACTTCAAGTAGTAAGTACAATAAAAGTACTTGGAGTACAATAGAGGTACTTCAAGTACTTTAAATATGTAAAAAAAAATCCAAAAATATTAAAAAACATGTCAAAAATTTCAAAAAAAGTAAAAAATATCAAAAACTTCAAAATATATCTAAGATGGCAAAACATTTTCAAAAATTGCAAAAAATATCAAAAACTGTCAAAAATGTAAAAGAATATCAAATATGTAAAAAAATGTAAAACATGTCAAAAATTTTTACAAAATTTTTATTTAAGGTTTTATTTTTTTGAATGTTATTATATGTTAATATGTATTACTTATATGCCTAAATTGCATTAATTTATTTTTTCTGAACTCATCATTTTACATACAAATGCCATAGAAATGTAATGAAAAGAGATAATTTTATTAAACAAAAAGCTGCAAAATTGACCCAGTCGCATCAAAATGTTTTTAACGTTTTCTAGTTTTGCAATAGAAATGTCACAGTTACCCCGAGCTCTGGGGTAAATGGGACCTACCCCAAAAGACAAAAATGTTAAAATATATTAAGTTTTTCTGTCTCAAATTGCATACAGTTGCTCTAAATAGATCACATTTGTGCAAATTCAAATATATTTGACTTTTTAAGAAGACCTACCTTATTTCTTTTTTGGTGGTGCATTTGGGGCACTGTTCTTACCGTCAATAATTTCTAAATCACTTATAGAAGGTACTATTTTTATAATAGCCCACAAAACTGTTTAAAAACTTGTTTAAATCAACCTAAATAAATAAGCATAACAAACGTAAATATCCAAGGAATTTTTTGAGGTGTATCTAGCCGGACAAAATAAATTTTCGGGTTCTTTAAACCAACCTCCATCAAACGTAGAAATTACGTCTGCTGCAAGGTGATAAGGTGGATCGCCAAAAATTGAGCTGCAAATGCAATATACCTGCACTTAACTACCGTACTACCGACACCCCTCCATAGATGGCATGACTGTGCTGTAGTGGTTTCTCACACTGAATTTATATGAAATATCCAGAATTAAACCAAGCAATTTACCTGTTATTTTGACCTGCCTTTTAGCTTTGGAAAAGCATGTTTAGCACACAACGGATCTCGCAGCTTCATGTCTTCTTCTTTGAGTAACAGTCAAACTAACACAATCCGTAATATCTTCTTCGGAATACTCAGATTTTACCTCCATCATTTCGAAAACTTCAAAAAACAAAGCTTAAATATTAATATAAAAAAGTAATTGTTTATAAATGCACAGCCTACATTGTAGAAGCCTATTTTTACCATGTAACTTTTAAATAAATAAATTGGACCTTGAATCCAAAAAAAAATTAAATTTGGCAGGTGTTCCCTAATAAAAATTTAAAAACATAGAAATATTTCAAGCACCTAACTGAAAAGTTGATGGATTGCATATATTTATCAATATAATCTTAAGCAAGGCCCTGCAAATATATTTGAGCTTTTTTGTGTTACATGAAAAATTTAAGTTTTTTTAATATTGTGCAAAGACCCCAATTGTACGCAGGCAATTTTAAGTGATATATTTTTTTGAAGGTAGTAATATGACCTTTTTAAAAATATAGGACTCAAAGTTTATATATTTATTTTTCTTGACAACTTGCTCCAGGTCTAGTGTGAGGGGCCATAGGCCAACAGGTGACAGAGGAGGTCATGTCTGCTAAAGAAGTTCCGATAATGCATGGGTCAAAACTCTTTCTTTGTCGAGATACAGAGCATCATAGTTGGCAATTTTTGTAACTTTTGTGATAATAACTTTTTAAAAAAACACAGTAAAAATATAAAATTGCGTAGAGTCATGTACTAGAAAAGGTATAAACTTTTATAAATGCCATGTTAAACGTAATGTTTTTTTATATTTTTTGTTAATAAAAACAAGTCTAGTGATTTTGATATTTTTAAAAAAAAATAAGTAAGCAAAAATAATTTTTTTATTAAAATTATTATTTTTTTATACGTTTTTGGATGTTATTTTGACAGCCTGTATCTCCTGAACTTGTAATTTTATCAAAAAAGAAATACCACATTTTTGAATCACAATTAGCTGAGTATTCAGCAGGCGGTGCCAGATTTTATTTTTTTTGTAAAACCCTTTTCCCCCACTCCTCTAACTTTAAACATGTAATATGTTAAAAACAGATGTGTGTTGACCCCCATGTTATATAAACTTTTTTCTCGGAAATAACTTCCTCCATTACCTGCCAGCGGCGTAGCGTGGGGGGGGCGCGGGGGGTTCGTCGCCCCCCCCGCCTCGAGGGTAGTGGCGCCCCATAGGTGGGAGAGGCGCCCTTGTGTTGTATCGGCCGCCCCCTCATACATGATGACCTTTTTTTTTTAGTTGCAAGATTTCGTCAGACGCGCCGGTTCAAATTTCTACGGCGCGGTTCTTTTTTTTTGGCCGCAAGATTTGTGAGAGGCGCCTTTTTGACCTTTAGGTTTTTTTCATCAGTTTTCAGAGGCGCCCTTTTTAGCTGTCGCCCCCCCCGCCCTTTCGGGCACGCTACGCCGCTGTTACCTGCTGCACTATGGCTCCTAAATTATGGGACACTCTGTATAAAAAGTATTTCCTGATTACGTGCCCAATGGGCAGTCTGTGTCTGGTTTTGCCGTCTTCGGTTTGGTACCTTTGCTTTGACCTCTATCTAACTAAGAAATTACCTCAATTAAAACTTGAATTAGTTCGAATGTTGTCTAAGTAAACAACCCATGACGAAAACTTTTTGGTCTCAAAATGCAAACAAACTTTTTTGAACTCAGCGCTCGAACCTTTCATCTTATTAAATTAAAATTACTTCTTCTTTGAATTATTCTCCTTTTGATGAATTCGTCTTATTTTTCGCCGTTATCTGTAAAACCTTTAATATAGTCCAGTCAGATTTTCTGGGACCAATATCAGTAAAAAGCATAGTAGTAGTAGTAATAAGGGGTGATCCGTATGTCTGAAAAACAGACCAGAAAACGCTCTTTTTGCCATGCCCCAGGTATTTCCCTTAATCAGTGGCAGTTCCTCCATAAGTGCACATGTGCACGTGCACTCTTAAATTTTTCTTAAAAAATATTAAAATTTGATAATTCTTTAATTAATAAAGTATCAATAAACCCCCAAAAAAATTCACCAAAAACTTGAAGACTAACTAGAAATTATAAACACATACATTGTATGTATGTGTTTGTATGCGTGTTCAAACAACCATGCGGCGCACGGTGGAAAGGCTCTATGTTACACGTTGGACATGGGTACAAAATTATAATCATTTTCCTGTGATACAAATTTTAGTGTTGCATTTGTAAACAGTTGCTTTATTTCGTTTTAAGAAAGTTTTTTGAAAATTTTTCTCCGTACAATTATTATACAGGGTAAAAGTAAATAGTTCCTAAACTGACAAAATTCAAGGAAAATTTATACTATATTATAAATTATGTAACACAAAACTTTATAGGCTTTTTAAAGTTTTTTTTTTAATACGGTATTAGGGTAAATGTTGCTATATATGTTCATAGTGGTTATTACATTATTGGTGAGTTTATCGCCCAGTAACGCCCGCAAAACTGCTTATAAATATCGATTTAATATGGCGTATACTTTAAAAATCAAGAATTATGGGAAAATACTACGAATCAATATAAAAAATTCATAATAATTAAGTTGACTCCAATTGTTTTTATTTTTTGTGTTTTCAATTCCGTTTAATGTATTTTATTTTAAGACGTTAAGGGTCAAACTTGCTAGATAGAAGGGGGGGGTAGGGTGTTAACATAATTCGTAATGTAAAAAACTTAATAATTTCATTGCTTAACTATAAACTCCATTCCCTAAATAAATATTAACACAAAACCTACTAGGCCATGGATCACCCATGGTACGCCCATGTTTTCCTCTTTGTGTGCTAAATTAGAATGTAAAATAATAGTTCAAAATTATCGATTTTGGAAATTTAACAAATTATTCAGTTTACAAAATTTTTTGTGAAAATAATGTCATTTTTTGTGATCATAAGAAACCTATAGAATGTTAACTTTACCAATTAAATATTCTAGAAAAAGAATTTGCTCCATTTTCTGAAAAATTAAGTAAGTTTTGTATTATATTTTATATGAAATGCTGCTTCTAGAACAACGTCAAAATTTTTTCAATAAAATGCCTTATGGTGAAAGTCAACCGTTTTCCGTAAATAAAAGAAATGAAGAGCAATACTCTGCATATTTGGAAGATCCACTGCCTTCTATTTCACGATCATATTTAGGTTTATGTGACCATCAGAAAAGAAATAAAACAGACTACCTCACAGAATACACGCACGACCATATCAAATTTGATGCAAAATAACCTAATATTAAAATGTGTCCACTATCTTGAATATTTATGAAATCTCAGTTGTAACATTAAATTTGTTAATTATTGTGGCTTTTCAAAATGACTACAATTATAAAAATTGGGCAACATTTTTTTAAGAAATGGGCAATTTTCAGACTCATTTTTGTTGACCACCCTATATAATAAATTATTAATTTATAAAAAAATATTTTTTTCTAATAAAATTTGAAGCTCCTCCTTTCCAAAAAATTTAATACGAAAAAGTTATGGGCATTTTAAAAAGATATGTTTTGTAAAACACACTATAATTTTGGGCCGCCCTATATATGGTTTAAGTTATGCAAAGCAACTAATTTTTGTAAATATACAATATTTATACAATATTATGGTGTCTAATAGCCCATCGCACCGACTTTTTTTTTCGTTACTTAGCTTTATTACGTTACTTACCCTTATTACGTCATGTTATGATTATATTAAGGAACGCTTTAAGCTAAGTAACGAAAAAAAGGTCGGTGAGATGGACCCTTAAAGTCATTTCTAAGTTTTCCAGATTGAAAGTAACAAGTTAAAAGCCTCATATCCAACCGTTCCCATAAGCCCGTTCCACTGTGCGGCGCACAATGGGTTATATGGCGGAGCTAGCACGACATTAGCCCTATATATGTTTTTTAAATTATGATAACCAAACCCAACCAAATGTACTGTAGATAGTCCAGTTAATAAAAAAAATGCCATTCAAAAAAATAGTCTTAATTAATTTCTCTGTAACAGAGCCCTAAAGTTGAAAAATATTTTGGGAAACAAATTAATGTATTTTTACAGTATTTTTAAATAAAAAAAATTACAATACAAACAGCACTTTTTGGGTATATGGGTATAAAGTGGGCATAACCAGTAACTGCACTTTTAAAAACCACTACTAATTTCCTAATTCCAAAACTCTTTTTAGGGTTTAAAGTTTAAGTTTATTTTCGTCTCTATTTTCCTTTGTAAAGCATACAGAAACAAGCTTAGTAAGGCTTAGTAAAATCTCCACCAAAATATTAGAGAGAAGGGTCTATATTGCTCAAAAAACAAAAAATTTGTTGCCCCTAGCTGCTTTTTTTTTTGGGGTAGTACTAAACACTGCCATGTGCGTGGTCTTTACATAGTCAGTGTAACAGCCAAATGGAATAAATTCGACAGCGGATTGAATTTAGATTATTCGGAAAAATCCAAAATACGTCGACTGAGATTTTTAACGAGCAATATTTTTTTTCGAAATTTTTTGTATAGACCCCCGCAAAGGGTATACGCATACAACTTTTTTTAAATGAGATAACCCCACTTGTGGCACCTTGTTCGAAAGCTTATCAAAAAAGAAAAACGATAAACTACTTTTTTTGACACCTGTCAAATATTAAAAAAAAGCTAACCTTTACTTTTTTGCCATTTTTAGACAACAAAAAATATATATTTGAAACTCGTAGACAATGATTGTGTAGAAATAAAATTTCGAACTTCCATTGTCTTTATTTATTTTAAAACACGACGTTTCGGTTAGTAAGTATCTCTAACCGTTATCAAGTGTTTTTATTTCTAAAAAATATATACCCTTTTAATTTATAATTTAATTAAAGAACTTAAGTAAAAAGTTAGTAATATCGAACTTCTTTTGCAACTGGTAGAACCAACTTGTGGCAACTTGTTCGAAAGCTTATTAAAAAAGAAAAAAGATGGTGCGTGATCCTAAACCCCGAAAACCCCTGAACCATCCTTAAAGGTGAGGAGTTTCCAACTTTAGAGCTTTATAATATTGTATTGTCGCTGTAACTATAAGTCCACACCAAATTTGATGTTGATCGGATATGTACAAGTTAGTCAAAATTGACTTACAAGAGGAAAAAGGGCGGCGTCAATTTCACAATTTTAAGAATGTAATTAAAAATTCGTGATCCCTATCCCTAAAAGTCCCTACATACCAATTTTGAACGAAATCGGACATACTTAGATGGTCCCCTTCCACCCTCTTCAAAAGAGTGGGGGGGTTGCCAACTTTAAAGCATTATAATATTGTATTGGCACTGTAACTTATAATAACTATAAGTCCACAACAAATTTGATGTTGATCGGATATGTTCAAGTTGGTCAAAATTGTCTTGTCCAGATTTTCCAAGGTGGAGGGGGACGTCACTTTTACAATTTTAAAAATTTTATAAAAAATTCTTGATTCTTATCCCCAAATTATCCCTGCATACCAATTTTGAACGATATCGGACATACTTAGATAGTAGCCCCCCTCCAGGATTCCCAAAGGGGGGGAGCTGCAAACTTCATAATATCATTATATTGTATTGTCATCGGAACTCTAAGTGTGTACCAAATTTGAAGTTGATCCGATGTCTAGAAGTGGGTTAAAACTGAGTTTAAATTGAGTGTCGCGCTAGTCCTCTCATATAACCCATTGTGCGGCGGATGCGTAGGCCGGATGCTACCGCACTTAACTGGATTCAAATTCTGTGCACCGTAGATGTCATGTTGCATTCTAATTACGAAATATAGAAGAAGAGGACGACATATTCCTATAGGATTTTACAGGACAGAGAATCTGGGTCTTAGATTAGTGCTCTTGTGAATCAATTGAGGCGATCGATGCCGCCCGCACCCCGTGATGTCACCGCATCTATGATTACCGTTGGCTGGTAAATGTGTGTGTGTGTGTGTGTGTGTGTGTGCACCTTAAATTAGTGTACTGAGACAACTTGGCGTTATCGGTCGGGCCGTGTTGTTTTGATTTCGACGATTTCTTAAATTATTTTTTTCTTAATAGAGACCATTGTAAATAAAGAACAAATATGGCGTCTACCCGCACAGCAGCTGGATGCCTACGTGTCAAAATACATGCATGTGAATTCCATTACCTTAGACTAACTGAAATATCACAGATAAATAACGACTTGGAGATAATAGAGGACTGGGGCAACAAAAACCTTGTACAGCTCAACGCGCAGAAAACCCAAGCAGCCCTGTTTTCAAAAAAGACCAGCACCGGTGAGCCAAACATCATGCTATCGGGAAGTGCTGTCGCATTGCAGAGCCAGTTGAACATCTTAGGAGTCACTGCAGAGACCAACATGTCTTGGCATAGTCACGTGGCAGATATAGCTAAAAGGGCGTCCCAAAAGCTTGGGGTGCTATTTCGTACAAGACATCTGTATACACCAAGCCAACTGCTGACACTCTACAAAGCCCAGATTCGACCAACTATGGAGTGCTGCTCACATATATGGTGTGCGGCACCCAAACATACCTTAATGCTTTTGAACACCGTGCAAAAACGAGCTATCAAGCTGATCAATGACCCCGCACTTACCCGTAGCTTGGATAGTCTCGAACATCGAAGAACTGTGGGCGATCTATCTCTCTTTTACAGGTATTATCACGGAAAATGCTCTGAAGAGTTGGTACGTATGATCCCCCCGGGAGTAGCACCTACTAGGCGAACACGTCAAACAGACGGTAACCATCAATTTATTGTCAAAATAGAGGCACCAAGAACCTCATTATATCAGAACTCATATCTCTGGAGAACAGCATCGCTGTGGAATAAACTCCCTGCGACAGTTTTCCCTGCAGGTTACAACCTGAACCGTTTCAAAACCAACACACACCAACATTTCCGCGCACTTGCCGCTTCTCAAGCGTGATAGGGATCTCCTTGCGAGTGCGCATACCCGTAAAAAAAAAACAAAAAAAAATGTGCACTTGAAAATTTGCGTCTGCCATTGTTTCCAAAGCAAGCTACGAGTGCTTCACTTTTCGATTTTTTAAACATATATTTCTGCTCTAAAGTATTTGGTTTTCAACGAGCAAGGAAATTTTCTAGTAAGCCCCTATTTGCAGGCCTCAATTTTTTTCAGGCACCAGTTGGCTTATTTGAGAAGCTTTAAAAATTTTCTGTAGACTTTTTGTCAACTTTCTTAAAGTTAAAAAGTATTAGCAATCGCGCTACGGCTTTTTTGTTTGAGGGAGAAAAAGTTGATTATAATTTTTTACTGTATTAGACAACTAACTAATAGCGAAAATTAACTTAATTTTAATCGTTTTAGAGAATTTTTTATTTAATTAAAAACTGACTTGAATATTTATTGTAAAGGATTGTAGAGGGTTAAGATCAGTACAATGCATATTATAGGGATCTAAAGTCACAGACAATTTGCAGTTCAGTTTTACCTTAAACTCTACATACACGAAAAAAAATTATTTATTTTACACAATCGTGTATTATAACCGAATCTGCACCACTGATAAATTATGTAATAGCTAAATGCTTGCGTGAGTGAAATTGTGTATATTTTTGAATAATTTGTGTAAGTTAATACAGTTATATTTTGCTGTTTATTAGCAAAAACATTCACAATTCATGTGTAACTTTTGAGTAAACTAATATAAAAATTTGCCCGATAATAAATACATTTTTAGTTTTATTGGTTAACGGTTTTAATTTAAATTTAGAATAAAACTTTCAAAAATTACATATTGGTTCTGCATGCAAGACGTATCAGTTTTTAAGCTGATAAACAAATGCAGGCTTTCACCAAAGTTTAAAAATTTAAATCATACTTTTTTTTACATTTTGTTGTACAAAAATCTAAAGATAGGTTTCTCTTTTCTAATTTTCGAGAACAAAAGAGATCTAAAAAAAATTCAAGAAGCCAAAATTAAACATTAAAAATTTTTTTGTAAAACTTTGACTCAATTTAATTTACAGAAAGTAACACAACTGCATACAAAAAATTACACTGGTACTTTTTTCAGTGTAGAAAACAAACAATACACCTAAAATAAAGCAGCTCTTTCGGCAAGGGTAGAAATTCGGAAAGCTCTAAAATTTTTAAAAACGTTAGACCCAAAGTCCGCATATAATACGTATGCCAGAGCAATAATACCGCTGCAATGTTGCGAATTTTTGCAAGCTCAGCACGTTCCAAATTACTAAACGAAAAGTTGTAAAAGAATAGGACTTTAGAGGAATTACCGGGCGTCTCTGGCGCCAACAAATAAAACCTAACTAGCTTTTCTTGTTTAGAAAGCTTGGCCCATTTTAAACATACGCGAACATACTGAAGGAAAAACAATAAGGGCCCATGAAATCGACAAAACTTAGTAAATCCAAAAACTAATATAGAAAGGGAGCTTATAAATGTCATCAGTGTTTATAGAACACATATTCTAACTAATACGTGACTCTTTCGTCGTCTGTAGTCCTTCTGTCGTCTTTTTATAAAGTGCAGTAGACCGAGCGGTAACAGGTGATCCGTGATAATATACTAAATACAGTAAAGGATATTAATTTCGAACTTTTATGTCCCTAATTACCAATTTTAATCTATACTAAAGAAATAATAATAACGGCCCATTAAATCGACAAAATCAAGTAAATCCAAAAATTGAAATAAAAAAGAGAGAGTAGAAATCTACATAACATACTCTTGTCAGTGTACATAGAGCACATATTATCGCTCACGGGCGGCATTTTCATGTTTTTCACAGTTTAGTAAATCTTTAACACAACTTTAGTTACACAACTGTAACATAAAATTTTCGTATTTTTTTACACAATTTTCTAAAACTTTTTTACAATTTTAGTTACACAAATGTATGAAAAAAATTACGTAGGTATTCTTTTCGTGTAGAAAACAAATAATATATCTAACAGAGCAGCTTAAGAAATCGGAAAGCTTTAAAATTTTAAAAAACGTTAGTCCCAAAGTCCGCATATAATACGTATGCCAGAGCAATAGTACCGCTACACTCTAGCGAATTTTTGCAAGATCAGCATGTTCCAAGTTACTTAACAAAAGGTTGTAAAAGAATAGGAGGACTTTAGAGGAATTACCGAGCGTCTCTAGCGCCAACAGATAAAACCTAACTTTTCTTGTTTAAAAAGGCTTGGGACATTTTAAACATACGCGAACATACTGAAGGCAAAACAATAAGAGCTCATGAAATCGGCTCTTTCGTCTTTTGTAGTCCTTTTGTCGTCTTTCTATAAAATGTAATAGACCGAACGGCGATAGCAAAATATATTAAAAATAGTAAAGATTATAGATTTTGAACTTTTATGTCCCTATTTACCAATTTTAATCTATACTGAAGAAAAAATAATACCGGCTTAAAAAATCCAAAAATTGAAATGAAACAGAGAGAATCTAGAAACATATTTATCATCGAGCTTACACTATTCTCAGTGTACATAGAACACATATTATAACTCACGGGCGGCATTTTTATTGCCTGTAGTCGTTCGTTCTGTCTCCTTCCTTTGGAGTAGAATAGACCGTGCGACGGCAGCATAATAAATCAAAATTGTAGGGATTTTAATATACCTCGTCGTCAGTCAGAATACAGAATATTACTGCGTAATTTACTCTAATTTTTTTCCTAAAATAAAAAGTTAGGGGACGTCTCTGGGCAGGCTAGGATAGGCTTGCGATCAAGGTTAGGTGTTAACAACGATTTTGACCTGTCAAAAAAAGACAGGAGAGCTAATGCTATGGGTCAGATGCAACCTTTACTATAGTGTAATCCAGACTAGTCTTGAATTGCCTTAAAACCCTAAGACAGGCCAGCAGAACTAACAAGATCAGTCTTGTCTGGGTGCCAAGCCACACGGGAGTCGAAGGAAATGAAAAAGCAGACGCACTAGCCAGGGCGGGAGCAGAATCCGCGCTGGTTGGACCAGAGTCTAACTTTGGCTTACCTAAGGCGACAGTCACGAAAGAAGTAGGAGAGTGGGTTGTTAGAAAAGGGATTCAAAACTGGCGGGTAACTCCAAGACAACAACACTTCAAAACCCTTCTAAAGCCAGACAAACACAGAACAAACCCACTCCTAGAATTACACAGGAATCGCCTAAGAATAATCATAGGGCTATACACAGGCCAATGCCGACTCAACAAACACATCAACAGACTGGGAGTAAGTAACACACCAGAGTCTAGGTTCTGTGGTGTTGAGGAGGAAACGCCACTTCATCTAATCTGCAACTGCGTAGCAAGACAGAGAACTAGGGCGAAAATATTCGGACCTGGACAGATAGAAAACAAACTGATCTGCTTCATAAAGGAGATGTTTAAGTTGGGATGAGCCACAATAGACCACTTGAGTCGCAGTGGAGGGGCGACTTTCGCACCACTCATATTCAAACCTAACCTAACCTAACCTATAGTGTAAAATAGTTGAGAATGTTTTCATTTATAGAGCGATATTATCGTTGGATAGTTTGCTGCACTAAAGCGCACTTTTAAAAACTATCCACCCCTAGTATTTCGAGAACTGAGCGGAACATTATATATGTATTCAATGCCTTGGTCGCACACCCATCGGTTTTTTTTTTAAATTGGACCCCTCCCCCTTTATGATACCTCTTTGGAAGGGTTTTGCATCAGCTTTACAACGGTGTATATTTTTCTGAATTTGAGAATAATAGCAGTTTTTAAGATATTGGCGGTTAAAACGTCAAAACATTGATATTTTTACCAAGGAAATTATTTGATTACCATTTACAAAATACCCTAAACTTATTTCAAGGGTTCATCGAGATATGCAAATTATGTATTCAGAATGTTTCAAGGCCTCACGCCCTGGGTGCAGACCACATTCACTACTTTTAAAAAATGGGCGTCCCTCGAAGCGTTTTCGAAATTAGTGGGGTGGATAGTTGTTAAATTGTCACCCTGTATATACGCGACCCGCTTACCTATAGTTGAATTGATTTCCGCAGTACAGTGGCTGACTTAGGTATCTGTACCATAGTAAAAAAATTATTTACGCATCCTGAACGCAAATATTTTGCGATTATTATAAACCATTAAAATCTGTATATATAAATATTTTTTTAGGCATATAATTTTGTTGCAGCTTTCCCCATTTGCGCAATAAACTTAAGATACAGAGACTACTTCGAGCAATATTCACGTAAACTTTACAGAAAACAGTAGTAGCAAAAAAACGGATTTATTGTGCTTTTGAACTTTTTCAATTTTATTAAATAGTTGAAAGCTTCAACTAAAAAGCTCTTCAACAAAAGATTACATTAATAATTTATAATTTTTTTTCTGTTTAAAAGGGTTCACCAGGAGAGTCAATTAGAGGCCCACCAGGTCCTCCCGGGATTGCTGGGATACCTGGACCACCAGCCCCTGAGGTAGGTACAATTTTTTACGATAAAAATATATATTTTTTGGCACACTTGTTGCAGTCGGTCTTAATAAAGAAATAATATAAAATAGTTAGACCGTCGAAAATATCGACATATTTGCGGTCGTATAAAATAAAAATACATGAAACTGCAGGGAATTTTCCCTTTTTAGGGAATTTTCGACCATGAAAGGGAAAAAGGGAATTTTAAATAATTTTTCTCCCATTTTCTAATAGTAGGGAAGGCCGTAAAATTTTTTGAAACTTATTTTCTTAGTTAGCAAACATTAATAGAATTGTTCAGTGAGCACTTCTTAGAAAAAATGTCTATATAAACCCTTCCTATTTTCCGATGGGTTTAGTCGCACAATGCAAAAGAAGATATGAATTCGAGGAACTTTTTTTCTTCGTAATACATATAATGTTTATTAGTGAAAGCTATACTTAAGCTAAGTATAAAAATAATATGAGTAATCTCTAAGTATAGGAAATATCTCTGGCAAAATTTTCAAAAAATGAAATATTCAATTTTTGACAATTTTTCAGAGATATATCCTAGACTTAGAGATTAGTCATACCTATTTTTATACTTAGTTTAAGTATAGCTTTTACGAATAAACATGTATGCAATACTATGAAAAAAAGTTCCTCGAATTTATAACTTTTGTTGCATTTTGCACATAAACCCATCGGAGACCTCCCCCCTATTCATTTAAAAAAATCTGCTTAGAATTGATCAAGAAACAGTTTTATCGATGTTTGCTGACTAAAAAGTTCCCAAAATCTTCACGGCCGCGCAGTTAATAAAACTTTAAAATATATAGTTTTGGCCGTTGAAGAACTACAATATGTTTTCGATAGATCAAAATCCAATATTGTATTGATTTATTCTAAAAATATTAAAACATAATATATAAGTCCACAGTACACCAGTCTATTTTTTAAGTGATAAGTAAAACAGGCTGAATTTTTGTTAATAGCTTTATTTTGTCAAGACTTCCAAGTATTTCTTGTGCGAAAATTTTTAAAATTGATTCCTAAGAGGCTGCGCGGGCGCAAAAATCTTTATAACTTCGAACTGACTTAACCAAACATGTCAGTTTGGGGACAATGTGCCATTTACTTTCAAAAGACATTTTTTAATCCACAAAATTGCCAGTATAACTGTGGCGATATGGACTTTCGCACTTTAGAGCACTTTTTCTTACTTATTTTAAAGATAAAATATCATTTTTAATCCCCAGGATAAATATTGTCGATAGATAAGGTGTACTTAAAAGGGAAAATCACGATAAAATATGTGGGCCAGGGATAAAAATTTTAAAAATGAAAATACTCGGAAAACGTTCAAAAAATAAGTTATAAGCCTCGTGATAACATTGCATATTGCTTTTTACAAGCTGTTCGGATTTCATCCTCAATTTATTAGCTAAATAAGTTAGAATTTTTTTTGTTTATTTTATTTCGTTTTATTATTTAAATTATAACTATAAAATTACGCCTAATAATATAAGAAACCTTTATTTCCCGCGCCGCGACTTTTATTTAAATTTCTCGTGTATCCAATGAAAGGACTAGAGCGAGCACAGGAAGAGCCCTCTGGTGGCGAAAAAATGCAACGTAAAAACGGCGCAAGAAAGTGCGCATAAAACTAGGACTTGAGAAAGGAATGTCAAGCTAACCGCGCGCGGAGTGAAAATAAAACTTCAACATTCTAAGAAAAACTCCGTCTAAAAAGTGCCAAAACGTTCTCTAAACCCAACCCGCAGTTTGTTCGACTCAGCATATGGACATTACAAGACTGGTAAGTGTGAGCTCTGTCCTCGATATTTTTTTCTATAATTAAAACGTTACGCAAATTTAAAATTGATACTTATCAGTTGGTAGTGGACCTATATGCTAGTTCATATTGGTCCTTCGCAGCCATAGATGCTCAAAATTTCTTTAAAAAAAATAAAGGTTTCTGCTAATTAAAAGCATTTTCTTTTACCCTAATTAAAATTATAGTACTATCTTTGTCCCACACATTGCTATAAATTTTTATTTAATTTTTATATTTTCGTCCAAATAAATTCAAGGCCGCGCTCGACGCCGGACAAAAACCATTTTTTGTGGGGAATTCCGAGTTGCAATTTTTTGTGGTATATTCCTATTTCTTAAGGTGTTTCCCAAGGAATTTGTAAACAAACAATCTAAGCTGGGGATTCCGTTTTTGTTTTGATATTTATAAACACTTTTTTATAGGGTGTTTCCCGAACGCTTTTATATACGTTTGTATTGGGTGTTTTAAAAATTAAAAGTCGCTTTTCTAGTTACCTATTTAAGCCGTTAAAATGGCTAACGTAGGAAAAATCAAACAGCATAAAGTCTTACGGACAATGGCTTGTAACCAAATGATAGAACTAAAAGCTCTTGCTGATCGTATTGGTGAAAATGAGCACACAAAAAGGCAGTTTAAGTCCATGTGCATTCATTACGATCAAATTGAATCAGATTTTCGCAAAAATCATCAAAGCCTTTTAACTTTACTCGCGCTTTCAGAGGCTGATGAAGTCTTAACCGAGGAAGAATCAGTACGCACACAGTTTCAATTTAATGCTTCTTATGTACGCGCTATTTTCGAAAATTTGGATGAAAGCCAAACGGGGTCAGAACCTCAAGGGGCGTCTTCTGCATCTCAGAGAAAATCATGCAATGTCAGACTCCCTAAGATTGAGATTCCGACCTTTTCAGGTGATCCAAAAACTTTTAGATATTTTCGAGACGTTTTTAAATCTCTTGTACACGAAAATTCTGATCTCGAAAATATTGAAAAATTTAACCACCTGCTTTCAGCCCTCTCAGGGCCACCTAAAGACCTGGTTCAGTGTACTCCTTTGGAAGCTGACCTATACTCAAACGCTTACCAATCATTAATGGATCGCTATGACGTCCCCAGACTTATAGCATTCGCGCATCTTAAAGCCATTGAAAACGCTCCTTACGTAACCAATTGTAAAGACGCAAAGTCACTTCGCACTCTAATTGATACCTTTTCTGAAAATCTATCTGCGCTAAAAAGCATGAAGTTTCCTGTAAATGAGTGGGACTTCCTTCTATTTTATATGTTATCTAAGCACTTAGATGATGATACTATAACTCGTTTTGAATTCGAAGAAAATAAAAACAGCAAAATTATCCCCAAATTTGATTCTCTAAAGATATTTGTTCTTAATCAATGCAACGCCCTAGACGCCATAGAGTTTTCTACATCAGTCAATTCGAAATCAAATTATTATTCTAACCCGCAATATAGAAAATCCAAACCGCCTGCGCAAGCAGTTCATAATTTCAGTCCAAAACCGCGATCAAATTCTTTCTTTACCGCACCAAGTGCCTCTCGCTCGACTCAAAATAACAATTTTGTTCAGAATCCATGCCCTTGCTGTGGTCATTCTGATCACACAATCTATAGATGCCAAGAATTTCATAATAAGTCTCCTCAAGATAGATTTAATTTTGTACGGCTTAAGGGTTGGTGTACCAACTGTTTGAGTCAAGGTCATCGCTATAAGGGGTGCAACTCTACCCATTTATGTCGTTTCTGCAGCGATAAACACCACAGTCTTTTACATCATGACCGCACTAATCAAAATATTGATCACTCTTCGCACTCGCAATCTAGTCCGCCGCAAGCCACACCGCCAAACCAAACCACTCAGCAACCCCCATTTTGTGGAGTAAGTTCTATTCCTACCAACAACACCCTCTTATCAACCGCTATAGCTGAAATTTCTGACAAATATGGTAATTATCATAAAGTAAGGCTTCTTTTAGACAGTGGCTCTCAGCTAACATACATTTCTGAAAATTGTGTTAATAGACTCGGATTAAAAAGGTTCGATTGTTCTATGTCTATTTATGGCTTAGGACAAATGAGTCAACACACATCAAAAGGAGGTGTTTCATGCACTCTTAAACCTGTGGCAAAAGATAACCCTACTTTTTCGATAGACGCCATTGTAATGGCTGATCTTTGCCCAATGTTACCGATCGCTTCTTTTCAAAAAACTTCTTGGCCGCATATTTCTCAGCTCAAGTTATCAGATTTAAATTGGCATAAAACATCACCTATTGACCTACTCATAGGTGCGAATCTTTACCCCTATATTCTCCAACAGGGTCGTTTGTCAGGCCAACCTCACGAACCTGTAGCTTTAGAAACTTCATTTGGCTGGGTTCTCTCGGGAAACATTGTGCCGTCCATAAAAAATGTTAGCTTTTCATATTTTACGCACTCTCAAAGTGACCCCTTGTCACTAGAAAGAACTATGCAAAAGTTCTGGGAGCTAGAAGAGTTGCCAAGTATCTCTTGTCTCTCTCCCGATGAAAAATTGTCTGAAGAAATATTCTCTAAAACGCATATTCGCACCGAATCTGGCCGTTACCAGGTTTCCTTACCATTTAAGAATAAGTCAGAACCGCAATTTCAAAGAGATGAATCCCGAATTCCCGCACTTCGTCGATATTTCATGCTAGAAAAAAGATTATTATCAAATCCAGATATCTACAAAAAATATATTGACTTAATTCAAGAATATATAGACTTGGATTATATCGAGGAAGTACCTAGTAATTCAAACCCCTCTACTTCTTACATAATTCCCCATCATTGCGTAACAAAGGGGGACTCTATACGCATAGTTTATGATGCTTCAATGAAAACTACTATTCAACATACATCCCTAAATGATACCTTATTAGTAGGTCAAAAACTCCAACATGACCTCGTAAAAATCTTATTAAATTTCCGTCTCTATCCTGTGGTTTTTACATGTGATATCAAAGGCATGTTTAATCAAATTCTAATCACACCACCTCATAGGGACTTTCAGCGCATATTATGGCGTTTTGCGCCAAACGAGCCACTAAAGGAATACCGCTGGAAAAGAATGATCTTCGGTCTGTCTAGTTCGCCATTTATTGCTAATAGAGTGATTGTTCAATTGGCTGAGGATGAAAAATCTAACTACCCCCGAGCATATGAAGTTCTAAAATCCTCAATTTATATTGACGACTGTGTCACAGGCTGTTTTTCACTTTCTGAAGCTAAGCTGGTCCGTGACGACCTTATAAATTGTCTAAAAACAGGTGGGTTTGACTTAAGAAAATTTAGCAGCAATAAATTATCTTTTTTGTCTGATCTTCCCGAGTCGCATATTCAATCAGGTTCTCTTAATTTTGACGATGATTCTGCTACAATAAAAATTCTGGGCCTTCGATGGCAACCATCTAGTGATGTTTTTCACTATTCTATTCAAACCTCAGATAATAATTTGACTTGCACAAAAAGGGCAATATTAAGCCTTGTCGCACGCATTTTTGATCCAATAGGATTTCTCGCTCCTGTTACTTTATTCGCAAAACTGATTATCCAAACTCTCTGGATGGAGGGTTTAGACTGGGACTCTATCCCCTCTGCTGAAACAGTAGAACGCTGGACAAAATTCAAAGAACAATTACCCGCTTTATCACAAATTGAAATTCCCCGCCAAATGACGCTTATCAGCACAAAAACTCAGTGCGATCTAATAGGTTTTTGTGACGCTTCACAGCGTGCAATTTCTTGCGTTACATATCTCCGATTTTTTGATAAAATTACAGGCATGTTTCAGACATTTTTTGTAATGGGCAAAAGCAAAGTAGCTCCTATTAAAAAACAGTTATCTATACCCAGGTTAGAGCTCGAAGCCGCATTGATGGTGACCCAACTTATTTCTTATGTCACTGAACTTTTTAAAGACAAGCTTCAAATTGAAAATATATATGTTTTTTCTGATTCAACCATTACCTTATATTGGATAAAAAGTCCTCCCTATAAATTTAAAACATTTGTTGCAAATCGAGTCTCCCGAATTCAAGAAATTCTCCCTCCTTCCATTTTTTATCATGTAGTATCAGAATCGAATCCCGCCGACTGTGCTTCGAGATCCCTTCTTCCGAATGAAATTTTAAACTGCAGTTTGTGGTTTAAGGGACCCCAATGGTTAAAAGGGTCTAAAGACGACTGGCCAAAATCTATAGATATTAAATTAGATAAGGAGCTAATCTCCTGTGAAGAAAAAAACTATCTCTCCTTCGCCGCCTTTGCGGAAGACCCTAATTGCTTCGAAAATTTAATAAACAAATTTTCTTCACTGACAAAAATTTTAAGAATCGTTACTTATATACTACGTTTTATCAAACTTTTACGCCGTAAGAAAAATCCATCAGACTCTAACTTACCTAAAATTATTACTCTTCAAGAGTTAGATAATTCTTTGTTCATGCTCATAAAATTCATCCAACACAAATCGTTTTCTGAAGATATTGCAAATCTTACCGCTAAAAGGCTGCCTGTTAAAAATCTTCGAAAACTAGGTGCTTTTCTGGATGAAAATGGTATCCTTCGCGTCGGCGGGCGCCTAGTCAATTCTAAATTACATTATGACCAAAAACATCCCGCTATTTTGCCGCGAGATCATCGCCTAACCACTCTTGTTATTGAATATTACCACAAGGTCTATCTGCATCCAGGAAAACACACCCTCCATTTTCTTCTTTTACAGCGTTTCTGGATTTTGTCTGCGCGACGCGCAATAAACTCAGTAGTTGCAAACTGCAGAAATTGTTGGATTCTTAAACCCAGGCCCTATGAGCCTGGTCCCATGGGTAACTTACCTACTCTTCGCGTATCTCAAATCAAACCTTTCAGTGTCGTGGGTATAGACTACGCAGGCTTTTTTACGACAGCTCTATCAAAAACCCGCAATCCCAAGACTTCAAAGTCTTATGTCTGCATTTTTAAATGTTTTGCAACCACTGCAACTCACCTAGAAATAGTCTCGGATCTTACTTGTGAAGCTTTCTTGGCAGCACTACGAAGATTCACTTCGCGTCGTGGTAAAATTTGCAAAATATTCTCCGATAATGCAACTTGCTTTACGGCTGCGGAAAAACAGCTGCGAGATATGTTCAAAACCTCAGTCGAATCCCAACATATCGAATGGCATTTCCAGCCACCTTCTGCACCCCATTTTTCAGGCTTGGCAGAAGCAGGGGTAAAATCTTTTAAGACCCATCTCCATAGGATTATCGGCGAACAAATTTTAACATTTGAGGAGCTTTATACTGTCATTGTGCAGATTGAGGCTCTTCTGAACAGTAGACCGCTTTGTCAAGTCTCTACAGACCCTCACGACTTTTCAGTGCTTACGCCTGGGCACTTCTTGACCCTCGAACCTCTTTCTGCTTTACCCGATCATGATTTAACGCATCTTAAATTAAACCGCTTAGATAGGTGGCAGATGTTGCAGCGAATGCACCAGGACTTTTGGTCAAGGTGGAAAAACGAGTACCTGAACACATTACAACAAAAGGGCAAGTGGTTAGAACCTTCCTCTCCTTTACCCGAAGTTGGAACTCTAGTGCTAATTAAAGCAGATAATATTCGACCTTCTAACTGGCCATTAGGCCGAATTTCCGCGTTACATCCTGGCAAGGATAACATTTGTCGTGTAGCGACTGTGGTAACTAGTCTAGGGACTTTTAAGAGACCCCTAGTAAAATTATGCCCGCTACCCTTTGCAAAATCTGAATGAAAGAAATTACTTTCTTTGGGGGTGGAGCATGTTCGGATTTCATCCTCAATTTATTAGCTAAATAAGTTAGAATTTTTTTTGTTTATTTTATTTCGTTTTATTATTTAAATTATAACTATAAAATTACGCCTAATAATATAAGAAACCTTTATTTCCCGCGCCGCGACTTTTATTTAAATTTCTCGTGTATCCAATGAAAGGACTAGAGCGAGCACAGGAAGAGCCCTCTGGTGGCGAAAAAATGCAACGTAAAAACGGCGCAAGAAAGTGCGCATAAAACTAGGACTTGAGAAAGGAATGTCAAGCTAACCGCGCGCGGAGTGAAAATAAAACTTCAACATTCTAAGAAAAACTCCGTCTAAAAAGTGCCAAAACGTTCTCTAAACCCAACCCGCAGTTTGTTCGACTCAGCATATGGACATTACAAGACTGGTAAGTGTGAGCTCTGTCCTCGATATTTTTTTCTATAATTAAAACGTTACGCAAATTTAAAATTGATACTTATCAGTTGGTAGTGGACCTATATGCTAGTTCACAAGCTTTTCACGTCGAGATAAATAGTGTCAGTTTTATCCCTTGGTAACCGATATATATTAAAGATAATATTTCGACATTAACATCTCTAATGTTTTGTCAAAAAGGGAAATTTAGATTAGATTAGGAGCACTGAGGACGCAAAAGTTTCACTTAAATCTTAACGCCAATTTTTGATAGCTATCAAATATCGAAAAAATAATGTCTGTTTTATTTCGAATACAAAAGTTGTCGTAAATCATTTGTTTCAATTGATCAACAATATTAACTTTATTTGAGTTTCCACACACCCACTAGACACTGAATGTCCATTCGTTTGAAAAATAATGTTAATTTTGTGAAAAAATCCCATAAAAACTTTGTCATTGTCATTTGAAAAACTATCGCCGATTATTGTACGCAATCTGTAGGACAACAAAAATGCAAAAATAGCCCAATTTTAGCTTTTTTGCCAAATTTTCCGAATATTTACGGCTTTCCAGTGAACCGTGTTGTTTTTACTTGGTCCACGCGAAAAACAATAAATTGTTTACCCGATAGAACATAACAGCAACATTAAAATGCGTGTTGTTAGTTTTTAAATCATTTCATATGATGACAAAATTTTGTAATCTCGTTACAATTGACTGTAAATATTCAATTCACACATATAAGAGGATTATCTGCAAATATTGGATAAATATATTTGATTTAATCTGAATCGGAAAAATCAAACTTTAAGGCTTGGTTATAGTTCGAGCCCTACAGATTCAGATACTGCGTTTAATGGGAGGAACAACACACTTGGTATGGAATCACCCCCCACCCTTGGCAGAGAGGTGGTTCTCCTTCCTTAAACGTGCTTTTTGACAATTTCTTGCTAATAACTCAAGAACTGTCAACTTTTTTAAAATCCTTTAGAAATCAGCTTTTGAGCAGACAAAATTTCCTTTATTTCGATGTACACGAGTCTCCTCTGACTCATTGGTGCACGTGCCATAGGCGGACCATAAAGGGGAAAATTTTTAAAATTTAAATTTTCTTTTTTTCTTGTGCTATTTTTTATTCGTTTCTCTCAAAAAAAGTTGTTTAGTCAAAAATACATTGTATACAGTTACATATTTTTTAAGTTACATATCTTTCGAAAGCAGCCACTTTAAAATCAAAATCCTAGGAATCCTCAAATCAATAAAAAATTGAACATTATTTATTTATGTCTGGTTAGTATTAATATGTAAAGCTAACAGATAGAAAAAGGAATGAATGGATAAGAAATATAATACAAAAGTAAGGAATGTCAGAGGAGAAGTAGCAAAATTAAAATGGAAATTTTCCGGTCTTAATATCAGATAGAAAGACGATCGATGGAACAAATGTATTGTAAACTGGAGACCTTTGGGACATTGAAAGAAGTAGGGGAGCCGAACCGAACCCCAAATAAGATGAGCGGACAATTTGAAGAAACACGCGAAAACTGGATGGTTGAACACGGCGTCAGACAGAAAAGAGTGGAAGATATTGGGGGAGGCCTATGTCCAAAGATGGATTGAAGAAGGCTAAATAGATAGAAAGATAGATTAACATAGATCTCAATTTTTCAGCTGGCCTGCGAGATCACCAGATTTGGCACCCAATAATGTTTTTTATGGGGCTTTGCAAAAAGCTACTACTACAATAGTTCTTACATCAATATGAAAGAATTTGCTTTTAAAACAGACACCTCTCCCATTTGTTTCGCTGGGCATAAACTTTAGTTTGTGGTGGACACAGCATTGAATATTACAAAAAAGAACAAGCTTGAAAAAAAGGATTTTACGTTACGTACCCACTAAACACAAAAACATTTTAATAACGTCAAAATAATTTTTAATTTAAATACATAACGTTAGGTCTGATGTTAGTCCTAACGTCATAACCCGTTTTTTGACGTTAGAAAAATAATCTTATGTTTTTCTAACATTGAAAATTAAAAATTTCCAACATCAAAAAACAAATGTTTTTTTAACACTAAAAAAATATATTTTTTATAAATATCTCCAAAGATAAGGTAACTTTAATAACGTAAATAAATTTCTTTTATTTTGGAAACGCAGAGCAGCAAAAGTCCGTTGAGGTTTTCGTAAACTCGACACTCAGTGAAGAAAATTCAGCTTCTAAAAATTATATTTGAAATCTATGTAAACAATAATTTTATAGTAAATGTCTCATTTGTATTCATGGTCAAGTGAATACGCAGCTTGAGGCAAATAATATTCAACTAAATGATCGTTTGAAGTTACCACTCTGATCGGATGGTTCAGCATGACACGGGTCCATGCTTGTTGCTGTTAGCCACGTTGTTAAAGCACATACATATACATATGCGTTTAGCCTCACAGGGAGGCAAAATTCATTTGCCTCGCTGTGAGGTCGAACGCGTATATGTATGTGTACGTACCTTGAAGACCGGCGACTAATCGACCGCGGCGAATTGTCGCATTCCCTGTCTGATTATATATAACGAAGGTAAACGATATTCCATACAAAACCATTTTTTTTTAGTTTTCTTTTCTTACCTTATTTTGTGGTGCTTCATTTAAATCACTGCATATTAGGGACGGGCTATCGGAGCAGTACCTGTTCATTTCAAAACCGGTTTTTTCTCGGAATAGGTCGGAACAGGTTTTTCAAGTTCTTCCATTTCGTCGGAACAGTTTTTTTTTAATGGAAACGATCCTCGGATAACACAAAAAACAATCAAAGTGGGGGACCGGCAAAGGCAAATGGACTGTCTAAGAACAAAGAGAGCGAAGTAAAAACATGATGACCTTTTTTTTTGGTGGCAAATTTTTATATGGGCGCCCTTTTCAATATTCGACCCCCCGCCCCCTGAGGCACGCTACGCTATTTTGACCAGCCTACTTCGGAACAGGAGCAGAATTTTCGGAACAGGTTTTTTCTGGAACCGGAACAGTCTGTACCTGTTCCTAAAAAAACGTTGTTCCGCCCATCC
Organism: Aspidapion aeneum; assembly: GCA_963576565.1. Lineage (NCBI taxonomy): Eukaryota > Metazoa > Arthropoda > Insecta > Coleoptera > Brentidae > Aspidapion > Aspidapion aeneum. Next base: position 41,135,872 of record OY755043.1, read on the forward strand.
CTACATCTATTTATTGTTTTTTAACTATACCATCTTTCCCACACATCTGGAGTATATTCCGACACAAATATGTATTCACTCTCATTATTAATATTTGTGCTTTTAATTTGCCACGTGCGTTTTTACAAAAGGCAAATATTTTAACCAAAATAACACACAGCGTCTCTCTTAATACAAAAAATATAGGCTTAGTATACTTTGTGATCTTAGTAACTCGTATCAACTCGCAGCGAAACGCAACCACAGAAGAGCCACGTGACGCTCTGGTCACAGCCTACCTAGGTGCTAGGCTGTGCTCTGGTAGTGGAACTAAAACAGCGCCCAACATTTATTAGCTTCATATATCTTAAATTAAATTTAACGTTAGAAATGAGATCTAGAAAAAACCATAATTATATTGATGGTATTATTTTTAATGTTAATAGAATTATGGTTCTCTAAATGTTGGTTTCTTAACGTTATTAGTAAATATATTTTTATTATAGCTTTTACATGTCAAAAGCTGACTTAATTTAAACACAAATTTGTGGTAAAAAAAATCTGATAATTACTACTTACTAAATTTTCTTTGTAGACAAGTAGCGCGTGTGTACTCTGTTAAGAATTTTCGAAGAGGAAAAAGTCGGCCGTCTCAGCAAAATAAACCTATTTCAGAAAATTCAGCCCATTACTCATCACTTAAAAAATAAACCGGTGTACTGTGGACTATTAGTAAAAACGAAAAATTCAGATTCGTATGATATAAAACTGTTTTCTTATTAAATCTGACTTTCCAAATTTACCTTACAGAAAATATAAATAAGAAAAAACGGAATTTTAAAATTTTGTTTACAAGCAATTTAAATTATTATTTGCATTATGGCATGGAAAAAGAACAATTTTCATTAAATGGATTTTGCTGTTTTGCATTTAAAAAGTTTTTAAATAGACATGTTTTGTTTAAACCCATATGTGTATTATAATTTATATTTTGTAGGTATTTTAATGTTCGGTTATTTATATTTATTTAGTCCAGTAAAACCGGAAAAAACCTAGCGTGTTTGGACTTTTAATATTAACGTCACTTTCGTTATAGATGTGGTTAATTGCAAATTTCTTGAATAAATTGCTTTACCTTAGAACAATTTGTTTTTGAATCAAATTATTTCTTTTTAGTTCAACGCAGCGTTTAATCTCGAAATGAGACTTTATTTTTCTTCTTTAATTGTTTTGTTTCAGTATACTCCATTTTGTAACAAAGCAAACTCTCTTCATATAAGTAATATTTTGCTTCCAGAAAAAACGGCGCCTTAGATTAATTCAATTCCAATTTATAATAAAACAATTTCTGGTTCACATTAAAATAAAAGGCAATACATTTTTTATTCCAAATCAAGAAAATATTCTCTTGGTGAATAGAAAAGTATAAAATATTTTACTTCAAAGCAATTTGCTTTGATCTAAGACATTTTTTTTTACCGTGTGTGCATTGCAACATTGCGATTTTTAACCAAAAAAAACTTAAATAAGTTTTTACCGGTCATATTTGCATTATACTAAAATACACAGATTTTTAAAGTCTTTATTTTTCCACAGTCTGTTTATTAAATTGCCGGTTTCGGGATAGCTCCCATCCTCAGGCCAGACTACAATAATTAAGAAAACGTTTCTTTTACAAATTTTGTCAAACATGGTTAAGCAATATAATATTATAGCATTTTAATAAAATTATTAGATACTTAAGTATAATCTTACGAACAATGTATTATGTATAACAAACAACATCATAAAAAATATAAAAATATAAAAGAAGAAAAAAGTTAAAAAATTAAAAAAATACAATGGATGTTCGCCTAATCCAAATCAAAAGAACCACATATCCAAGAAACTAGTTACTTCAACATGAAGAAAGAAAAGCTTGGAATTAACATTGTCATTTTACTTGTCATTTTTGTGAATCCAGATTTTAAAATGTGATTTGTTTACTGCTTTCTTCAAGCATCAAAATTTTAATATTTAAAAGGCAGAAATATTTTTATGCAAAATTCGTTAAGAAAAATTACTTAAAACTGCTAACATTGTCTTACACATAATGGCAATCAGTTTGAACATTTATATCATTAAAGAAAAATTTGTTTTTATTTTTTGTAACTCGTTATTTTTTTGTATTTGTCGTAGACTTTTTTTCATATAAATCTTTAACTAAACGTAAAACCATTTAAATTTGCTAAGTATTAAAACAGTTAAACTAAAAATTGTTTAACTAGAAATTTTTAATTTATGTTTATCTTGGAAATTTCCAGGTTAGGACTAATTTTTTTTTTTTTAATATAAAATATATATATTTTTAACCATTTTGAAAAAATTGCATTTTAAATAATTCCTTGTATCTCGCTTATTTTAATAGATATTTTTATTCTGTAAAAACTTGTTTAGAGCAAAATTATTACTTTTTTCGTTTTTTTAAGATATTGATTTTGAGATAAGGTATTTACCATAAAAAAATTAAATACAAACCTGGATTTTTTTATTAATATTTTGATTGGTTTCATGCTATTATTATCTTAAAATGATAAAACTATAATATTTTTTTGATTTAAGGTTAAAAAAATTATTATTTGAAAAAAAAAATCTCCGAACCGGGAAATTTCCAACGTAGATATAAATGAATAATTGCAAGACACACTAATTAAACGATTTTTACTTTATCTATTTTAAAACGTTAATTAAAAGATTTATATATATAGTAAAAAATGTTAAAAAGTTACAACAATTATATCATAGTAATTATTTGATGGTAGCACAGCAACTCATGAAATTTACTTCAACATGAAAAAACAAAAGCGTGGAATTGACATTGTCATTTTACTTGTCATTTTTGTGAATCTAGATTTTGAAAAATGTGATATGTTTGACTGCTTTCTTCAAGCAACAAAATTTTAATATTTAAAAGGCAGAAATATTTTTATGCAAAATTCGTTAAGAAAAATAACTTAAAACTGCCAACAATGTCTTACACGTAATGGCAATCAGTTTGAACATTTATATCATTAAAGAAAAATTCGTTTTTATTTTTTGTAACTCGTTATTTTTTTGTATTTGTCGTAGACTTTTTTTCATATAAATCTTTAACTTAACGTAAAACCATTTAAATTTGCTAAGTATTAAAACAGTTAAACTAAAAATTGTTTAACTAGCAATTTTTAATTTATCTTGGAAATTTCCAGGTAAGGACTAGAATTTTTTAAAAAATATCAGATATATATTTTTTAACCATAAAACACAAACATTTTTAATTTTTAATGTTCTGTGATATCAATAGCATGAAACCAATCAAAATAGTTATTAAACAAATCTAGGTTCGTATTTAATTTTATAATTATAAATTAAATCTTAAAAACTAAAGCTTATTTTAAAAAATCGACGTCATTATATTATTCTAAAACAGTTTTTACAGAATAGAAGACATTTCAAGGGATTATTAAAAATGCAATTTTTTTAAAAACTCCCTCTTTTAGCGAAACTACGGGGTATAAATATATAAAAATCTAATTACACCATTTATAAGGGCTTACAAAAAGGGCACGTGCAATCAGAAAATCGATATTTTTAATAATAGCCGAGTTTCCCATTTAATCCCGTTGAAAATGGGACACGCTGTAGGTGTATTGATGGAAAATATAAGGAATATGACGATGTGCACTCAGGACAATTTTTCGACTGTTATTTAAAGTAAGGTAGGTGGTAATTTTGGTATTATTCTAGAGTGTTGTTGAATATGTGGTTCTCAAGATTATTTTTGTATTTTTTAATTGTATTTTTTAATTTTTAAAACTTTTTCTTCTTTTAAATTTTTTTATGATTTTGTTTTTTATAAATAGAACTTATTGTTCATAAGATACTTAAGGATAATTAAGTGCCATAATATTATCATATTGATTAACCATGTCTGACAAAATTTGTAAAAGAAACGTTTTTTATTTTTAGTCTGGCCTGAGGATGGGAGCTATCCCGAAACCGGTCGCCGGAATTTAATAAACAGACTGTGGGAAAATAGAGAGTTTAAAAAAACTATCTGACTATTCTATAACAATCCCATATAATGGATACCCTGGAAGATCTGCATTTTAATAAATCTTTTAAATTTTTCAGAGTACGTGTACGTGCAACGTTACTTCAATCCTCTCCACGTTAGGCAAAGACTATCTAAGTTATTCATCTCCAGCTTTACCGGGATCTTCCGGTATTCCTGGAAGGCCTGGTGAGAGAGGTCCAATGGGCGAAAAGGGAATGCAGGGGGATCGAGGAGATAAAGGAGAAAGAGGTAAGGTATCTCGAATTGTATGTTTTTGGAAGGTAGATAAAACTGACCCCTTATTTCGTCGCTGGAATAGTGGCCCTCTGGAGCGAGACGCTTTTTTTCTCACCACTTCAAGTTTAGTGATTTCCTTACATGAATGGTGCCAACGAGAATCAATCCGACGCGAGAATTTTTGTTTAATTTTTATTTTAATCCAACGTAACCACTTTTTTCTTAAAGCATAACTCCCCTGTCAACTTGTTGGGAGATCAAATTCAACATATCCTAACCGGTGTCTATACCACTAACATTTTGCAAAATAAAACTCTATAAAAATGGATGATTTTTCGAAAAAAAAACTAATTTATAAAAAAAACAAAAATTTTTTTTATAAATCTTTTTTCACGAAGCACTTTTTTCAAAAACTAATAAAATTTAAAAAACTAAAAAAAAAAAATTTCGCGGCAAATCGAATTTTTGTTCACGGTTACTCACCCAGATACCACAAAGTCGAGCAAATCGACCTTCTGTTTTAAAAAATGGTATTTTTAAAATTGTCAGTTTTTCGAAATAGAGATATGAAAGAGCAAATTCAGTATTACCTAACTAATTTAGTAAACCTTCCTAACTCAAAGAAACGTAAATGAAAAATATCAAAATCGGTTCATTATTTTTTGAATTTTTGAGAATAAACTATTAAAAACAGATCAAAGTTTTTTTATGGTATTGTGTGAGGTTTTAAGTGCTTGACACTCGAACAGATGCTCCAATTTTTAGCATAGAAATCGTGTCAAAACTTATTAGGTTGCTTGTTAATTGCGTCTTTTAATTGTCAAAAAGTGACGACATGTTAAATGCAACGTTTCAACAAATTTATGGCAACTAAATTGTATGACTGTGCGTTAGGCTTGACTCTCGAGGAAAATGATTCGCTCCGCACAGACACTCTTTGAGTGCTTAGTTTAAACTTTAAAGTTTAAATAAGCAACCAATTAATATGATTGCCGACGATTCTTTTGGCACGAAACTTTATTTCCCATTTAAAACATTAACGAAGTATTTTTCATGTCCTTCGTTTTCAAATTCTTCGACCCCTTTTTATTTTACTGTTTCTATTCTGCTACAAATTCTTTAAATAATTTAATAGATATCAAGATCCAAAATAAGGTCTTAATACCTTAAAATAAATGTTACATCTCTAATTGTTAAGTAATTTATTTCAAAAATAAAAAACCGCCTTCGGCTACCCTAAAATTGGCCTGGATCGGAGCAAGACGTTTTTGAACTAAGGGGGATTTTTAAAAGATTACTTTACAAAAATTTTATTTGTTGTGTAAATAGTTTTTTTTTGTATTAAATTTCTATTAAATGATAATTTTTATTATATATTCTTGGCATGATTCATATGTTTTGTTTTTATTTTATATTCTAATTTGTTTCGTAAACTTAACTTATTTTGAAAACGTAAACATCAAATTAAAAAAGTAATATAGAATTAACTAAAATATACCAAATATCGAAATAAAATAATTCGTGTGATAAGAGGATTTCTATATGAAGATTTGTTGTAATTTTTATTAGCCTTTTTCGACAAAGCACCGATAATAAAAGACGAAACTTACCATTTAATTATTTTTGTAGGAGAAAGAGGCCCTTTAGGACCAGCAGGCCCCCCAGGCAACAAGGGAGAACCTGGCGTGGACGGTGCTCCTGGTCAACCAGGACCACCAGGAATGCCTGGCCCTCCTGGTCCCATTGAGTTTGAAAATGTCGACGTAAGTAATGTAATTTTTTATCAAGATCTGCTATTTTCACATTAAATTTACTGCACTAATTTTTACTTTCCTAGCCCGCACAGCAATGGCTAGAGAAGGTATTGTTTCCGATAAAAAAAACAGATAACGCCAAAAATGTGTTACACTGAGAAAAATAGGTCCACTAGATTAGCAACTTTTGTGTGCTTGGACATAATATAAAATTTAAATATTTGCATCACTTGTTAAGTATTTTCATCCACCTAGACTAGATTTTTCTATAAAAAGTTAAAACAAATTATTTTATATATAAGATATATTTTTTAATTTTGAGTAAAAAGATATATTTGTTTTTAATAGGTTTCGCACTTAAATTTATTCTACAAAATTATAAAACCTCTGAAACAAATGTTTCAGTTTCCAAATTTCCAAAAGAAAACATCCTAGATTTCATGTTAAGCCTACTACTTTTTAAACTTTAAGTTAATTGTAGAAGAAGGCGCTAAAGGCAAGAAAAATTTTGCATAGTACATTATATTTTAATTAAATCAAAGTCTAGGAAATCTGTTCAACAGTTTAATAACTGATACACGTCACATTATTTTGTCTCTGGTCCCACATGCAGTATTCCCAACTGCAGGGAATTGTTCCTTTCTAGGAAATTCACGAACCTGAAGGAAATATTTATTCTAAGTGTATACTTTATCTTTCTTCAATTTCATACAGATATTGCACATGGTTTAAATAGTTTTTTATCAACTCCAAATAGATATTTTCTCAGTGTATTTGGGAGTCTCTTTAACTATTTTAGCAATCTAGTTGTGACGTCTGTCCGAGTGTATGTCTGTCCGGCCCACGATAGCTCTGGACCAGACCAGTGGACCAATTTTCATGACAGATTTTTGTCAGTTAAAAAATTTACAAAATGATAATTTTTTAATGAAACATTGCATTAATATGCGGTTTTTAAAATATAGTAAAATACATTTTTTTTCAATAATTTGTGTTATAGCCAAAAACTTTGCACGAGTTTTCATTTCCGAGATATTTACAAAAAAAATGTATTCAAAACTGATATAGCATGTAGTTTCCTTGGATTATGCTAATGGGCTAGAAATATATTTATTATAAATTAAATAATTTTTTTTCCTTAATGCTGCTTACAGCCAAGTTGGAAGCAAAGAACTCCATTTAAGGTAAGTCTAGGAACTTTTAAGTATTGAAAATCTAAAATCAGCTTTTTGTTTTTTTAAGGCACTTGATAAGCTAAGAAACATTTCAAAAGTGTTATGCTAGTGCATTTTATGGAGTTCCGAACGGAAGAAACTTGTATAATCATTTTATGTCAACAATATCTATCAATTATTCCAAAAGGTCAGCCGTAAAATATTTATACTCGATTGGAACACGGGGCCTATGAAATGTTTAACTTGCACTCAAAACGGAAAAATATAAAAAGGGTACTGCCGTGTTTTCGTGTTCTAAATTTATATTTCCTATAAATATTATGGCACGTTTCGTTTCTTCAAAATAAGTAAATCATCAACAAAAAAAAAATGAGTAGTTCAACATCAAATGACAATTTTTTTAAGTTTTGTGCATGCATCCAAAAAATCTTTACCAAAACTATGTCTTTCCCTGATGCTCCGTGGCAATTACCTTCCCCCTAGAATAAAAAATATGCACTTTTTGTTATTGATTAAAGGGAAAATCCGCGAATTTTTTCGTCGACTATTACCCCATCCCTAGATTTTCACCCAAATCCGCGCTTTTCCAAATTTGTCCTAAATATAACTCCAATATTTCTTAAATCCGCTATAGGATCGTTTCGGGACGTAACGGTCTGCATCATACTAAAAGTCTATCAAAATCGTAGTCAAGTGGTGTAAAAATGAGACACTTTTTAAAACTTATATATTTTTATGATTTTAGACTCCCCTGTAGGACTCGATTTTTTTAGGATATAAACGATAATCAGAAATATATTGCAAATGTAAAAACATAGAAATTTGACCAATAATATGAGAAAAAAATTAAAACTGCGTCTCATATTTTACCTTGAAAAAGTTCAATAATGAGACAGGTCAGGCGAAATATGAGACAGCGATAAAATTCAGTTATAAACAGTCGGATCGCCGTCTAAACTAAAAATAAGGCATTCAGGGTAAAATTATTGAGATATAACTTTTTCTTTTTTTTTAACCTAAATACTGGTTGTATTTAATAAGTGCAAAAATATTTGTTTATAGGAAAACCGATCTACAAACTCACACGACAAAAGTTTCGGTAACGTTTTTAAAAGTTTTATACCACAAATAAAGATGGATTTGATGGATTGGATTTTGTGATTTTAATTATGAGTTTTTTTTTATAAAAAAATAATATAAATTGTAGATATGAGGTCCTTACAACTGTTGCTATCAGTTTATAACAGAAAATCTATCGGAATTCAATTATTTGTAATTTTTATTTAAGTGTCTCATTTTTTAACGGGTTTTTGGGTGTCTCACTTTTAAACCACTTGACTCTACATTCTGGCCTTTTAAACAAAAAACAAGCAAGGCAGTAATAGTGCCAATTAGCATTTTGACAGTTTTGGTGATTTAAATGAATTTATATTTAAAAAAGTAAGGCGTTATTTATTCCGGTTCCTTAAACTGTCCAGATACTTTCCAGTACTATTAATGCCTGGCTCAAATGCAATAAGTTCCTAATGTAAAACTGTCCAAATACTGCCTGACATTATTACTACCTCGGTTAAATGCAGTTAATACGTCCCTAATGTTTATTTTATTAATAATTATTATTTTTATTTATAATTATTTTAAACCTTAAATGATTCAAAATAGATTAATTAAATCTGCAATAATCTCTTCTTATGAATTTTTTAAATTATTTTTCCCTGTACAAATAAACTATTATTCAAACGCACAAATATAATGTAATAGAGGCAAAATTAATCATGCTAATACTCAACTATTAGTGAAATATTCAGTATCTTTTACTATTAATTATACATACTAAACCGAACACGGTTTGCGGTATCAGTATCGCTTATGTAATTATACAATTTGTTATACAGGGTCTCTTTAATTATTGTCGCTTTAGAAACATCCATTATTATTCCCAAATATTGTTCTTACATCTATCACCGTAAGTAGCGGCCAGGGCTGGATGGGTTACTGTAAGCCGGCCCGGGAAACAATAGGCGAACGGCCCATAATGCAACAGCCCTGTTGCATTATGGGCATGCCCAACAGGCCCACAAGGTACCGACACATAATGTACCGGCTAATAAAGCACCGGCCCATACGGCTCCGGCCCACTGGGATTTATTTCATTTACCCATATGGCCCATTCACCCCGCGGCACTGGTCGCGGCACATAAATTTAAAAAATGGTGAATAACCTATATGAAGCAAAGTTATATTGACTTATTCATATTTTAGTTGGGAGCCCAAGAAGGAAATTTAGGGTCTTATCTGCATTTCCGCGTACCGTTATGAAATTTGGCACAGAGGTAGTAGATACATACAGACATACAGGCGCGTACTTCTGGTGGGAGAGGAAAAATTGATAAATTAAATATACCGGGTGGGCCAAAAATGACCGGACATTTTTTTTTGCATTATAACTTTGGAACTATACCATCGATTTTAATGGGACAAACTGCACTTGGCAGAGAAATATACAGAGTTTTGACCTAATATATATTTTTTTTTAAATATGCTCGTTTATTCTTGCTTTTCTAAAAATTAAAAAAAACTAAAACATTCTCCGAATATAAGTATAAGCACGCCATTTTAAGAATGAAGTATGATTCTCTCCGCCATCTTAAAGTTTAAGATATCGATAAACTTTAATCATGACCTTTAAAAAGCAATCAATTTTCAACAAGATGTTTTTCATTTAATTAAAATCGGTTCAGTAGAATGAATTTATAAGGAAATAAATTAAAATATGCAAAACAATGGTTGAAATGAAAATAATTTTTTTAGAACCAATTTTGCTGACTCGTACCATTTTGCGCGTGGCCAAAACGCAGCTTTTTTACTAATTTAAAAAAATTATTAAAACATGTTCGCAATACAAAAATAATCGAGCATCTTTGAAGGGTACCCTATAATTTCGCCATCTTGGCTTTTGAGATGGCGGACAAAAAATAATAATTAGTCAAAACTTAAATAATTCTCTGCCAAGTGCAGTTTATCCCATTAAAATCGACTATATAGTTCAAAAGTTATAATAAAAAAAAAAGAAAGTCCGGTTTTTTTTGGCCCACCTGGTATAACTCATTCCGCGTAACAATTGTTTGCCAAAAGTCATCGCTAAGCTTCAAAAAACGAACCCCGAACGAGGAATCATCCTCCACCAAGACAATGCAAGTTCGCACAAAGCCAAAAAAACTATTGAATTTTTAACCAAACAAAACGTCGAATTGTTGGACCATCCTCCATACAGGCCCGACCTAAGTCCCAACGATTTCTATACTTTACCAAAAATCAAGAATGGACTGGTAGTCAAAGATTTCAGTCGCCAGGAGAAGCAGTCGACGCCTTGAAAAATGCAATTCTGACAGTACCAGGAAACGAGTGGAAGCTTTCAAAACTGGTTGGAGCGCATGCAAAAATGCATTAATTTTCGTGGAAAATACTTCGAGAAACAATAAAGTCATTAAATGTTATCTACTGTTTTACGCCAGCTGGATATGCAAAACTTACAAGACCCTCGTAGATAGTCTGTTTAGTTCTAATTGTAACATAGTAGGTTTGAATAGGAGTACATATAGCAATTAGATAATTAAATATTAATAATAATTATTATCAAGAGTAAATCAAAAGAAAAATTTCGTTTTTTCTTTCAACAGTTCTTAAGAAACCAAAACTAATTGTCTTGAAAGGAGAATCAAAACGTCTTTATGCAACAATTTTTTTTTCTAGAAATAAACCAATATGATTTTTTTTTTGTTTAGTTTTAGCCTATGTAAGCTTAAAATATAGCTCAAATAAGTTAGCCACGTCCGTAGTGGGAATTGTTCGAGAAATAATTTACCCACTTGCTAAACGAGATATAAACTTTCCTGCATTGTAACACCCGTTACACTGAAATTGAATTTACACAGCCGCGAAATCGGCAAAACACAAATGAAACTAAACAGGGATTTGCGTTTATTTGTTAATCTGATTGCTAGTGGACAAATGAATACTCATTTACACATTAAATTAATGAATAGTAACAGTCAGTGGTGGGTTAAGAGGAGGGACTAGAAGAACTCGCCCCTCCTCACCTTTTTTATTTCAAATGTCTCAAGGGGAAAACTTGCATTTCTCCTCAATATACTAGGAGGCCGGGTAGTGTCGAATTCCTACCAACTAAAACCCCTCAATTTTGACCCTGACACCGCTGGCCGGAATGGCATAACTGGGCGCCGCCAACTGGGCGCCCGGACAACTCGGCTGTTCTCACAGAGCTAGGGACTTGTCAAGTTGATTCAAGCGTCTAGACAACGGTCCCTGGAATAGACCGATCTAGTCATTGACCAGCTGATTTTGATAATCCAACGTTAGTTGATGAAAACTGTAGATCTTTTTTTAAATATTATTACAATAAGCCATTTTTCAATTGTTTTTTAAATGTCCTTATAAAAGTCAATTTTCTATTTGTTGGTTAATTATGATTTTTCTTGACCCACTTCATTTTTACTTGATGACTGATGATTCATATGTAAGTGGGTCTTACAGCCCTCCAACTGCGAACACCAGTCTATTGTGTCTTACTTTTGAACGGTTTCTCACCACTATATGCGTGCCTTTAGTTGAGTTAACACGTAAACAAAAGAGCTCCGTAATAAAGTTAAAATACTTGTGTGAAAAGTTAACAATAATTTAAAAAGTTTTGGCAGGGAGGACACTTAAAACCGTATGTACCTACAGAAGTAGTTTTGCAAGTAACTATTTAACATAATAGGCTACTTTTTATAAGAAATGTAGTAATTGGATGCAGGAACAATCCTTATCTCTTATTTATTTCGGGTACCATACCAGTTTTTATCACAGTTTTTTATTCAAAACAACGAGCACCACAGATGACTATAGTACCATATATATATATATATATATATATATATATATATATATATATAGCAGACCACACACGATACGACATTTTTTGGTAGAAAATAAAACCATAAATTTTCAAAATAATAAATCTTTTGCCTAGGATAAGAGTCATTTTGGTCAAATGACAACATTTTCAAAATGAGTAACAGTAAAACAACAAAACATCGATCACCGAAAGTGACACAAAAGTTGAATTTACACAACCCAAAGCCCCCAAATACTGCTATAGAAACCTCCAGCATCACATCTATGTCACCAAGAAATCAACAGGGAGTTAACAGCAAAAATTCAGGACGGTCGACTGGCGTGCAAACTCGGAAGTTGATAGCATCCAAAGCACTTAAAAATCTGGTTGATAGATTTACCGAAAGCCCTAACCCAAGCTTCAACATTAATAAATCACCTAACATTAGCTACACCACAATTACTGCGAAGGACAACAGCACAGAAGAAGACAAAATGCAGACAACAGAATATTTGATAAGTGACCTACGCAACAAGCTATCGGAAAAAGAAAAAAGCTTGAAGAGCTATTCCTGCGTAATCAAGGATTGACTAAAGCTATTGAAAAATTGGACACTGACATAAAACATAAGAACAACATTATAGAAAGACAAGAAAAAATCATAAGTCAGTTCACAATAAAAACAGTTTAATATTTGGATCAGGAAACACAAACGGATAACAAATTAATGAAAAGCCAAGAAAGTCAAACAGAAGAAAGCGAAAAATATTTTAATATAGGAACTCAGCCTGAGAATAATATGACTAAGTCGCCTACAAATAAATATAAAAACTTTGGCAAGAAAACAAAAAAACACCACCAAAACAATTCAGCCACATCAACAAATACCAACAGAGATAACTTTAAATCTGCGGTAGACAAGAGTAGGATTCTAGTAGTATGTGGAAATAGAGGGAAACATATTGGAGAATTTTTGAATAGGCAGTTTAAAGATATGCGACAAGTCTTGGCAATAATAAAACCAAATGCCCAAGATGCGGAACTAATAACGACAGCAATCCAAGGCTCACTAACGTTTACTAGGAAGGACGTTGTTATCTTGTGGCCCAATAACACTGGTAATGGTCTTATCAGTAATTTTATTCTTAAGTGCACACACACTAACCCACTAATATTAACTGAGCCTCATAGATATGACAATACCAAACTGAATGACGACATCTACAACCGCAATATTAAACTATTCCAAAGCATTTACATTCAAAAAGTGGATAACAAATATGCAATGGACATAAATAGTATAGTACGGCGGACTAACTACTACAAAGACTGTAGAACCATAACTAAAATCGGAAAATGGTATATATGCAAAGCTATCGCTAATCACATAATCAAATTCTTTGATAGTGTACAATCCAAAATTAGCTGTGAAGTAGTAAACAAATCCACAAACAGCCTATCTCAGCACACTAAAACCGCTCAGCCAATTCCAACCTGTGATAACCCAGCCAGAATAAGTAACCGAGCAACCAAATCAACAAGTAACACAATAAATGAATCCAATAGCCAGCAGACTCCTTTTTTATATCCACGGCTAACACAAATGACAATGCTAGAGGGCCTAGCGTAAATAGAAATATAGTAACGTTTAATAATTTATCTTGGTCTGCTCTTCATCACAATGTACAAGGTTTATCCAACAAATTAAATTTACTTGAACTCAATAATGAAAAGTATAATCCAACTTTTCTGTGCCTCTCTGAGCACTGGTTGACCAGCAATACTTTGAACTTTTTTACACCCAGTGGTTACGAAAAAATCTGTGACTTTAGCAGGACCCAAAATCAACACGGAGGTACAGTTATCTTCGCGAAAAAAAAAGTTGTTAATAAGTGCTCAGTTTTAAAAAAAATTTGTGACTACTCTGTGGAAACACTTATCGAATGCTCTGCAATTAAATTTGAAAACTATTACATACTTTTAGTATACAGACCTGGAACATCTACTGAATATGAAACATTTTTGGACATTTTCTCAGCCCTCTTGAATAATATTCTTAATGAATTTTCCAATATTTTAGTGTGTGCTGACTTAAATATAGACCGCCTGCCCGGCAGTAAAGACAAAAAATATTTTAAAATATTAAGCGACATTTTAGAGTCGTTGGCATTAACCTCTTTGGTGCATGATGCGACAAGAATTTTTACCAACAAGAATAATACTACCAGTACCTCTGGCATTGACTATGTCATTACATCACACCCTGAGTCTTTTAGTTATAAAAACTTTGACGCAGGTTTTTCCGACCATTTTTGTCAAATTGTTCAGCATAACTCTAAAAACAATATATCCTCCATAGTCGACTCGTCCCTTGAAGGGAGCATGAGACAAATTAGGGTTGTTAATAGTAGCACTATAAATAATTTTTATTTCTGGTTTGATCAACAAACTATTGAATTTACAAATACTGACATAAACAAAAATTTTGAGCATTTCTTCGAAAGCGTTATCTGGAGTTTTCAAGTAAGTTGCCCAGTTAAAAACTTAAATAACAAAAAGCCCTCTCAAAATAAAAAAATTATACTTTCCAACAATCTGCTAAAGGAAATGGAGGAACTAAAAAATCTACACTGGCTACAAAAATGCACTGGTAATTCACAACTTAAAATTCTTTACAAAAGTCGGAAAAAAGAAATTGACCCTAAAATAAAAAATGAAAAAGAAAAATACTTCAACGAAAAAATTAATAACTCAAAAAATAAAATAAAAACTACATGGAGTATTATTAATAATCTAAGTGGAAAAAAATCTAAAACCTCACACTCTATAGATCAAATCCGGGATAGCAATAATGTAATATAACTAATACTGTGGAGATCGCTAACAACTTTAGCAATTATTTGTCCTCTGTTGTTGCTGACAAGCTCCAATCTCATTTCCAGGGCAGCTTGTCCGCTGATTGCACAACGACTAAGAAAAATCACAAATCATTTACTTTTACCGAAGTTACTACACATGATGTTAAACTCGCACTGAAATGCTTGCCAAACAAAAAATCGGCGGGACCCGATGAAATACCCATATCCCTACTGAAAAATGCTTCTTTAAAAATGATAACTTGCCTTACTTTTCTGATAAATCTATCTATATCTGAAGGTACCTACCCTTCTCACCTAAAAGAAGCTAATATCTTACCTATCTATAAAAAGGGCGACCCTTTGTCGGTGGAGAACTATCGTCCGATTTTTTTGTTGAACAGTTTCTCTAAGGTCTTTGAAAAAGTTCTATGCAACCAAATAAATCAATTTCTTAAAAAATATCAGATCTTAACTCCAAGCCAACACGGTTTCAGAGACCTGCACTCTACCGAAACAGCCAGCATTGACTTTGTTCAACAGATCTACAACAAACTAGACCAAGGCGATAGAGTTGTTGCACTATTGTTTGATCTAACCCGTGCTTTTGATACCATAGACCCTAACTTTGTATATAAAAAACTCGAAAAACTAGGTATCCAAAACCCCCTTAATAACTGCATTAAATCTTTTCTTACAGATAGAACATTTAAAATCAAAATAGGAAGCACATATTCAGAATCTACAGAATCAAACATAGGCACGCCCCAAGGCAGTGTGCTTGCACCTTTAATATTTTTGCTGTTTATTAACGATCTTCCCGAATATATCACGTGGGGAATTGTGTTTATGTTCGCCGATGATACGTCCATCGTTGTATCCGCAAAAGACACAAATTTTCTTCATGAAAAAATCAACTTAACCCTAAATGAATTTTCGAACTGGTGCAAGCAAAACAATCTGATTATAAATGTCTCTAAAACTGTCTTTATGGAATTTAAAACAAAGTCCCGTAAACCTACCGACCTCAATATAATCTTTAATGACATCCCTTTGCCAGTTAGCGATAGCTCAAAATTTTTGGGAACCATTGTCGATACTCATTTCGAGTGGAGTTTACACATAAGTAGTGTATGCTCAAAACTTAATACATGCTACTTCATGATCAAGTCACTTAAAAACTCTCTCAGTATAAAAAATCTCATTACTGTGTATTATGCTAATGCATACTCGGCTCTAGCCTATGGTGTTTCAGTATGGGGTAGTGCTCAGAATGTGGAAAGAGTATTGGTAGGTCAAAAGAGACTTATAAGATTAATTTTCAATATACCTTACAACGGTACTTGTCGCTCTGCATTTAAGGATAATAAAATTATGACAATAACAAGTATTTACGTATATAAACTACTCATTTTCATTTTTCAACACCAAAATATTTTTACATTAAATAGTTCTTATCACAACTATCCAACTAGAAGTCGTAACCACTTCAGCATCCATAAACACAACCATGAGTATATAAAAAAAAGTACTCATTATCTTGGATGCAAATTCTTTAACTTGTTGCCAAACAAAATCAAACAAACTACGTCGCTGCCAAGATTCAAAAAAGAAATCAAAAATCTTTTATTAAAAGAAACTTTTTATAGTTTAATTGAATTTGAAAACTACATGTTGGGCAGAAGGTAAATTTTTGTTCTCAATATTTATATACATATATATACAAATCTTGTAAATGTGTTTTCGTTTTTATTTTTTTAAATATTTACACTATTATTATTTACACTTAATGTTATATTTTTTGTATTTGACGTATCTTATCTACATTATTGTAGCTGAAAAGATTAATAAAGTTGTCTATTGTCTATTGTCTATGCCTAATCCTTTAAAAAGGCCGGCTATCAGTTTGGGCAAGACACTGTTCAGATCTTTTGAGTAAATCCGAGTTTTACCGAAAGGGTTCTGACGTAAACGTGCAATAGCCATTCGCACAGTAGTACCTGTCTGACTTTTGTCATCCTCCATACAGAGTCTACATTCGGTCTCTTCTGTTAGTCCCATTCTGTGCATGGGCACTCTCAGACAACAGTGACCCGTAAAAAGACCAGTACACGTATCTCCTGTCTGGTAAGTCGAATAATATTCCTGGCTCTGTTTCTACAAGGTCCTTTAATGAACTCTTTAGAGTGAGCCAGTTCTGGTATATTTATCTAGTATTGTTGGAAGCTATTCTCCATCCATTTTAATATGGTTGATTTAGCAGCATTGTATAATATCCCCAGGGCCGAAAAATACTAATGACAAATTGTTAGTGCTACCAAGCGCATTCAGCGAATCCCTGCAGCTTCTCACGGTTCTCGACGAGACCGTATAGGAATCAATTATTTTTACCTACACAAAAATTAAAGTAGGAAGAAAACAATGTGTTTTAGCATCGAAAGTAATCCATTTGTTTACTTCCCACGACCTCGGCTTACCTTTGATACTTAATGAAAAATAATTTCCGCGGTGAACCTTCAAGCTAGTAAAATATTGGCCTACCCTATATGCTGAAGTCGAAATCGAAATAGAACGAGCCCAGGGCATTTCCCTCGCTCTTGATCTTCTCTCCATAGTATCAGAGTGGGAGAAGCACACGCGACTATTCGCGAAAACTGCGGCCAATAAAGGCACCCAAAGGCTCACATACATAGAAGTATATTACAATAAAGCGAAAAAATGTAATATTAATTAATTTTAATTATAATGAGTTACCGAATCGGCAAAAAACATAAAAGGTAAAATTCTATCATTTATCCCTAGATAAGGAATAATTTTATTAAATTTATCCAAAACCTAACACTTAATGATCACGCTCGAATTCACTTGTATATTAAGTATTGTGTAAAAAAAAATGAAACGGGCTAAAAAAAAACAAATACATCTAAAAAATATTATTTTATAAGAATATAAAAAAAAGTTGGCAAATGGTCTTGGTTTTCAAAAAATTGCAAAAATATTTATAGTTTATTACATCACTGGTGGTTAGGCTTCATTTTCATTTCACTCATGAGGCGGAAACGCGTCCCCGTAGCTACCTTTACCGCTGAGGTCTTGCCCGTGAAACTTTTTTGTTAAGACTTTATACCTCGTGAACTTCCTTCAAATTTAAAAAAATCCAGGGTTCAGGCTGTTTTCTGGGAGCAGATTATATCTGTCTCCGTCGCGACGTCAAAATTAGCCTCAAAACCGAGGCAACCCTGACCGAAGCTGCAAATTGACAGTTGGTCTCTCCTCAGTAAACACCATATTTCATATTTCTTTTTCAGTTACCCACATCATCATTTCATCTCCTTCCATTTTATGGTTATGCTCGGGCTGAATGAAGCCTAATGTGGCAGAAACGCGTCCCCGTAGCTACCTTTACCTCTGAGGTCTTGCCCGTGAAACTTTTTTGTTAAGACTTTATACCTCGTGAACTTCCTTCAAATTTTTTATTATAATAATTTAAAGATTATTTGCAAATAAACAAATCGCGTGTGAGTTTATTTGGATTTTAATCGTTTTTTTTTACTTTCCTCGTCAAGGCAAATATCGTTTAAAAGCTACATGCTAAAATATAAAAGAGATATGAGAATTTAGTACTAAACGGTTTATGCAGCCTTGTATACATTGCCCTAAAAAACTGGCTCTAATAGTTAATTAAAGCTAAAAATCGTATAAAATTTTGTCATATCGTTCCTAAATATGATCAAATTTTACATTTGTAACAAATAAATTAACAAAAACGTGATTGTTTTCAAGTTACAATGAGATAAACCACCCCCGGAGGTAGTTTAAAATTTAGGACGATTTTTAGTCGGAATCCCATGACCTGTGGCTTTAAAGTGACGTAGTAGCCTAAATTAGACAGTTGTAGAAAAATCAGTTTTCCATGTTTTCTTCTTTTTTCCGGTCTATATGGTCCATTTCAAGAACAAATCGTCTTAAATTTCAATTTTCAGGACATTTTATCGTCCATACAGGTAAAAATACCAAACCAATTGCGGCCTGTTCGGCAAAAAATCAATTTTTTCAAACCAATGCACCTTTAAATTTTAAACCTAAACCCTAAACTTAAACCAAAACCTAGACTACGCCTTAGTAAATACTGGTGTTAATATTTAGTCTGTACTGATTTGCTAACACCTAATAATCTAATAAAAATTTTAACAATATAATCCATGGATTTGTTGACAAATATCATAAAAATATTTCACTTCCGGTTACAAGTTAGAAATTTTCACGATGCTTGTCGATATACTAATACAAAAAGCGTAGGTAGACACTCGATCATAGTTACTTTCCCCACTACCTTAATAACATCATATAGGTATGTTTAAAAAAATTGAAATATTTGCTTTATATGTACCTTAAACTGTTGTTGTAATAAATCGTTGAAAAGCTCTTTAAAAATCTTGAAAATAATGTTTTTACAACTTTTCTGTTTACATCATCGGTGGACAAACTCTATGTATTTTGAAAAATCGAAGTATTCATCTCCATTGGGGGTGGCAATATTGGAAATTATGACAACGTTAAATTATTTTACACTAAATCAACGGGCTAAGAAATGTAAATTTTATGAACAAATCAAGTTGCATTTTTTCTTTTGAAATCAGAATTAATTGAAGACCTTACAGATTTGAAAAGCATTTTATTTTTCTATGCTCGAAACATCAGGATATTTGCTGTCCTGATAAAGGTGTTGTCAGGACGCAGGACCTTTTGCTAAAAATAAGGACAGTTCTGAGAAATCAGGAAGGGTTGGCAACCCTAGTTCAACCTCTCTCATTCTTACAGCATTAGCGGTCTGCACAAGACAACGTCAAGAGAGAATCAAATTAAGGAATCAAAAAACACGTTTCTTAATTCAATATGTATTTTTTTCTGTGTATAACTGTTTTAAAATTGTATATTTAAAAAAGCATATTTTTCCTTTTATTTTACTACTACTACCAACCCTCCATATTGTTGCTTAAAAATATAATATAACTATACTTTGTTCTAACATGGAAAAAGCCAATTTAGCTCTCGACGAAAGCATGACATAATTATGGGTGAAACTTCCCCCATAACTAGTGGTTATGTTTACAACGATTTGCTAATTATGCAATAAACGCGTTGGGGGAGCACTTTGGTCCTTCTCGTCGGAAGCCTTTTGGGATTCAAAAAGTTTTAACTCTTCCTTTTGTATTTTTAATAACATTCTTGAGCTGAAATAGATCTTTCCCTAGCCTGTTTTAATTAAGGCCTGCTGTTTTTAAAGCCCGCTCTTACTAAGAACCGCTGTTTAATAAGGCCCAGTCTTTCTTACAGCCCATCACCTAAATTACTTAATAACGGCTTGACACTTAATAAGGACCGCTCTTAAATTAGGCCCACCTAGGGTTTAAAATAAATAATTGTAATTTTCTAAGGTTTACAGCATAATACTAGAGGCCCTGAATACATTTCACGGACCTTTTTTCCCATGCTGGGAAAGCTTACTTGCCCTCTCTTTTTGTCATAATACAGTTTTATAGATAAAACCGTTTCTTCTCTTTGTTATTTCTGTGGACAATTTTTTTACGTTTTTAATATTTTAAATTAGGAATTAACTCATATTTTGACAACAAAAAGAAAACAGATTGCTAACCACTGTTATAAAACAAATTTGAGCGGTCAATCGCTTCAAACAGCGGTTCAATATTAGGTTTTTTCTGGTTGTCCTTAACATCAGCTGTCTAACAGACTGGACCACTAAAATCAACTTGGTTGAATCTCTAACCCTACTATTTTAAAAATTATTCCAACTTAAAACGCGTAGGGGGAAATTTTGTCAATCTAAAACTAGGCCTTTACATTTTACTTACACACAATAGTGCCCGAAATAATATTGCAAATTATTATCGACTGTCGTAACTTTATCCACTATTCCACTGGACCCAACATCCCATTCAGAATGGCATTTGCTAGCTCCAAACTGTCTACTTCTACCAGAAAGCCTAAACCAAAGTAGTTTATTGAGACCTGACATCTCATGATGAAAAATAATAAATAGCCAGTATAACCTCAAAATACTTAGCAGGAGTGGAAATCACCAAGATTTGAAAACAGCTCCGTAATCCGGACCTGCGTAAATTTCGGTTCAAATCAATGACGTTATTCGACGTCATCAATGACGTCATATAGTTGAACCAAAGATAACGATGACACCTCGAAGGCGTTTGCTTTTTCCCAATTTGGATACCTATAAGTGAAGCTCTTAAATCAATTATTGACATTCAAGCAGCGCCATCCATCGCGTTGCTCTCGAGTGTTTTTGACATTGTGCAGGTTCATCTAATGGCAAATTCTCTTGGAAGAAAAGTGCAGCCTTGGTGCGCCACAATACGCAATATTCGTATTTTTTTTGGGATAAGTAGTGCTATTTTAGGTATTGTTATCATGGAATATTACGTATATGATTGTTATCAGCAACTGAAAAACCTAGTGTTGCACATTTTTCGTCACGGGCTCTACCAAGGGCGGATCTAGAAACTTTATTTGGGGTTGTCAAAACTAAATATACTTTGAGAGTTGCGGGAAGGGGGGAATTCCCCTTTGAATTTTTCATTGGGTCTTATGGGAGGTCAGAAGTTTTTTTATGATATTTTTAAAATGGCACTACAGATTTCCCCGAAATTTCAGTGAAATATTCTCATACACCGTCCCGATATTCCAGCAAACTTTTGTAAGGATGCAAGATGATTAAAAGGTTAGAATCTTCAAGATTTAGCATTCCTTATTTTGGATTCAAATTACCCGCCATGTACCGCATGCCAACTGTTATATTTGACAAGTATTTGACTTTGTCATATATATTTGTCACATTCGCTTCTGCCTTAAATTTAATTTTTGTGTAAGCTAAAAAAGCGGCTTAAGGATTACTAAAGATTTGAAAACAATTATTCTGCAAGAATATAGCAAAAGCAATTTCAAAACCGGCTTTATTGAAAAAAAAAAGCAAATATTCATGAACCGTCATGAACCGAACCGAACCAACTTCAATATTTTAAAGACAATCAGCTGTGTCGTGACATGACCATCAAAAAAAAATCAGCCCCCGATGTGACGTCCACAAAGTGGAGAATCGTGGCCCGACCGTTTTAATAGTCCTGATAATTGTTTTATACTATCAATAAGTATCTCAAAATTATAAAATGGACTGTATACTATTTCTCTCTCTGGAGACAATAGTTTAAGGCTTAAAAAAGGAAAAATATATCCCGAAACGTTGCGAAAAACTTGATAGTTTCTTTTTCGGTCCTGTCTATTTATTTATTTACATACTTTTGAAATATAATAAAATTTTATCAAAAATATATTAGATTTTTGTCTAGAATGCATTATTTGTTTAATGTGAAAGTTACGGCATTACGTATTGAAATTTGATGTGGTAGAAAGAAGTCTAAGCGTAATTTTTAATTTGGAATATCTTCGTTATTTTTAACTTTAGGAAAGAAACTCAGACAATTCAAAAGAATTGAAAGACCTATCAGAAAAAATGATAAAATGCAGGGTGTTTAATTAAAATTTGTTTTATGTTTTTTGAAAAACCTCAAACACGCGATGTTCGATTTTTTGTTTTGATTTAGGCATCTTAAACAGCGTCAAACATCTGCTAATTTACCAATTTAAACTTTTTTTATCTTTAATATTAACAAAGTTAACAATGATGGACACTTAACTTGGAACACGCTGTATACTAGTTTTAGTATAGGATATTTTGTATTCCATAGATTGTTCCATAAGTATTAAGAAACCTACGCCACATTTAACGCCCAAAACAGCTGCGTTCATTAGTTCCAAGTGGTCAAAGTTTATGTAGGTTAATGGTCTGACAAGCCGTTTGACACGTTGCATGCTGCTTTATAAAGAAAACTCCCAAGATCTCGATTGTATAGCATGAACCAAATTAAATTACAATGTACTTTTTTTACGTTTTTATAAATCAAAGCGTGCCTTGCTTGCATTAAGCTAGGATTTCCTCCACGGTCGCTTACGACTAAGTGCGGCGAATCATTTGTCTACCTCTGTTTGGAAAGAGATATCAGTAATATGCATTTCTTTCCGATCACCTGTAGACAAATTATTCGCCGCGACTTAGTTATAAGCGACCATAGAGGAAATCTTATGCTTTTGGCAATATTTTAAGCAGTCGTACATTATTTGTTTCATAATTAAAAATTTCTAAGCAGACCCAAAATTTTTTAAGTATTTCTCCTTGAAAATTAGAAGCATATTGCTCAAAAATTTCATATAGGCTACACCTGACCGAACGTTAATGATGGTAAACTATGACTAAATTTTAAAATGTTTAAAAAGAAATATTTTTATGGTTTTATTTCATAAACACCAATGACATGTAGGTATCCTAGATAGTGAATGAGAGAGGCAGGGCAGTACAGTGGTAGGATCGTCGGCTTCACTTGCAGAAGGAAAACAGAAAACAAAAGTATCGTCGCTCTGCCGCCCACTTAATTTTCAGCATTCAACAGTTGACATCGAAGTGGCGCGCGAAGTCTATCGTCTATAACCAAGTTCTGCTGGGATGATAGCGATGTTAGATAGATGCAAGTCTAACATGTAGCACCTTTCAGAAGGGGTGTAAAAACGGTCCAGTGTGTATACTTGCTACGCAGTATAGAGATCCTTGCCCTCGACAAAGAGGTATCAGGAAAAATTAAGTCCATTTAGAGAAAGAAAACTTGCATCCAAAAGGGGCACGTGCATCATTTTGGTTTGCGAAAAGGGCGCTTCGTGTGCCTAGTCGCTAGACCAAAACTGGTCTCCCCTCTACTACTACTACTAGGGAATCAGAGAGATGTATGAGGTATATCCCTTGATCACTAACAAAAGTTGAAACATGACCCATTTAATTGCAGGCATGATGGAGAACGATATTAAAAGCTACAAACGCTTGACTTGCCTTGCCAGAATCTCGCAAATAAGTGCACGAGAAAAAAAGGCGCACGAGAAAAAAGGCGTACTTGAAATATCTACATAGAAATGAAGAATACATGGAACGCACCGTAAAAAGTGCACAGAGGAAGAACTTACAATAAATACACAGACGCATAATATATAAAAACCCCAAAATTTCGAGTAAATTGTGAAAAACTTGGATATTGCATTACGACATGTAAGATGCAAAAATGGTACATTTTCAAAGCCAGCAACTAAATTATTTACATTAGATTAGATAATAGTAAACCTCAATTTAAAAAAATCGAAGAATATTTGACCACTTCGAAAATCTACGCGGTTTTCAGCGTTTCTCGATTTTTTTTGGGAATGCGTGACAAAAATAGCCAGGTTTTTATAATTTACTTGATATTTTGGGTTTGTATAAGGTATCTCATTTTTGAGGGTATTAAAAGAAACTTTCTTACTATAAAAGTTAGAGGATTGGGGATTCCACAAAACTGTCCACAAATTTTGAGAAAAGAAAAATATGTTAAACGTTTTTTTCTAGCCCTTGTAGTGTTGCAGCTACGAGAAAAAATTCAAAAATTCAGCATTGCAGAAAATATTAGGAAAAAAAATACGGACCTGGATCTTTTGTTTTTAATTTATAACTAGGGGTTAATTGGGGACCCAATGTGAAACAAAAAGATTTAAAAAATCTAGGTCTGTATTTAACTTGTTAATTTTTTTTCTAAACTCTCGACAGACTCGAAGGACCAAGAAACGTCATTTTATTGATAGAATAAACTTTCTGTAAAGAAGTGTTAACAAAATTGAAATATCTGCACTGATAACAGAGATATGACAAATTTTTAGAATTCCGAAATTTTGAATTTTCTCTTGTAGCTCCAAAACTACAAGGGCTGAAAAAAACACTTGTCATATTTTTTTAAGTCTTGAAATTTGAGGACAGTAATGTGCTATTCCCCATAATCTAATTAATACCATTAAAAATAAGATATCCTGTACAGTCAAGACAAACCCCAGATACGTGGGTCAGTCCGAACAATTCCTTTTCGTGATATTGTTATGAAACACATAGTCAATTTAATAAGCAGTTGCAACCTTGCAAAAACAGTGCTTGATTTAATAATAAAATTAAATCGAGGACAGTCCAAAATGAGTGGCGATAGGGGACACTGTAAGGGGGTGTTTGGCAGGGCGTAGTGCCGAGTTTGTGAAAGTTTCATGTGATGGGAGCCGAAAGTGCTCCCTCCAAGTTTATTAATGTAAGTAGTATTTAATATTATTAGTTCAGGGTACACAGACAAGGTTCGGTTAGCTTTAATTATTTTTTATTTCAACATGTACAACATTTATCGCTTGCTTGAAATAAAAACTTTTAAAATATAAAAAAACTGATTAAGGAGGGAAACCAGTTTTCGGGGTTACTTACGCAAGTAGAAATAATTGTAGTTCCTTTGTCATAATAATCGCTTGCGAAAGTAATCATCAAAGAAGACTGGTCCGATCACGACAATATACACGCAAAAACTTTTTTTTTGTGACAACGCTTAGGTTTAACACAGATTTTGATCTCCCAGCATGAGGACAGGAGCTATGATTTAAGAAAAAATAAGTCACATTTAATTAAAAATTAAACAAAAATTGTTGGCGGCGAATTCCATGATGCCGGGGAAAAAGGACATAAGTCCATGAACAGTGGACTTGTCTCCTTTTTCCCCTACACCACTTAATTATTCCTGCGGCGAATTGCCCATGCGGCAAATCGGTCGGCGGCGAATCTGCTCGTGGCGAATTGTTCCCTATCCGATATCTATACACTTCAATAATTTAAGTTTGTTTTTTGAATACCATCTACATATTTTACAGATGCAATTTATTCATTCAATTTAATGCTATATTTTTAGTAAGTTTTGAAAAGTTCCAACTTTCAGTAAAAATGTATATTGATATCCTGCGAATAAACTTTATACTATGCAATACCACAGAAGTCTTCTGTGGCAATACCCACTGAATCCAGCTTTAAATTAAACTGAAAAATTTCGTGCAGAAAATTGAATTTAATAAAGTTGCATGGGACATTCGTAGTTCTATTAATAAACTTTCGTAGAATTTACTGTGGTATACTGTGGTAGGTACCTACAATAAACGCGTAAGAAGGCTGGGAAATTTAAGCTCTGGGAAGAACTGTTATATCAGTGTTTGGCTTTACTTTTGTTAAAAATACTTTTTTTTGAAAAAAGGCTATTAAAGTAGCAAAAAATTTTTTTTTATAAAAACTGCTAAATTTACTTGTAACTACTAGTCGCAGTTGGGTACAAAATTGATAGGTATACCTATAATAATGTACGACATGCATTAACTTTTAGTTTTGATGCCCAAAGCGCACTTACGAAATTATACAATTTTGTATTTTTATGACTCAGGTTATTGGGTAATTTTGTACCCAACTGCGACTAGTAGTTACAAGTAAATTTAGCAGTTGGGTGTTTCTTTTTCCAACTTTTAGGTTTAATTCTGATTCAGCCTTATAAAAATCAGTATACATTTACCATTCATTTAGCTGTACCCAAAAAATACGTGTAGATTTTCTAGGGACGCGAACAGTATTACCTTCCATTGAGTGAAAGTGAGGGAGGAGAGATGGAACTAGTAAAATGGCTTCAAAAAAAATCTTAAAGCGTGTGCAGAAAGAACTTTTGAAATCGCTTTATATTTGTGAAAGTTATAGCTACAACTATTACAAAAAAGGAGAACGAGAAGGAGAGATGGGGGGGGGGGGACAAGTAAAATGGTATTAGAAAAAAAATCTAACAGCGTTTGCAGAAAGAATTTTTTAAATCGCCCTATATTTGAAAAATTATGCTAATATGGTTATGAATAAGGTGCGGGAAATGACAGGAGTGGAGATTGGTGACATTTGAAATGGATGATCAAAGGAGTTTCATTGAAATCGCCTGAAATTTAGATAATTTGTATGCCTTAAAGCCTACATCATGTAACAAAATGGCGTCTGAAGACCGTCATGTTGATTCTTGTTTAAAAAAATAAAGCCTATAGCACCTTCGGGATCAGTAGCAATTCAACGACACCCTCTTTGTCAAAATCGGTTAAGCCGTTTAGCCTCTAGCGTGACACAAACATAAACATTTCCTTTCGCCATGCTCCAGTCGGGTAAAAATACTTAAAAATGTACAGTGACAAAGTCAAGTGTCCAGTATCCTCAGTAAACAACCTATTTCTTGTCAAAGAAAGTTGTTAAATTATTAAACCCATTGTTAGTACCAGTGAAATGAAAATATTGGCGCGAGACAATTGTGAACGATAAGAGTGTTCGATTATTCGATCGCGGTGTAGAGCGAACGAAGGTTGAGCGGCGCCGGCGATCGGCTAATTATCGAGCAAATAGAGCTTGAAATAATAAACTACCGGCTTCCGGAGCGTGCGGAGCTATATATAACATGTTGTCAAATATTTCCTCTCTTGGGTAAATGAAATGGATAAAAGTTTCCCCATTTGGTAGAACTTCATATGTTTATAGGCTTGGCGGCGTTTTATTGCACAAAAAACTAAAAAGCCCTACTCTAACTATGCATCTATTCATGTAAAATTGAATTAAACTTTTGCGAGAGTTGCATAGTGAAATAATTCTAGCACCGGAACACAAACATAATTAAATTAAAATATAAAAAAAAATCACAAAAATTGTGGTGATAAATCCGTTTTAACCTCGCTTCTTGTTTCAATCGCCTTAAAATTCAGAGGGCGCTGGCAAAAGCTTCATATGCTCAGTTAAAATGCCTGGAGAGAAAAGAGCAGCTCTTTTCGCTGGATCCATGAATAAACGAATGGCTAAACATTTGCTTGATTTGCTCGATTAAGAATAAACGAGCGGCTTAGAGAGGAAACGGAGCCTATGTAGCGTATAGATCGAATAAATGACCAACCTTGATATTACTACCTTATTTTAACTCAATAACTTTATTTTGACACACTTTTTGCTAGTTTAATATCTTTTTGCCAACATTACTAAGTTTGAAATACCTAGAAATTGAAATATTTATGTGTTTTAATTTTTAGGTAGTAGATTAGTTTTTGTTGCGACGAATAGTTGATTGAATTCGCAATTATGATGGCGTTTTCCAATGCTACACTAAATTCCTATTGTTTTCGGCAAATTCGCTTAATTACTGAATTTGAATTATTAAGTTTCAATCGGTATAGAAACACAAGACCAACTATTTAGTTTCAACGTATTTATCAATTATCAATTATCCTTTTCAATTGATAAAGTTTACTAAGTCGATCCAACGAGAATACATAGGGGAACCCGGGGCACCACGTGCATGTTACGGAAGGATTTTTTAATAATAAATTTTATTGTAAAAATATAAAATGGAATTTTGTTTCTTATCTACACATATATTATTAAAATGCTGCAAAAAAACAATCGCAAAATTTCATTTTAAGCAATTAAGCATCTTGAAAAAAAACGCAATATTCGTCATCGTCAATATATGCTGTAAGTTCTTGGCTCCTCCAATAATAGTTTTGGAGTATACTGAGCATTTGCCGCACCCATCTTGCTTCTGCAGTCAAATTTTAGTTCAGATTTAAAAAAAGTATAAAAAACATCATAACTGTTTACAATACACATAAATATAAGTAGTAGTAAAATTCACTTACTACGTTGTAGTGTGTGTCGCAACAAGATACATATATATATATTTATCGGTTTCACAACGTTCTACGTCTTCCGATACCCAATCTCCACTCGTTTCTGTTTGCCCATAATTCATCATCTAGGCCTCTTATTCTTATTTCACTATCTATTCCTTTTCTCCAGCTTCTCCTTGGTCTTCCTCGTTTTCTTCGGCCAGTTGGTTTCCATTGTAATATTTGTTTAGGTAGTCTTCCATCATCCATTCTTTGTACATGTCCGTACCACACCAGTTGTTTTGTTCTTATATCATCCACTAGAGTACGTTCACCCACTGTCATAATTTCTCTTATTCTTTGATTGGAAACTCTTTCTCTTTTTGATTTCCCTGCTGCTCTTCTCCAATAGTCCATCTCCGTATCGGAAAGCATTTTTTCTGTTCTATCTTTGATTGGCCACACCTCTGAGCCGTATGTAATAATACTCTTTACAATTGTGTTATATATAAGCTTTTTGTTATGTTTTGATATACTTTGGTCCCAAATTATTCCATTTAATAAAGTTATTGCTCTTCTTCCTTGTACGTTTCTATCTTTTATAGCTTTGTCTAGTGTTCCGTCAGCTGTAATTTTCAGACCCAAGTATTTATACTCATCACAGGACTGAATTCGCTGCCCAGTATTTAAGATTAGATCCTGTTTCGTTCCACCAATACACATATACTCTGTCTTATTGATATTAACCTCTAGTCCCCACTTATTGTACTCTTCTATTAGTTTTCGTGTCATATATTCGAGGTCGTCATAATCCTGAGCCACCACTATCTGATCATCGGCGAAACATAAAGTATACAAGGTGGTTTCATTTAACGGAATTCCCATGTTTTGGCATTTTCTCTTCCAGACTTTAAGGACCTGTTCCAAATATATCTTGAAGAGCGTAGGCGAGATACAGCAACCTTGTTTAAGACCTTTATTTACTTGAAAGCCTTTGGTTAGTTTTGCTTTTATTTTAACTTTTGCCTTACTATTGCGGTATAACTCTTTGATGGCCTTAATTAGTTGTACGCTTATGTTTGTCTTTTCCAACGCTTTCCAAAGTAGATTTAGTGGTATACTATCATATGCCTTCTGCAAATCTACGTAAAGCAGATGGAGCTCTTGTCCGTATGCCATTTTCTTTTCAATAACTTGGGTTATACAAAAGAGATGATCTGAAGTCGATCTACCCGCCCTGAAACCAGCTTGTTCTTCTGCCTCCATATCTTTATATTCGCTCTCCACTTTATTTCTTATTATTTTGCCATATATTCTGCTTAGCGTACTAGTTACAGATATACCTCTATAATTGTCACATATATCTTTCCTTCCTTTTTTGTGTATTGTGGATATATATGACGTTTTCCACTCAGTTGGTACTACAGCTCCATTTAAATATCTTTGGAAAAGATTCCGTAATCTACAAAACAATTCTTCAGTGCCATATTTAATAAGTTCAGCTGGGATATTTCCGGGTCCGGCAGATTTACCGCTTTTTAAGGTTTTGCACACGTTTTTGACCTCAGATATTGTGAGGGGTACTGGAGATCCCATCGTTCTAATGATATTGTCTCTTTCGTCTTCCTTGAATTCTGCTCTATCTTCAGTTAAAAGTTTTTTAAAATACTCATCCCATTCTTTGTCTGGTATTGGTGAAATAATATCTCTGCATGTTTCTTTTTTGATCGATCTTATAGTTTTCCAGCTTTCAGGACTTCTCCTACCTCCTAAGTAAGAATCTATTTTCTGGCACTTTTGCATCCATGATTGATTCTTCTTATCACTGATCATTCTTCTCACCTTTGATTGCGCGATTTTGTATTCTTCTCTGCTTCTATCTGTCTTTTGGGATAAGTACGTGTGATATAATTTCCTTTTTTCCTCTATTTCACTTTCAATCTCAGCATCCCACCAGTATGGTTTTGTTCTTTTAGGAGTTTCTTCCACTAATCCTAGTGCTTCTTTTGCAGCTTGATGGATGCTTAATGTGATACATTCGTATTCCTCATCTGGGGTTTCACCTGAACTTGAATTAAGTTTTTCGTTCAGTCTCTTTTTGTATAAGTTTTTTACGCTGTCATGTTCTAGGCTTAGTAGATTATATTGACAGTGATCAATTTGCTCATTCACTGTATCATCAAGATTTTGTTGATGGAGGCTTCGGCCTTGATAAGGAAAGAGAATTTTGGTCTCCAGAAAATAGTGATCACTTCCGCATGTTGATCCACGCTTTGTTCTGACATCTTGAATTTTTAGTTTTGTCTTTTGTTTAGTGATAAGATAATCAATGACGGATTGATTGAAATCGCCTGAAATTTAGATAATTTGTATGCCTTAAAGCCTACATCATGTAACAAAATGGCGTCTGAAGACCGTCATGTTGATTCTTGTTTAAAAAAATAAAGCCTATAGCACCTTCGGGATCAGTAACAATTCAACGACACCCTCTTTGTCAAAATCGGTTAAGCCGTTTAGCCTCTAGCGTGACACAAACATAAACATTTCCTTTCGCCATGCTCCAGTCGGGTAAAAATACTTAAAAATGTACAGTGACAAAGTCAAGTGTCCAGTATCCTCAGTAAACAACCTATTTCTTGTCAAAGAAAGTTGTTAAATTATTAAACCCATTGTTAGTACCAGTGAAATGAAAATATTGGCGCGAGACAATTGTGAACGATAAGAGTGTTCGATTATTCGATCGCGGTGTAGAGCGAACGAAGGTTGAGCGGCGCCGGCGATCGGCTAATTATCGAGCAAATAGAGCTTGAAATAATAAACTACCGGCTTCCGGAGCGTGCGGAGCTATATATAACATGTTGTCAAATATTTCCTCTCTTGGGTAAATGAAATGGATAAAAGTTTCCCCATTTGGTAGAACTTCATATGTTTATAGGCTTGGCGGCGTTTTATTGCACAAAAAACTAAAAAGCCCTACTCTAACTATGCATCTATTCATGTAAAATTGAATTAAACTTTTGCGAGAGTTGCATAGTGAAATAATTCTAGCACCGGAACACAAACATAATTAAATTAAAATATAAAAAAAAATCACAAAAATTGTGGTGATAAATCCGTTTTAACCTCGCTTCTTGTTTCAATCGCCTTAAAATTCAGAGGGCGCTGGCAAAAGCTTCATATGCTCAGTTAAAATGCCTGGAGAGAAAAGAGCAGCTCTTTTCGCTGGATCCATGAATAAACGAATGGCTAAACATTTGCTTGATTTGCTCGATTAAGAATAAACGAGCGGCTTAGAGAGGAAACGGAGCCTATGTAGCGTATAGATCGAATAAATGACCAACCTTGATATTACTACCTTATTTTAACTCAATAACTTTATTTTGACACACTTTTTGCTAGTTTAATATCTTTTTGCCAACATTACTAAGTTTGAAATACCTAGAAATTGAAATATTTATGTGTTTTAATTTTTAGGTAGTAGATTAGTTTTTGTTGCGACGAATAGTTGATTGAATTCGCAATTATGATGGCGTTTTCCAATGCTACACTAAATTCCTATTGTTTTCGGCAAATTCGCTTAATTACTGAATTTGAATTATTAAGTTTCAATCGGTATAGAAACACAAGACCAACTATTTAGTTTCAACGTATTTATCAATTATCAATTATCCTTTTCAATTGATAAAGTTTACTAAGTCGATCCAACGAGAATACATAGGGGAACCCGGGGCACCACGTGCATGTTACGGAAGGATTTTTTAATAATAAATTTTATTGTAAAAATATAAAATGGAATTTTGTTTCTTATCTACACATATATTATTAAAATGCTGCAAAAAAACAATCGCAAAATTTCATTTTAAGCAATTAAGCATCTTGAAAAAAAACGCAATATTCGTCATCGTCAATATATGCTGTAAGTTCTTGGCTCCTCCAATAATAGTTTTGGAGTATACTGAGCATTTGCCGCACCCATCTTGCTTCTGCAGTCAAATTTTAGTTCAGATTTAAAAAAAGTATAAAAAACATCATAACTGTTTACAATACACATAAATATAAGTAGTAGTAAAATTCACTTACTACGTTGTAGTGTGTGTCGCAACAAGATACATATATATATATTTATCGGTTTCACAACGTTCTACGTCTTCCGATACCCAATCTCCACTCGTTTCTGTTTGCCCATAATTCATCATCTAGGCCTCTTATTCTTATTTCACTATCTATTCCTTTTCTCCAGCTTCTCCTTGGTCTTCCTCGTTTTCTTCGGCCAGTTGGTTTCCATTGTAATATTTGTTTAGGTAGTCTTCCATCATCCATTCTTTGTACATGTCCGTACCACACCAGTTGTTTTGTTCTTATATCATCCACTAGAGTACGTTCACCCACTGTCATAATTTCTCTTATTCTTTGATTGGAAACTCTTTCTCTTTTTGATTTCCCTGCTGCTCTTCTCCAATAGTCCATCTCCGTAGCGGAAAGCATTTTTTCTGTTCTATCTTTGATTGGCCACACCTCTGAGCCGTATGTAATAATACTCTTTACAATTGTGTTATATATAAGCTTTTTGTTATGTTTTGATATACTTTGGTCCCAAATTATTCCATTTAATAAAGTTATTGCTCTTCTTCCTTGTACGTTTCTATCTTTTATAGCTTTGTCTAGTGTTCCGTCAGCTGTAATTTTCAGACCCAAGTATTTATACTCATCACAGGACTGAATTCGCTGCCCAGTATTTAAGATTAGATCCTGTTTCGTTCCACCAATACACATATACTCTGTCTTATTGATATTAACCTCTAGTCCCCACTTATTGTACTCTTCTATTAGTTTTCGTGTCATATATTCGAGGTCGTCATAATCCTGAGCCACCACTATCTGATCATCGGCGAAACATAAAGTATACAAGGTGGTTTCATTTAACGGAATTCCCATGTTTTGGCATTTTCTCTTCCAGACTTTAAGGACCTGTTCCAAATATATCTTGAAGAGCGTAGGCGAGATACAGCAACCTTGTTTAAGACCTTTATTTACTTGAAAGCCTTTGGTTAGTTTTGCTTTTATTTTAACTTTTGCCTTACTATTGCGGTATAACTCTTTGATGGCCTTAATTAGTTGTACGCTTATGTTTGTCTTTTCCAACGCTTTCCAAAGTAGATTTAGTGGTATACTATCATATGCCTTCTGCAAATCTACGTAAAGCAGATGGAGCTCTTGTCCGTATGCCATTTTCTTTTCAATAACTTGGGTTATACAAAAGAGATGATCTGAAGTCGATCTACCCGCCCTGAAACCAGCTTGTTCTTCTGCCTCCATATCTTTATATTCGCTCTCCACTTTATTTCTTATTATTTTGCCATATATTCTGCTTAGCGTACTAGATACAGATATACCTCTATAATTGTCACATATATCTTTCCTTCCTTTTTTGTGTATTGTGGATATATATGACGTTTTCCACTCAGTTGGTACTACAGCTCCATTTAAATATCTTTGGAAAAGATTCCGTAATCTACAAAACAATTCTTCAGTGCCATATTTAATAAGTTCAGCTGGGATATTTCCGGGTCCGGCAGATTTACCGCTTTTTAAGGTTTTGCACACGTTTTTGACCTCAGATATTGTGAGGGGTACTGGAGATCCCATCGTTCTAATGATATTGTCTCTTTCGTCTTCCTTGAATTCTGCTCTATCTTCAGTTAAAAGTTTTTTAAAATACTCATCCCATTC
Organism: Aspidapion aeneum; assembly: GCA_963576565.1. NCBI lineage: Eukaryota > Metazoa > Arthropoda > Insecta > Coleoptera > Brentidae > Aspidapion > Aspidapion aeneum. The sequence goes on from OY755043.1 coordinate 41,170,203, forward strand.
TTTGTCTGGTATTGGTGAAATAATATCTCTGCATGTTTCTTTTTTGATCGATCTTATAGTTTTCCAGCTTTCAGGACTTCTCCTACCTCCTAAGTAAGAATCTATTTTCTGGCACTTTTGCATCCATGATTGATTCTTCTTATCACTGATCATTCTTCTCACCTTTGATTGCGCGATTTTGTATTCTTCTCTGCTTCTATCTGTCTTTTGGGATAAGTACGTGTGATATAATTTCCTTTTTTCCTCTATTTCACTTTCAATCTCAGCATCCCACCAGTATGGTTTTGTTCTTTTAGGAGTTTCTTCCACTAATCCTAGTGCTTCTTTTGCAGCTTGATGGATGCTTAATGTGATACATTCGTATTCCTCATCTGGGGTTTCACCTGAACTTGAATTAAGTTTTTCTTTCAGTCTCATTTTGTATAAGTTTTTTACGCTGTCATGTTCTAGGCTTAGTAGATTTTATTGACAGTGATCAATTTGCTCATTCACTGTATCATCAAGATTTTGTTGATGGAGGCTTCGGCCTTGATAAGGAAAGAGAATTTTGGTCTCCAGAAAATAGTGATCACTTCCGCATGTTGATCCACGCTTTGTTCTGACATCTTGAATTTTTAGTTTTGTCTTTTGTTTAGTGATAAGATAATCAATGACGGATTTCAGGTTTTGTGAGGGTTTGGTCCAGGTATATTTGTGTATTTTCTTATGTTGGAAAAAACCGTTTTCGATTTTTAGGTCTAATTGCTCACATACTGTGATATCCGGTTTCCATTGTCATTAACAACATCTTCTCCATATTGGCCAACTGTCCGATCATTTACTCTGTTACCTGTTCTACTATTTAAATCTCCCAATATTACAATTTCTCTAGATGTACTTACTGCTGATATTTCATTGTGGATTTCTTCAAAAAAATTGTCTTTCACGGCTACATTTGCATTGTCATTATACGCATATATTCCAAAAATCGTAAGTCTCATTCCTTTTATTGTTATATTCATTCTTATTAGCCGTTCATTTACTGCTTCCCAGTTGGTGATATATTTTCTAAATCTTTTGTTGACCAAAATAGATACTCCTTGTTGAGCATGTTTTTCTTTTGCCACTCCGCTATAGAAATGGTCATACTGTCCTAGGTTTTCAGATCCTTTTCCTTTCTTCTTCGTTTCTGTTAGTACAGCAAGGTCAACCTTCATTCTGCTGCACTCATGGACTATTTCATTCACTTTTCGACTCATTCCTTGTACGTTCCATGTACCAAAAATCATATTCCTGTTTCTTTGCTTGGTTCGCCTTAGGTTTTTCATTTCTTTCCGAGGCGTTTGCATGGGTTTTTTAACAGTGTACGTTTTTCCGGGTATCAGAGAGTTAGTCTAATGCCCCAACCCCCAACCTGGAGGACCAGGTGATTTTTGATCGAGGTTTTCTTCCCCTAGCCTTTGACGATTCCAACGCCGGTACTACAAGGCAGCATCTTCTTCTTTTATACTATCCCTAAAAGAAAGGGTTGCCACCTGCGCTATGATCACCGTACCGAGGTCCATCCTCTCCGCCTTTCATACCGATGTGGTCTTCTCCCGTAACCCTGGGAATGGGACCCTAAACAGGTGCTAACTCTCCGGGTCAGAGAGTACCTGGAATCTACGGAGGGCAGGGGTCGATTCATTTCCCCTGATAGACATCTGACGAGGTCTACCCCGTACCCCGTACAAGATACAAGACTGTAAAAATAATATTAGTCTTTTATGGCGCCACCTAGCTTAGCTCAGCCAAAAAAGCGAATGCTCGTTATGCCCCGAGTGCCCGTCATGCCCCGGTTTCCCCTACATATCGATATTCTTATATCCGGAAAGTGCTAGTTATTTTTTCGAATGAATGTAACTAGCATGTTATGTGTCGTCTCTCTCTTAAATTTATTAAGCAGGATATTCTCCTTCTTTCTATATTTAGGGTGCTTTGAATTTTGCCTTGCATAACTAATTGGATTAGGATATATATCCCTCTTTTCCAGTGTTACATACATCCAAAGATGACGAAATCGTCTTTTAGAAAATTAAGGTTAAGCTAGTATAGAGTGTTTCTGTTCAGGCACTTTAATCGCAAATTTCGTTACTCTTATAGTTTTACGGTAAATAAAGGTAACTCTAAATCGTCAAAAAAGAGCTTTTAAACAGGCAGAAAAATACCGTTTAATTGAAAACATAATTTTATTGGCGTTAGTTGTTCTTGTAAACTCGCGAACAAAGAGAAAATAGAACAAAAAGAATAATCATAAAATTTAATTTGATTTTTATTTTTCACACAAAGTTTGTAACCTTTAAATTGAACGTTAAAGGCAGTCGTTACCTGGCACTAATGGCGCTAATTAGCGCCTTTCCTTACCTTTAGTGAAAGTAAGGGTGCCAGAGTGCGCCTCTGCGCCTGCCCAGAATAAAGGTAAGGTAACAAGCTTTCAAAAAGCCTGATCAAAAGCACCCTAGTATTCCCTTCAGGGTCGCTTACGACTAAGTCGCGGCCAGTCAATCGTCTATCAGTGGTTGGAAAAACATCTGTATTACCACCGTAAAGGGAATATACGTACGTTGGTATTACTGGCCCTCCACGGTTCCTAAAGAAACGGTTGCCTGGTGTCACGGCGGCCGTTACGTCAGTGACACGTCACAGTTATGCAAGGAATCAGCAGTTGCATTGTATTTCATAGCGGGTTTGGACATTTTGCCAGAATTTTGACATTTTGGCTTTATTTGGGCTTTATAATTGTTTAATAATAGTGGTTGCTATATATTTCACAAAGACTATAACCATTTTTTTTATCGCGTGCGCTTATTTTTTACTCATTTTTCTTTTAAACTACAACCACAAGTAAACAATGGCTCGAATCCATTTTTATTACCTAATGGTTGATCGAATAATTTGAGGTAGGTATTCAATCAATGATTAAAGTTAATCATTATCTCATATAGATGTTTTTATCTCTCCTTTTAATGTTGGAAAAAAAAGATATTCAATAAGCATTTAAAAATGTGCATTAAAAATTAATCAATAAAAGAAGATAAAGATTAAATTTGGATTATTACCTTGCAATATGTACTTATATACATTATTTTTTATAATATGCAGCATCAAATAATAAATATAAAATAATACATTTTAAAAAATGAAACCAGGTTGGCGACTTAAAATTGAACGCTGGCGTTAGAGGGTTAATATTTCTTTGTTAACTGAGTTTGTTCACGGGCTTTCCTCCTAAAACAAAAAATTTTTGCTCGGACCTCCGTAAAGAGGTGACCTACAACTTTTTCTTCCAGAGGGGATCACCAAACTTGCAGTACCTCATTCGAAAGCTTATAAAAAAAGAAAACAACGGTACACATTTGTTTGATATACCCTATAGTTATAGTATAACTAAACTGTTCTTTATATTTTTGTATAAACTTTTAAATGAGATATTATATTCATAATCTGTGGTGTAATCCCCTCTGAAAAAAAGTTGTATGTAACTAAACCCTTTCCCAAGGGTCGGAACACAAATTTTTTGCTAACATGTATTATTTCCAAAATGCCAATTATTAACCCGCTAGAAAGCAACGTTTCATTCAAAGTTCAAAGTCACCCGTATATATATATATATATATATATATATATATGATGCTGAACACTCAGTCACTCAAACAAGATTTTTTTAAAATCATTTCTTTAGATAGAAACAATTTTATTAAGTATTATGCAGTGCTAGCAAAGCGGGATTTATTACTTTTTAATTTTTTGAATTTAATGTCTTAACCAAAATTTTTTACGGGCTTTAGATATGTTAAAAATTGTTTACGAATATAGGTTGATAGATCGCATGTATATCTTTAACTGACTTGTGTCAGATACGTCATAGGTTATTTATTTTTAATATCTTTTCCTTTGACCCTTTTCCTTTACCCAACGAACCCTAACAAATACATTTTTTGTCCATAGAAATGAAGAATTCGGTAAAAAAAGTTTAATTAAATTGAAAAAGAGTCTATTTAAGTTAGAAAAAGTATTTATAATTGTGTCCCTAATTTATTATTTATATAATTATTGGAATTTTCATAATAAATTTTTAATTTATATAGATTTTGAATATATTTTTGTAGTTTTCCGAATACTTCTATTATTATTTCTTTTATAATGTGATATGTCTGTCTCTATTTATTGATTGTTGAGCAGGATAACTGCCGCGTCATAATTTGCCAAGTTCTGGTTGACTGGGAGTTACCAGACAATCGTTCCTTTACGAACCGTGTTACTGGCCTATCTTTCCAACCAATGTACTTTTTTTGTTTTCCTTTTTCCTCTCTGCTTTTTCGAGAATTTCTTTGCTTACCCTTTAAATTACAGCACGTTAAACACCTGATGAATTTCAGTTTTCAGTAAATATCTAATATTTTGCACAGGAACAAAATGGAGCTATGGTGCGTCCAGGAGTTCCTGGAGCTAAAGGAGAAACTGGCAAACCTGGTCCTACTGGACCCAGGGGAGAAAAAGGTCAAGTGGGATCCAAGGGAAGCAAAGGAGAAGTGGGAGCTAAAGGTGATAGAGGCGATAGAGGATTACCTGGCGATAGGGGACTGGACGGAGCCAAAGGTATTTTTTCACCTACACCTATATATTAGTTTAAGTTTTTTAAACATTCTCAAAACTTTCACATTTTTAAAAATAATCATAATAATAAATTTTTTTCAAATATTCGAAAATTTTTAAATTCTAAAAAAAATACAAATATTTCGAAAACTTTTAAAATTCTAAATAATAATTTATTCAATTTTTAAAACTCTAAAACATTATTAAATTTCAAAATTTTACCAATGTCTCCTATCCTGATTTCCATTTTTAATTGATCAAGAAAATGCATATTAAATATAATCTTAAAATGTTTAACAAAAACTGACAAAAAAATAAAAGTGTATACGAGAATTGGTTGGAATTTGGCAAATAGTTCAAACGATCATAAAACACTAGAGACGGATTCTGATATAGTGGCAGCTTTCTGAACTCGATTCTCTGCACTTTAGAAAAACATATTTTCTACGCTATTGAATATTTTAATAAAAGACCACTATCACACAAGTTTTCTATAAAAAATACAGTTTACAGAAAAATGTTATCTTTAAATCCTTAATTATTGTTTTTTTTTATGATTATGTTCAACCATAAAAAGATCTTTCAATAGTTTTTCAAAAATTGTTTTGTCAAATTAGAAAAATTATGTATAGACCAATATATAATATATAAATATATTTTTTTGTTGCTATTGGAATCTATTTTTAGGTTTTACTTGTTTGCCATTTGTCAATTACAGCATACCTACCCAGGAAGGAGAGAGAGGAGATTCGCCCAGACAAATTGTTCAAATAAAACTCATTAGAAGATTATTTTTCTTTTAAAGAATGTCACTTTACTCTCGAAGTTCAAAATGAAACGTTAATATCTTAGCATTATATAAATTATATTTTTTGAATGTAAACTCCTATAAGTTTTTGTAAAACTAGATTCTATTAGCAAGCAAAAAATATGCTGGATTTCGCTCTAACACACCTAAACTTTTTAAAAAAATCGATTAGTCGAAAAAGAATCCCTGTTGCTTACAATTTTAGGTCTACCAGGAGATCCAGGTGTAGACGGCATACCAGGCATACCAGGCGTAAATGGTAAATCTGGCGACAAGGGTGACAGAGGCGACCCCGGTCCACCAGGCATACCAGGTGTCTCAGTATCGAGTGATGGCACTACCAACTTTGTACCGGGACCTCCAGGATTGAAGGGAGAACCCGGTATCCCCGGAACAAAAGGTACGATTATCAAAAAATAAACAATAAATAATTTTAAATGCACAAACCTGATCCTTCTTTGAAATACAACACTGTCGAAGGCTGACATTTCCATTATTTTCTTGTTAGCCTATATTTTTTTGTTTTTAAAATAGTGAAAATTTTAGATCTGTCAACCTTTGAAACTCTTGCCATAATATAAATTATAATCTATAATCTTTGCTGTTGCTATTCAAAGTCTTGGTGATAATCAGATCAGGCTTGATGATATTAAAATTTTTTTTTTTGCAAACGGACAATTTTTTGCTCTGCTTTTCTTATTATTCGGATGTTATACTAGGTACAGGTTGTCCCAAATTCCGTAGATTTTGAGTAGTTTTCAGGTGTTTATATTCACTTTGCGAGCCTTGATTTTTATGAGATGATTAAACGTGAAAACTGCATCTTGATAGACGTTTACACTACGGGGGGTTTCACAAAATTCTACATTTTGTGAGGGACCTATAACTTTTTTATTTATGAAAATTTTATTTTGGTAGAACTCGATTTTTGAATTTGAATTTTATCGCTTTTAGTTAATGAGATATTACATAAAGTTTATATTTTTCTTATGAAACAACCACTTTTTTATTTGATTTTTGTAATAAGCGTAAAATTTTCTTTAAAATGACGTATCAAACATAATATTAATTTTTATAATTTTTTTTTTATATTTTAATTTAAACCTTCCTATTCCACGCAGCAATGGCCAGAGAAGGTTTTGTTTGTGAAAATGTGTTATTTGGGTGTATTTTAACCTATATTAGCAATATCGTCGACCGAATCGGCAGCGTCAAATAGTACGTTTCCCGCTAGGGGAGTACATCAAATGCATCATGGATCCCTTTATTTAATTACCTTACCCATAATTTTTAATTATTTTTTTTACTAGGTCATTTTAAATTATTTAAAACCTAGGAATTAATTAAAAGTATAAAATAAAAATAAACAATATAAAAAAATTAAAAAACAAAATTGTGTGTGCTTAAGACCACACGGCAGAAGTGTAAACTTCAACAAGGCGAAATTAATAATACTGGCCTTCATCTGCATTATCATATCGCTCGCTGAATGTTCATCTCACAGTTAGTCGACTCGAGACGACTTCACCCAAATGAGCGTTACATAGCCGAGCCTGACGGCTCAGTCCAATTCAGTACCCACAAAAACTGCTAAACGCGCCTTAAGAAGTTTACACTTCAAAATTGTATGTAATATCTTAATAACTCAAAGTGACAGATGAAATTAAATTTAAGAGTTAGATTCTTTAAATTTTTAGAAATAAAAGTTAGAGACAAACTTTTCAAAAAACCTTTTATGCTCTCAGCTTTTAACCTTGACTTAAAAACAATGCCTGTGGAGGGGTCACTTTTTTGTTATCACTCCTAGAAACACCCAAACCTTAAAAAGCATGGAATGTAGGACAAGCTGTAGGACATGACGTTAAATTAAAATTAACTAAAGCTTAAAATTAACTAAAGCTTAAAATAAATCTATAACAGCAGAATTTGATATAAGGAGATTAATTATATTAATTTATTTTATTATGAGCCCCACAAAAATATTTTCATTACAGTGGAAAGTTCCGACTTATACAAAAAAAAATCACCAAATCCGTAGGTTTCATAGTTTCCTAAAAAAATTTGGTGCCTTATTGGACCACTCTGTATTTGTTGAAATAGAGACTTTAAGAAATGTTTAAAAACAGTCAGGTATCACCAATATCTTACTTTATTTTACGGAAAATATTTTAATATATTTATCAAACTAATGGTTTTAAAATAAATCTAAATTAAATTTTGTGTCGTTCCGACTCTTTTTGTAAAATTCAATTTATATTTGATTAAAATTTTAACAGTTTTATTAAATTGTTCATTTCCGGTTATTGGTTGGTAATCAAAATTCTTTTCATTTTTTACTCGTTATATATAAAATAATTTTGAACAACGCATCGATATTATCAAATACCAGTTATTTATTTAATAATAAAGCTTAAAAAAAAGTTGTTATTTGATAAAAACAATAGTAGGGTTAAAATACCATTTATGACCACAACTACTAAAATGTTATTAAATAAAATTGTGGAAATGAACTGTCACATTTAAGAACATCCAACCCGTTATTTATTGATACATTTAATTAAGGGGGCAAACTTCGCCCGAAAACTTCTGACTACACTGATATCCCAATTTTTAACCATATCTTTGTCCTAATATAAATGAGCCGAAGTATTGCGGATTGCATTTTAAAGCATTTTTCACAAATGTATCTTACATACAAAAGAAAATCAAAAATTTTATAAGATACGTGGATAGACCTTAACATTTATGCAAAGTGAGGCAAAAATATTAGATATGGTGGAGATTTAGGTGGCGAATCGGGTCGAGCGACGCGGCGGCAAGTTGTTCCGGCGGCGGCGAATTGTCCTAAAAACCTGACCAAGAGAGAGAGTATTATGTGTGTCAAAACTGAATATCTTTGCACAGATATGGAGGGGGAATCTTCTCTCCCCCCCCCCTGTAGATCCGCGCCGGGAAAGTTTTTAACTTTTTTTGTTAAGTTTAGTGATTAAATATTGTGAAGTTTACCGATTTTTTAAAAATAACAATAATAAGACATAAAACGTCTTTAACATTATTAAGAAATAGTAAAATTAATTTTTGGTGCTTATCTAAATCACAAATTTTGCTAAAAGTAGCCGCAAATGGTATCTCGATCCTAGTTGATTTATTTTCCAATGTTTTTATTTTAAAACTTATTTCATTTTCAATAAGTTTTTATTATTACGATATATTGGTATGAATTGTGTTTTGTGTATAAGACTTCTTTACACCTAGTATCCCTTTTTTTTCTTAAAAATTTCAGTTTTTTTCTGCCAACTTCTTGTAGTGTTGTCTAATTTTCACACAGGTGAACCAGGTATGGATGGCGAACCAGGATTTCCCGGTGTTGCTGGTCCTCCAGGGCCTCAGGGACCACCTGGAGACAAGGGAGACACTGGAACTACAGGTATGTAGTTATTATTTTTTATTTAAATTAAAATACCTACAAGGATTTACCAAATTGTTCAATAAAAAAAAGCCAATCAGTATCAATGTACAAAACAGAGGCCAGGTCCTTGCAATGCTCCTTGCAGCCCGGCGTGTCCAATGCAAATTATAAAAATAAAATAAATTTTTTTTAATATCAAAGGGTGTCAAATTTGTAGTAGTTAAACAAAAAGTAGTTCACTATTTTACTCTTCGTTTAAAAATGATCATTTACAAGTACGGACGCCTACTTTTTACATGTCATCTTAAAATCGACTAAACTCGTCTGAAAGGCCCGGAATTTTAGCGTGCTTTATAGCTAAAGAAAATCGTTTAATAAATAATGATTCCTATTTTAAACCATTGGATGTTGCCAGACAACGCATTGTTTCTTTGTATTCTACAAATGAAGGAAAAAAAAGGGACATTAAAAAAGTGGGCGAGTGAACAGATGGGATAACCTTGGCTCCGGTTTAAAAGAGCGATGGTTAAAACGGTGACATTTTTAAACAGCGGTCTTATTTGAGCGGCATTTAAAACAGCGACTTTTAAAACCGGGACATATTAAAAGAGCGACATGCCAAAAGGGCGACAGTTTAAAAGAGCAACATATTAAAACAGTGAAATTTAAAACAGCGACATTTAAAATGGGAACATATCAGAACGGCCACACTTCTTTCTAAAATATTTTTTCAAAAAAAAAACTTCCCTGACTTCTTTCAACAGCTTTCAAACCGAAACATTTTTTCGAAAAATTATTTGCCTAAATTAGCTTTCCGATCCTCATTTTGGAAAGTTGGCATCAGGGTTATTCTAACCTTTGTCGATTGAGCGCAAACGTATCCTAACCTGTGAATCGGGGACATTTTTTTTGTTGGAAAAAGATCAGGGGGTATCTGGACCAGTTAAGATACTTCTTCGGTAAACTCAGAAAGGTTAGAAAAACGGCGTCCATTAAAAAAAAAGCGATATTTAAAACGGCGACATTTAAAACAGCGAACTTATTTAAGCGATATTTAAAACGGCGACATTTAAAACAGCGGACTCATTTGAACAATATGTAAACCAGCTACATATTAAAACAGCACTATTTAAAATAGCGACATATTAAAAGAGCGACATATCAAAAGGGCGACAGTTTTTAAAAGAGCGACATAAAAAACAGCTACATTTAAAACAGCGAAATTTACAAAAGCGACATATTAAAACAGCAACATATCAAACCAGCGATGTTCAAAAGAGCACATTTAATAAAAATAGCGACATATTAAAAAGCGTCATTAAAAACTGCAACAGTTCGACTAAGGGGTCTGTTTCTGACACATTTTTAAGAAAACAAACTTCCATGTCTTCTTTCCCGGGATCCTAGAATGTGTAAAACCAAATTGAACCGATCCAAACTGAAACATTTTTTCAAAAAATTGTTTCCCTAAATTAGCTTTCTGATCCTCATTTTTGGGAGGTTGACATCAAGGTAACTCTAACCTTTGTCAATTTTTGGTGAAAAAATTTCAGGGGGTATCAGGACCGGTTAGGATACGTTTTCGATCAATTGACAAAGGTTAGAAAAACACCAGTTTTCACCACAACTAAGTTTCTTGCTAGGTTAATTAAGAAAAATAATTTTTCGAAGAAATCTTTCAGTTTAGTTCGGTTTGGTTCGATTCCATTCGGTTTCGGATCCTTTAGGATCCTGGAAAAGAAGTCACAGAAGTTTTTTTTTTTTTTTGAAAAATATGTTAGGGGTTACTGAAATACCGGAATTTGGCCTGACGCTTTTTTTTAATGATGCCTAATATTGAATTTTGTAAAAATGTCTGTTTTAAATGTCGCTGTTTTGAATTATTGGTGTTTTCATGTCTTACTTACTACTTTTTTTTTATACTGGGACTTTCCATCTAATCAGGATCAATCGCCCAGTTTTGCAAAGTTAGGGCAAAGTTAAAGCATTTCTAAACAATCACAAACAGCAAAGCACCTAGCCAGGAATCAAACCCGGACCGCGGCGCCGGCGCCGGTGTGTAAAGCAAATACTACTACGACGACGACTGTTTTAATATGTCGCTGTTTTGATCATTCGCTGTCTTTCTCAGGTGTCGCTTTTTTAAATATCGCTGTTTTGATGTGTTGCTCATTTGAATGGCGCTGTTTTAAATGTGATTACATAAATAAGAAAAACAACGAAATATTTTGTAAAGTAATGTTTCCATGGCCATTAAAACTGGGACACCCCGTACAAGGGTTTATTGGGACGTAAACTTCGAAAAACTCTCGAAAGCGCTAATCATCATAAAACCCTTATCTTTCTTTTCTGTAGTTCACAAAACTCCTTATAAGAACCCAATTTAAGAAACTCTGTACAAATTCTTATTTAAAATTACAAACGGCAGCTATCTTTGTTTTGGCCCTTAGGGACTTTCTTAAGAAAGTTATCTTTTACGTCAGCAAACATCTTCAGAAAGTTTTAATATAAAATTACATAAATATACCTTAACTTAGCAACAAGTATACAAGTATTTTAAAAGGAATTTGTTTTCATTGAAAATATCACAGGAATCAGGGCCGCTGCTAGACTAGTGACCGCCTGGAGAGGAATATGCCGCCCTCCACCCGCTTCTTTCTACCACTGCATGTTTTTGTGTTATTTCCTTACATAAATGGTGCCAGTGAGTGAGCCCAAAAAAGTGATTTACCCCAAAATAAAATAATATTTGTAAAAAGAATGTTAAAAAGTAATCAATTTTTTTTAATCAAGTTTTATATTGCGAGCTTGATATTTATTAGCTTACAAATTCATATTAAAGTTTTTTGCAGTGGCGTATATAGAAAAAAGTTTCAGGGTGGGCCCGAGGCAGTTTTGGGGGGGGGGCGAGACCCCATGAGGGCGTATTTTATGCTATGTTATGTTTGTCTTTATGAAATATGTCGAAAATATCTAAAAAAATCTAAGCTTCGGGGGGGGCCCGGGCCCCCCAGGCCCCCCCATATATACGCCAGTGTGTTTTTGGGTCGCTTGAAAATTTTCAAAAGCCTACGACATGTCGAATGCAACGTTTCAACAAATTGATTGCAAGAGTGCATTTCAATTTATTTTGGCAATGTTTAAAACCAAATTAATTATATTAATATATAACCCTGCTTTAGGTTTAAATCTTAAATTAAAAGCAATCGGTTCGCTTGCACTGTTCATGTACAGTTCAATCATTTACACCTGCAAACACACCTGGAGCACTTATTTTAAACTTTAAAATAAAAAAAACGATAAAATAAGATTGCCTGTCAAAAATTAACCAAGTATTTTTCATATACTTTTTTTCCCCTTTTTATTTATCTTTTTATAATCTACTAAAAATTCGTAAATTAGTTAGATATTACGTCTCAAAATAAAGCGACTTAGTGACCTTAAAATACACTACATCTTTGTCTCGAAAGTACCTTCAAAAGCAAAAGCCGGAATTCCCTTCCGCCGCCCCTGAAATTACTCATTACGACGGCCCTGCAGGAATTAACATAAAATGGAACTTTTAAAAATAACACAAAATATATCGCAGCAAACAGGGAAAGTAAATTAGATTTGATCCAAGTTATTAGGGTGAAATGGCGTGAACTCTTAGGGCTGGATAACGGTTTTTCAATTTTCAGCGAAAGTAAACCTCGTTTACATAAGTTATAAGTAATAAAAAGATGTATAATTTTTGTACTTTTCGAAATAAATCGACAAAACCGGTTTTTCTGTTTTTTCTTTTTACCTCTGTTAGTTTTTCTTATTTTGTGAAACTTGGTAGAGGATTACCTTTTTATGTCCTTAACACATTGTAATTAAATCACAATATTAATTTTTACATTTTATTTTTATTTTAAACCTACTAAAAAGAGGCCTCATATTCACCAGAAAATTTCCATGTTCGACAACAGGTTTTTCCTTTAAAAGAGTGGTCATTTCCATCGCTAAAAAGCATTTTCTAGGATGGCGTAAAAAAAGATAAAAGTCAGTCATCATACGAAATGTAATTAGATTTCAAATATACAGGGTGTTCCAAGTTAAGTGTCCACCATTGCTAACTTTTTATTATTAAAGATAGAAAAAGTTAGTTTATTTTGACAAACCAGTAGAATGGAATATTTGATGCTTTTTAAGATACTTAAGTCGAATAAAATGGAACATCGCCTTTTGGAGTTTTCGAGGTTTTAAAACATTTAAAAAAATAATGGAACACCCTGTATCTTATCATTTCTTCTGATAGGTCTTTCAATTCTAAACAAAAATTGTCTCTTTTTTTCCTAAAGTTAAAAATAACGATATTTTAAATTCAAAATTAAATTTAAAATTATGTATTGAAATTTTCTTTGGTAGAAAATCTAAGCGTAATTTTGAATTTGGAATATCCTCGTTATAAACACAATGAACACCCTGTTACCATCTTCTTCAGAAAGCAGTGACAATTCAGAAAATGAGCCCATTAAGTCTGTAGAAACAAATGATAAAGACAATCTAAAAGATCTATCTACTGAAAATTTGATACCATTAATTAATTGAAAAATATAATATAGGTCAGGGTTATTCGATAATTTTGAAATTATATACTTAAAAAATATATTTTCTGTGCTGTAACATAGATATACAGATATAATAGAAAAATAGACACTCATTTTAATTATATAGCAGTGATTTAATATTGGTCTTCAAAATTGCTTAAATTCTGTTTCCTGTTAAGTTTCTTCTTAGTAATACACCATCTAAACAAATACGTTTTAACGAAAAGAAAGAATATTGTTTTTGCCAAAAGAACTGAAAAAATGTAAAAATAAATATTTTGAGTAAAGAACTTATACCTAAAATATATATATATATATATATATATATATATATATATATATATATATATATATATATATATATATATATATATTCTTTTACTAAATTTTATAAAAATAACAAAAGTTGTAAAAAATATAATATAAGTTTTCTCGGAAACTTTTGCAGTAAGTACAAAAATAATGTTAACTAAAAATTACTATAGCTTTTGTATTTAATTTTTTTTCGATAGGATGTGTAGTTTCGCTGAAAACCGTGAAGAATCAATATCCCCAATTTCACCCTAATAAATCGCATCAAGTATAAATAATTTTTCCTGTTGACTGCTTTATATTTTATTTAACTTTCAATAATTTTTAGGCTGTTAATAATTTTTTCCCATTCAAAAGGTATTTGCAAAGGTTTATGATGTTCTTTCTTGATAGGTGCCATTGGTCCTGTTGGTCCTCCTGGTATTCGAGGAGAAAAAGGAGAAAGAGGCCCTCCTGGAGCAATAATAACAATGGACGGAACTGAAAAGATTTTGACAATAAAGGTATTTTTTGATTTATTATAAAAAATGTTAAAATAATATAATGAAAAAAATAGAGGGTGTTTCAAAATTCAATAAAATAATATTAGTATTAAAATCCTTAAGTAATTTTAAGACAAAAATCCATTTAAAGATATCTCCGCAAACATTTAGTTTTATAATAAAATTAATTAAATCCTTGTTTTATTTGCAAACTTTTTTCTCTCCTGCGATTTCTTCGCATCTCTAACCGTTTTAGAGAAAATCGCTGTTGCAACAAAGGCTGTCATCATTAAAATAAAAAAATAAAAAATGATATGGTATGGCGAGTATATAAAAAAAATTGTATCTCGAAAACTAAGCGTTTGTGGGCCTATGTTTATATAAATTTTTTGTTTTGAAATCACTCAAGGAAATTAACATTAACATTACGTTATTGAATATTGAAACACCCTGTATAATAAAAACATATTATAATAAAAAAAATCATTTTATAATAATAATAAGAAGTCTCTACCACCTCCACCACGTGTTGCACGTTTAATATAAATAGACTCTACTCGGAAATAATTGTCTTTTACTGGTGGGAAACGCACGAGTCGTTAAATACCGAGATGAATTCCAAGACGTGCGCAAGCGTTGATCTGTCACTGCCAACCAATCAACTGAGAGATATTTCAGTATGGTTTTATACAGCAAAACTTTAATAATTCCCAGTTCTTTTTGATGAAAATTCGTCGTTTTTGTTCTGTGAAAATGCCGGTGACGTGCAAGTTGTGTGACAAATTATTTAGTGCCCAATTTAATTTGAATAAACACTGTCATCGGGGTTCTACTGTATATCTATGCTACGATAAACATTTTTTTAAAAGATTTAGCGCATTTAAATTTGTCAATACTCCCATGGCAAAACAAAATAAACGTGAAATGCATATAGAAGAAATACTGCATATACCTCAAAAAATATTAATCGCAGCATATAGATATCGTATATGTTTGAAATCAAAAAGAAAAGACGAATCGTACACCCTGTCCCAAATTCGTTGTTTTTTGTGGTGTCGGGTATTTATAGGGGAGAAAGAAAAAAACTGAGCCCCCTTTGCGACGCTCAAATTTTAAGAGAAGCCTAAAGGTGAAAACTACATTTAGATATAGCAAGCCGTTTTTAAGCTACGGAGTGTTTTTGTCTGCATTTTGCTTTTGTGTAAATAGCTTTCTTATAGATTTTTTCTTGAAGAATTGACAGATGTCAACGGTTTTTATTTATCTCTTTTGGTTTTTAAAATATTGCATAAAGTTGTTATTTTTCTTACAGAATAACTCTAAAACTCTCTCTAAAATTTCCTTTAAAATGATGTATCACATTCAATATTTTAATTTTGAATTTTTTTTATTGTTTTCTTTATTTTTATTTTTTAATCACCTCTTTATTATTTTTTTATTTTTATAATTTTATAATATTAAAATATTTTAAACCCATTAAGCAAACTATAATATGAGGTAAAAATAAAAAAAAAACAAAAATATAAAGAAATCCCACTAATCCCATAAAGAAAAATTAATTTTATGTGATATCTCAAAAACTAAACGTGACAAATGAAATTTAATTTAACAGTTGAATTCCTCTTAAAAAAGTGTCTAAAGAATGTTTTCACAGAAATAAAAATATTAATAAATAAACAAGTTATAGACCCCTTCCCAAAATGCAGACTTTTTGAAAACACCCCGTAGTTTAAAAACGGCTTGCTATATCAAAATGCGATTTTCACCTTTAAGCTTCTTTTGAAATTTGAGTATCGCAAAGGTTGATCAGGTTTTTTTATCCCCTCTAGGAATACCCGAAACTCCCCAAAAACATCGAATTTGGGACACCCTGTACATGGTGACGGATAGAAAAAAAATATGTTGGCTTTTAAAGTTCATCATCATCATAATTAACCAAAAAAAATCTACAATTTATTATAGCCCTTTATTTTCAATGATAAAGTTGCTGAGTGCTCCGGTTATAAAAAACCACCCGTTACCTACATAAAATCATACCTAAAAATTAGAATTGACCATTATTTTATACCTTGAATTTTTTATTATACGTTAAGCTCTTCGATCTCGCGCCAATCCCGGTATTCGCGCCAATAATTTAAATTAGACATTTTGACGTTAATTTTGGCGCATGCTCCTTTGATGGAATTCATCTCGGTATTTAACGACTCGTTAGTCTCGTGGAAACGCTAGTGAAGCTGATCCTTTCGGTACGGTCCCGAGAAAGCCCGAGCATTGCCATCTGTTTACGATGGCAGTCGAAAATTGCCGAGCGGCCTCCAGACTCCCAACATTACTTAGGGACATTCATAATTTAAACGCAAAAATCATTTGACCCCCTCTTCATTACGCATTTTTAAAAAAATATACATTGAAAAAACATAGAGTGTAACGTAAGGCAACACCCCCTATTCCCCCCTTGAGCGCAACGTTATTAAAGACAAAGTAAACTAAAGCTAAATAAATGAATAATAAGAGGTAAGTAAAGTCATATGAACTAGGTCCCTTATTCATATTGTCAACGGTGATTCTAGAACAACAAAATAGGGGGGGTTAATGGTGAAACGGTGACCATAAATAAATGCACAGGAAATATTGGAACAGGAAAAAATGCTACACAGAGAAAAACGTAAGCGTAATAAAGCGCATGCTAAAAAATTGCCAAAAGAAAAAAGCGCACATAGTAAAACAGCGCATAGGGAAATTAAACAAAGAAAAGTTTTGACGTATTAAAAAACTCATATGAAATAAATCTAGATTTAGAATGGGACTTACTGTTACAGGTTACTTGATCATCATAATTTTGCTTACGAAAAAGGGGTAGTATAAAAGATGTGTAACTTTAGGAGCCATAGGGCACAAAGCTGGCGATTTTTACAAATTTTCTGTGCGGTCAACTTTTTTTAGGAAAAATTATTTTTTTGGAACTAACTTTTATAATGCCATATTAAACGCAATGATTTTCTTAATATTTTTTCTTGATAAAAATGAATCTCTACACAGACATAATAATAAAATATTGATATTTTTTAAAGTAAGTAAACAAATATTTTAAAAAATTTTTGATTTTTATTTTTTTTACATTTGTGGAGGTTCTTTTGACACCCTATATATCTCCTTAACTTGTAATTTTATCAAAAAAGAAAATAATACATTATTGGTTTACCATTAGCTAAGTATTCATTTAATTTGTCAAATTTTATATTTTTTGTAAAAGCTTTTTTCCCCCACTCCTATAACTTTAAAAATCCTCTTAAAAACAGATGATTGTTGTACGGTCAGAGACTTTTTAAATTACCGGTGTATTTTGTTTCTGTCACTATTATTTATTTAAACAAATCAAAAAATATAAATTTTTAACTTTGTATGTGACAGACAGACGTAATGTGCACAATTTTTTTGTTTTGGTTTCAATTAATTGTGCGAATTTCAACTAAGAATATTTTTTATTTTCGAGGGCGGCAATTTAAAAAGTCCCCAACTGTACGTCCCTCATGTTATAGAAACTTTTTTATCAGAAATAACCTACTCTATCACCTGCTGTACTATGGCATGGAACAGCCTGTATATATGCAAATTTTAAAGATTTTTTTAGAATTTTGAAAATATTTGAATTTTTTTTTATTGAAATTTCTAAAAACTTTAAAAATTATCAAAATATTTAAAAGTTTAAGATGCTTTATTATTTGTGAACTATTTGTTTGGAATTTTTGTAACTAAAATTTTGATTAAAAACTCTCATTAAATTAGTATTATTGGTCGGTCGTAGGTCTACAGTAAATTTTTTCTCTTACCCTAAGATCGTAGGTAATATTTACTCCGACAAAAAAAATAAAAATGTGATCTGTATATCTGATCAAACCTACTTATCCTTATAATATAAAAAAGTTGCAATTTTTCAATCAGGCACAAAAAAATGCGAAAACCGCTGAGAACCATATAGTAAATTTCGTGAATGATGTCGTTTTTAGTTTTTGTAATTTATTCAAAATTTTGGGGATGTACGGGCAAAACAAACCCCTTATTTGGATTCCGTGCATCGAAATGTAAAGACTACTTTTTTATGTTTTATTTGCCGGAGTTATGTTAAGTTTTTTCTCTTTGCACTGTGTGCACTTTTTTCCACAGGAAATTTTTTTCTAGAGTTCTTCTCTGATTAAGCAAGTCAACAAAAATATAATTTTCTTCAGCCTTTAACCAATGTTTACACGTAAACATTGCTTTAACTTACCTGTAGTAGGTAGCCGCCCTTATTATTTTTTCGAGTCTGGGGGAAATAATTACCCCCCCCCCCCCCTCCGTAGAACCGTCAATGCATATGGTCAAGTCAATAATTTTATAATAATTTTTTTGCACTTTGAAATGGGCGGATCGGATCACATGAGTTTTTTTCTTGCCATCATAATTTGTAGTTTTAGCAAAAAAAGAGAAAGACACAAAAGTCATCCCTGAACAAAATGGCTGCTATGAGTGTAAGTGCATACACACGTAGCCAGTTTTCTTGTTAAAATTTAAAAAGCGTAGGTGGGACCTACATTTCTACATGCCGAGTCGGCAATATTGCAGTAGGATGACATGCACCTCTTACGTGAGCATAAGTATAGCTTACATTTCATTTTTTCCGGGTTTGTTAGGGTTACTACTCATAAAGGCTTACTTACTACTTCTTGGATTTTAGAAAAGTATAATTTTCTAATTAGTAAAAATGGTGTACTCCTATTAATACTACTACTGCTATGTCGGTTTATAACGTTTTTATACATTGTCCGACGTCTATTCTCCACCCCTTTCGATCCTGACAATCATTTTCTGTCAGGTTTTTTTTGACTCACTGATCTTTGTATTGACTGTTACCATTCCAGTTTAGGATGCCCTCTTTTTCTGCGCCGTATTGGTTGCCATTCTAGAACCTGCTTTGGTAATATTTCGTCGGTCATCCGTGTACATCCATCATGCTTTCCTCGATTTCCATTCTTCCTTTTATGGTCTCATTTTTTATATTATCTGTTCTAGATATTTTCATTGATCTTCTTGTTGCATCCATTTCGACCTTGGTCGTCAGCAAACTATTGTGTGTATATGTTAAATCGGTCGTTAAGTTGTATTCCCGTACCGTGTACTTTACGTTTCCCGTTTTTTACAGCTACTGCGATATATATTTTAAAAAGAGTTGGAAAAATACAACATCCCTGTCTTAAACCTTTAGTTACCAGGAATTATTTTGAAATTCGATTTCCAATTTCAGATTTTAACCCTTTGTATAGTTCTTTTATCGCTTTTATGTATGTATAATTGATATTAGTTTGCTCTAACACTGTCCATAATTTTTCTACTGGAATGGTATCATATGCTTTTTGTAGATCCACATAGGTAACATGAGTCTCTATATTTCTAGCCCTCCTTTTCTCAATTACTTGTTTAAGACAAAAAATATTATCACTACAAGATCTGCCTGCACGAAACTTACTTTGCTCTTCTTCTTCTTGTGCATGAAAATAATTCTCTATTAGATCCCTAAAAATTACTTACTTACTGAAATTCCTCTGTAATTGTTGAAATCCAGTTTGTTTCCTTTTTTATGTATTGATTATATGAATCCAATTTTCCAATCATCAAGTGGAATATGGATGTCCGTTTATGCATTAATTGATAATACGAGGGTGGATCAAATATAAACAAGCCTTTTCAACTTGCTAACGGAAAAGTCATTCAAGATGAACGTGGCCGTTATAATTATGGAGTAGGGCAATTCAGCAGCATGTAGGCGGCTGGTAGTGCCGCGATGCTTATTTGGCCATGAGCAATCGCAACGAGCGAAAAGAAAGGACACAGCAGTGTTGCGCAAAGAATAATCATTAAATTTCTTACACGCGAAAACGTGAAACCTGCTGAAATTCGATGCAGATTGCAAGCACAGTTCGGAAATAAGACGCTTTCGTGGGTACCTGTAAAAACTTGATGCAAAGAACTTTACGACGGCCGTGAGCGTGTCGACAACGTGAGTCACCCACGTCGTCCGCGTACCATCATTTCTGCAGGCAAAGTTTTAGCGACCGTTTTCTGGGACTGGAGAGGAGTTTTGTTGGTCGATTTTTTGCACGAGCGAATAACAATAAACGCGGCTTATTACTGCAACTTACTCGACCAGGTAAATTGATTATCGCCAAAAGAGGAGAGCACACCACATCCAAGACGTTTTGCTCCTGCATGACAACGCTAGACCTGGTACGGCAGCTGACTGTGCTGGAATACCCTCCATACAGTCCAGGTTTGTCACCTTGCGATTTTCATATGTTTGGCCCACTCAAAGATTCACTGGGAGGCGAGCAATTTCAGACCAATGAAGAAGTGGAGACATTCGTGCACAACTGGTGAGATACCCGCCCAGCTTCCTTTTATGAAAACGGCATTAAAAAACTGTCAAACCTTTGGGAAAAGTCTATTAACCGAGAAGGGGGATGTGTAGAAAAGTAGAAAAATTTTCTGTTTTGTGTCATGTTTCTAAATAACTAGTTTATAAACAAAGGCTTGATTATATTTGATCCATCCTCGTATGGTTGAGATTTTCTAGTAGTTTCTTTGATCCATATAAATGGTGTCCTTTTCTTTAAGAACATTACATTGGGTAATAAAATTATAGCCCTCGTTTTAATAATAAAAATCTCACTTTTTAACATTTTCTTTAAAATAAATTTAAAAAGCCATGCAACACTTTTCTGACTACAATTAAGGTTAGCGTTATTCTGAGTCGACGCAGTCGCGAGTTGCCACACATTTATGTTTAATAACCATAACGGACGTGATTATTAGAGAGTTTTTGAGACGCCTAAAATAACGATACCTACTTTTTTAGTCGGTTATTATTAAATCCTTTAGCGTTAAAGATAACATAAAAATAGTTTTTTGAGATTTTGAGCCAACAAAAATAACGGTAAAAATAAAGACCGTTACTACAATATGATTCGTGGGGTTTTAACCAAACTTTTTTACTTGTGGTTTGTTTTTGTTGTTTTTATTTTCATGGTTTGTTTATTTTTTTTCTACCTCTGTGTTATTAAACTATTGACGTCATACAAGCCAACCATTTTTGTGAACCGTGATAATGATAGGCAATATAAACAATAATTTTAGTTGCCGAAAATAAAGTTGTTAGTTATTGTTATTCAGTTTGTCTTCCCTAATAACAATTTTAGAAAAATGTTTTTTTTAAACGTCCTAAAACTCCCTATTAAGGAAAGTGTAGCGGTTGCTTTATATATTATGAGCTCGTATGGTTATTTGACATTGTTACGGGCAACTACCTTAAAACTTTAATCATGTTCCATATTTATATTTTTCATATCGTCGGTATATTGGAAAAAACAACTAAGATAAAAAAGTTAGTATTAAGAAAATCGCATTTTAAGAATATCTGAAATTAGGAACAACATTTTGAGAGATTGGTTTGAGTGAAAAACTCCTGAATTTTGTTATTAAATTTTAGTTATTTTTTATAGATAAAAGTCTGAGATTTAATGTATTTTTTACATTTGGTTTTAATGGCCAGGCTTAATCACGGCTAGTTTTACTAAATAAAAACTTATCATTTTTCTTTATTAATATGCAAATATCTCAAAAACTAAAATAAAAAATGACTTAGTGTATTTTGCTTGTATACTGACGATATGGTCTTAATACTTGTGAGTATTTCTATAAAGAACTTGGCAAGTTTAACATTAATGTCCTTGTTAAATTATTTTCTTGCAGTTTTGTGAAAAAAAAATTGAGGTTAGTTTAACATAAAATCAGTTCGATAACATAAAATTTTGCGCGTTCAAGAAGTTTTCACTGATAAAACTTTTCGTTATTAACCACAAAGATAACCACAAAACACTGACTGACAGTCACTGATTTTGTACTGTTCCAGATCTGCATTTCTATAAGGTAAAACCTATGGCAAAAAATAGGCAATGTGGATAAAATTTCTCTTTGAGTCCATATTTGACCTATCTAAAACTCTACTTCCGAATGGGCTACGAAACTCAAACTTAGCAGTCATAGATTTTCATAGAGTTAACAACCCCTCCAAGCTTCATGGACTTCCATAAAGTAGTAAACTAGTTTTAAGAAAACGTCGAAATTGCCACGTACTCACTTACTTATGTATAGATCATCAAAACTCTAATGTACTTCCAGACATGCTACAAAGCTGAAATTTAACAGACTGATAGAAATTATGACTAAACCCTTGGAAAAAAAAATGAATTTATTATGTTCCAGATCTGCAAGGAACCTATGGCAAAAAGTAGGCGATTAATTCAATGTGGCCAAAATTTCTCGGAAAAAAAATAATAAAAAAGAAAAAAATACACGACCTTATGCGAGAGCAATTAAAATTTTAATCACTTTTAGAGAAGATGGAGCTGTGATTCGTAATAATTATAATTTACTCGGAAATATAGGTAATTCCATGGTAACCTTTGCTGTAAGTATATACCTAGTTACATCAAAAGAGGTTATCAACAAGGAAAATAAAATTTCAAATTGAACATGTTTTAATGCAACTCTTTATATTTCATAACAGGCACGTGTACCTCGATTACATCTATGCAATA
Source organism: Aspidapion aeneum (assembly GCA_963576565.1). Classification (NCBI taxonomy): domain Eukaryota; kingdom Metazoa; phylum Arthropoda; class Insecta; order Coleoptera; family Brentidae; genus Aspidapion; species Aspidapion aeneum. The sequence goes on from OY755043.1 coordinate 41,193,032, forward strand.
AAATACTCTCAGTAGTGTTTATTTCTACTTTATAATATCGTGTTTGACTTTTTAGAGACAGATTAAATAAGCATAAGTAAAATAGTTTTTTAATGTAGATTTTCATTGTAACGTTTTTTGATTTTATTTAAACAACTTGAAGAAGAATAGAATTTAATTGCAGTGGGAAAAATAAGAAAGTAATTAAAAATAAAACAGTCTAGAATAAAAATGACTAAAGTAGTTTGCAAGAACAAAAAAAAATGCTTAAAATTTAAACTAGAATAATTGCAGCAAAAAACAAAAAAAATTTAAAAAATTATCATTTTTATAGTTATTAACTATTTTAAGTCTACGGTTTAATGTCTTCATTCAAGAAACTCAAGGCCTGAAGAAATTGGCAACTAAATTCACACAAGTGGGCATGAAACAAATCTTACTGCACAAGTTTTATTATTTTTTTAACATAATATACATACCTACTATTGAGAAATGTCCGACATAAAATATATCAAAAACAAATTAAAGCAATACTGCCAAATATGGATTGTTTGGTGTCGAAACCTTTTTCTCCTTTTGTATTTTTCCCAAATATTTTTCCAAACAATATATTATTGACAAATGCCCCAAATAAAAATCTACTAAGAAAAGAAAGGAAAACCGAAATGAATGTTCCTATAAAATATGTCACTTACTTATCAGACCGTAGATAAACAGTTTTCGAAAAAGTTAGAGTTATCGGCCCACGTTTTTAAATGGTTTATTTATGCTTTTGTTTGTCTTGCGACAGAGCTTTTTCAACTACTTTCCAATATGGTATAGATTTTATGTCTATTCGACAAGTGTATAGAGTTCCAGTGAAAACAAAATTTAATATTTGACACTAACAATTGAAAATTGCGAATCCAAATTCGCCGAGTTTTTTATTTATAAACCGAATTTTCTCAAATTTGAAATACAATACGGCGTTATGGCTATCTAAAACAATTTTTGACCTAAATCTAAAAAAATTAAAATGGCGCTTTCAAAATGATGTAATTTTGCATTTATAAACAGGTATATGGGTGTCTCTAAATGGTCTGTACAAAATCTTAAAGCAACTAACCTTAGTCCGAAATTGCTCCGTTTCAGAGATACAGGGTGGTAAATTTAAAAATCGATTGTCTTAAAATTTATGAACATTTCTCAACGCATTACTTTAAAAATTGGTACTGAGGGGTTCCTTGGGATGCGAAACCTAAATATGGATACCTTTTCACTGTGGCCATTATAGGACGCTTCACAATGCTCTTTTTATAGTTTAAAATGACTATAACTTTTTTCTCAGTGTGACTTTTAACGTTTTTTGTTAAGAAAATATTTTTCTGAATCTTTTTAAGCCAAAAAGGTACTCTTGTTAACATGAGCTAAAGTAAGTTGTTTTCGAGATATTTCCGTTTTTAGTGTTCGATGCCGCAACGGAATACTGAAATTATTTTGAATATCTATTTCACTAGAGTGTTTTACACTGGCAAAATGTCATAGCAACGGCGAGTTTTCTACTGACTCAAAGCTTTATTCAAGTTTATAGCTTTTCGGCAATTTTGCTCATAAAATTTTTAAATTAATTTTTAAATTCACCTCTGAAGCGGAGCAATCTCGGACTAAGGTAAGTTGCTTTAAATCGACTTATTTTGACCTCAGGAATATGTGCTAAGATTTTGTACAGACCTTTTAGAGACACCCTATATATGTATATCAAATTTAGAACTTATGTTGTTCGTTCGTCGTACTTTTAAGTATGTTTAGAATGTAAGACAGTATACATGTTGTGTTCGTGTTTGTACTTTTAAGTATATTGTTTTTATTACGTTATGTTTTAAACAGAAGAAAAATAAATACTTTTTATTGTATTTGCATGCCAAGATATAATGTGCTTATTTTAAAATTGGGTTGTAGTGCTGATATACAAAAGTTGATTTTTTGACTACCCCCTTGTATATTACGTAATAAATTTTAAAGAATTAAATTATAAGCGACTTTGGTTTTTACTAAGTAATTTTTATCATCAATTAATTTTCTTCGGTCAACAAAAACGACCATTTAACGTATTTTGACCGTTTATATCTCAAAAACTGTACATAGAAAATCTTAACATTACTTACATTTTTTTTAGCTACATACCCTACTATAACATACTAAAATTATAGCCAATTCCACTGAGACAAAAATTTCCCATAAGGCCTGTGTAAACGGATGCGGTGTTTTTTTAGGAAAAGAAATATCTTGACAAAAAAAAAATTATACAAATCTCCGTTTGTTTTTATTTGAAAGAGTAATTTTTGATTTCAAGTAAAGATTTATCTTGAAAAAATCTTCCTTTTTTTACTTCTAATTTTCATTATGCGATTTCAAGTCATGGAAATTATTTGTTTTGGAATTAGAATCAAAACTGTTTTGTTTTGAATGCGTTAATATTTTGCTTCCAGAGAAAACGGTGCCTTAGATTAATTCAGTTCCAATTAATAATAAAACACTTTCTGTTTTACATTAAAATAAAAAGGCAAGACATTTCTTGTGCTATATCAAGAAAATATTCTTTTCAAAGCAATTTGCTATGATCTAAGACAATTTTTTTGCACAGGGTCTCTGCTTTAGTACACAATCGTATACGATTTAAACTGCACTTGAGGAATATTTGACAGCAATAAAACGGCGTCAGTGAAACACGAGGCACGTCTGTTTTAGAATAAATAGTTCCCTTTAGTTTAAAATAAATTGTGTTTTACTTCTTAAATCGGCAATATAAATAGTTCTTTTATTGTAATATCTACGTCTGAAGCCGTCTCAAGCCTTATATTGTGCTGCTCAACTGACTTTTGGCCAAAATAAATACAGAACTGAGGAACAAAAGGCATTAGAGGGACAAAGGACATTAAGTTTGGGTCACTAGGTTCAAATGGGGAGAAAGTGGGCGAGTACATAGTTGAACGGTATGGAGCAAAAAAGTTTTTAACGGACCGAACTTTATCTTTTGACGGACTGATTTAAAATAGAAAATTACTTAGTTTGCGAATATTTTGAAAATTACGAGGGGTGTCTTATAAGTCTTGCATATACAGCTGGAATAAAACAACATATAACTTTTAAAGACTTTATTGTTTCTCAAAGTATTATCCATGAAAATTAATGCACTTTTGCATGCGCTCAAACCAGTTGTCAAAGCTGTAATTCCACTTGTTTGTTGGTACTGTCAAAATTGCATTCATGAAGGCGTCGACTGCTTTTTCTGGCGACTGAAACCTTTGACCACGCAGTCCATTCTTGATTTTTGGAAAAGAATAGAAATCATTGGGAGGTCGGGACTATATGGAGAATAGTCCAACAATTCGACGTTTTGTTGGGTTAACAATTCAATGGTTTTTTTGTGCTTTGTACGAACTTGCATTGTCTTGGATAATTGGTCGTTCCGGGTTCGTTTATAAAAGCACAGCGATGGCTTTCGGCAAACAAATGGTGATGTACCAATCGGTAGTAAAAGTCGTTTGATCTTCCAGAGGAATTATTGCTACATGACCTGCTTTTGAGACAAATGTCGGGATCATCTTTTTGGATACACTTCGAGAACGGATGACTTTTGTTAGCTTTTCTTCATCTTGGAACACCCAAACAGACGACTTCGGGTTCATATGAGGAAATCAACGATTCATTACCACTGACAATGCTGTACACGTTTTTTGAGTTTCCTGCCTCAATGCGGTCTAGAGTTTTCTGACACCAATTGACCCAGATTTTTTCTGTTCTTTGGTTAACAGATGCGGTATCCAGCGGGAAACTAATTGTCTTTCGCCTAAATCTTCATGAAAAATTTTTGAATTGAAGAAATCCCCAAAGAAGCCTCAATCTCGCGATAAGTCACATGTCGATCTCCCGTAATAAGCATGCGCACAGCATCAATGTTTTCCTGGGGACAGCAGTTTTTGGTGCATCTGGCCTTGGGTCGTCGCTAAGGCTAATCCGTCCACGCTTCAATTCTCCATATCAACGAGAAAATGTCGACTAATGTGGTGCTTCATTACCGAAAACAGAAATTAACTCGGTAAGGCATTCTTGTTGAGATAATTTCCTTCGAAAGTTGTAAAAAATTATAGCCTAAAAATGTTCTTGGTTTAATTTCATTTTACAAATGATTTGTTAATTTAAAAAATTCACTGTAGCTATAAAACTATATGTATCGCACTGACGTTTTGAGTCTAGGTTAGGTAAAGATTGAGGTTAAGTGTTAGTAAAGACATTCGATCAGTCTCGCCCTCTATGTTCCTATATGTGAAATATAAGAGATGGCCCTCGTAAGAATAGTGTTTAAACCAGACATTATTAACTAATGTTGAGCAAAATAAAAATTTTGTTATTGAAGGACTCAGAGTCAGAGTCAGAAAAAGCTTTATTGTCAAAGAAAAAAAATCTTATTGACAAAGCATCAATCTTATAACTAAAACATATTTTGTCTAAAATTATAATTATGTAAAACTAATAAAAATAAGTTCACATTTTTAAAATACTAGGTAATTTCTAGCAAAAAATAAGTAGGAAATGGGTAGGACCTGCAATTATAAAAAAAAACAAGCAAAGCAAAACAGATAGGTAAAATAAGAAAGTGCAGAAACATATTTAAAGAAAAACAAATTTTAACCGCTTGTGATATATATCTATTTAAACTTTCAAATTGTGTCCATGAAAATGTAAACGAATTAAAAAAATAATAATAATAATAAAAATTTACAGATGTGCATACCTATAGCACAAGAAACACAAAAAGCTAGTGCAGCCCAAATTTAATCATAATTTTATTAGAAAATTGGCTTACTTTGCCGGCTTAACTTACTATAACTTGCTTCCAGATAATTCAACATCATTACAAAATAAAACCATTAAAAAAAAAATAAAAAAATGCTACTAAATCTAGCACCGTACACTTTAAGTGAATATAAAAAATCTTTAAAAAGCTAGAAACTGGTTATAAAGTATTTTTAAACATATTTTTTGTCTGTTTGTTTGTTCATCAGTGAGAAAAAAAAAAGGTTTGTCATATACCTAGTGTTTTTCAGTCACCTTAATCACCTATAATTCTTTACAATTGCAAATACTATCATTTTGTGGCAAAGCCTGTATTTGTATAATACTTTGGTGAATAAATATATCTATCTATCTACATTCACACATATTAATTAAATCGTTGTTTGATGGAGAATCAAACAACGATCAAATATACACAGTAAGACATCAAAAAAGATTAAGAGATTAAAACCAAATAAAAGCATTAAAAAAACAAAAACCAAATTAACAATACAAAACATTTAAAAAGTTTAAAAATATATAAAACAATTCTTGGAAGATTCCTTTTATTTAGTTATTTATATAAAACTCTTCCAAGGTATAAAAACACTTTTCTAAAAGGTATACCATAATAATAATCATCGAAAAAGAAATGATAAAGAATAATATTAAAAAATATAAACAGTAAGACATCAAAAAAGATTAAGAGATTAAAACAAAATAAAAGTATTAAAAAAAAAACAAAAACCAAATTAACAATACAAAACATTTAAAAAGTTTAAAAATATATAAAACAATCTTGGAAGATTCCTTTTATTTAGTTAGTTATATAAAACTCTTCCAAGGTAGAAAAACACTTTTCTAAAAGGTATTCCTTAATAGCAGTTCTAAATCCATTATATCCATTAATTTCTCGGAACTGCAATGGAAGTTTATTAAAAATTTTTCTACTTTCGTAGATAATGGATTTTTGTATCATTGTTGAGCAAGGGATTGGAAGACGAACTACTTCTCTTTGCCTAGTGTTGTGATTATGATGGTAGTTATAATCTTGTCTGTGTTTATTTTTAAAGATTAAACAAACTGATTCTAGAATGTACAAGGAAACTAGGGTAAGTATTCTACAATTTTGAAAATGTGGTCTACAAGAATCAGTTTGCTTTAATTGCAACATAGCCCTGATAGCTCTCTTCTGATAACGAAAAACAGACTCAAACAATGTGTTACTACATGAACCCCAGAATGCTATTCCATAGCGTAAATGAGATTCAACTAGGGCAAAGTATACATTTCTCGCCAATTCCACCCCAAGCTCCCTCCGAACCACTCTTACAGCAAAACACCCTGATGCGATCTTCCTTCTCAATGGAGTTATATGTGCCTCGAAATTTAGCTTTTCATCAATGAAAACGCCTAGGATTTTTGTGTTTTTTTCCTGTTGTAAAGGATTGTTTGCTAATATTAGTCCTTCCATTGAACATTTAAATCCCATAATTTTGCTCTTATCAATATTAAGCGCAAGTTTATTGGCATCAAACCAACGCTTAATCTGTAGCAATCCTGAAGAAACTACTCCCCTTAGTTCTTCCACACTTTCACAGTGCCAAAGACAAGTTACGTCGTCTGCAAAAACAGCCAGCTCTGCTCCCACATTCATTTGACACAAGTCGTTGACATACAAAAGGAAAAGCAGGGGACCAAGTACTGAGCCCTGTGGAACACCGCAATTTATATTTCTGGATTGGGAATATTGATTGTTAGCAAAAACTCTTTGAGATCTGCCTTGTAGAAAAGACATAATCCAATCCAAAGCTATTTCACTGAAACCATAATGCCGAAGCTTCAGCCGCAGAATGTTGTGACTCACACAATCAAAGGCTTTAGACAAGTCACAAAAAACTGCAGCCGCAGCCTCGCCATCATTGATCGAAGTGTAAGCACATTCCAGGAATCTAACGATCGCATCATTAGTGCCTTTCCCCTCCGGAAAGCCAAATTGGTTAGGGCTAAGAATATTATTTTCCACTAAGAAAGCCATCATTCTTTTTTTTGCAAGTTTTTCCATAATTTTTGATAGTGTGGATAGTAGTGAGATAGGTCTGTAGTTTGCTTCCTTGGTTGTTTCTCCACCTTTGTGGATTGGAATGACATTCGCCCTTTTTACTTCTGGTGGAAAGATCCCTGAATCCCAAGAGAAATTAATGGCTGATGTTAAACAGTAAAGAGCCTGTGGCGGAAGAGCAAGAAATATTTTTGCAGAGATCTCATCCTCTCCATATGAATTCTGGTTTTTTATGTCTTTAATACATGTCAACACCTCCTCCGCAACTGTTGGTAAAAAGAAAAAGCTATTTTCAATATTGACATGATTCATGTATACAAGTGGATCATGATCCGTAGGCAGACTTTCAGTTATTCTGTCTGCAATAGTGCAGTAATAGTTATTTAAAGTGTCGCTATCAATTTCAGTTGACAATGAGTTTTTTCCCGTACATTGCCTCAGATCGTTAACAATGGACCAGCTTTCTTTTTGTTTGTTTGTCGATTTGCTAAGCCTCTCAGAGTAATATATCTCTTTAGCAACTTTAATTGTTCTTCTGTAAATTGACCGGTACTTTGCAAAGTAATCTAAGAAAGCTTGGTTGTTAAAGCAAAATTTTCTAATGTAATGCAAAGAACGGATATTTCTAGAAGAGACCCGCAAACCATTAGTTATCCATTTTTTTTTGTGTTTACGATCTTTTAAATATTTAAGTGGAAAGCAATTCTGAAATACCTTCTTCATTTGAAAATAAAAACCACTCAGTGGAGTTCTAGATTTAAAAATCTCTCTCCAATCTACTTGGCACGATTCCCTATAAAAATACTCATAGTTCTTTGTACTAAAGATTCTACCCTTCCTTTTTTGTTTTTTTTTTTGTATATTTTTTTGACGGAAATTTTAAATGTTACTGCCTGATGGTCTGATAAAGAGGAGCTTATTACATCACAAGAAGTTTGTGGATCTTCAAAGTTTGTACAAATGTAGTCAATTGTTTTTTGAGAGATTTCAGTTACGCGAGTTGGGCTGTTAACATGCATTGTCAGGTTAAAGCATTTTAGAAGATTAGTTAGTTCAGTGTTATAAATACAAGAAACGTTATTAAAATCTATGTTAAAGTCCCCCGCAAGCAATATTTTACACCTTCTGTCAATAGATGATACAAGAATTTCAAGTCTCTCCAAAAATTGTTTTACTTTAGTCAGTATTGGAGATCTATAGACGCAAATTATAAATAGGTTTTGTTTTGTGGAACTTATAACGCAAAACTCAAAAGTCTGTTCTGCAATGAGATGATCAAACTTGTTAATCACAAGAAAATTATTTTCCCTCATATAGACATCCTTCAGAAGGACCAGTGTACCCCCACCCTTAAAGTGTGATCTGAAGGACTTAGCCAGCACTTCATAACCATCCAGGAAAATCGGTTCATCGGCCATTAGCCAATGTTCTGTTAATAAAACTATTTCTGGGTATTTAAGAGAGTCCAAAAGAATAAGCAATTCTTCTTGTTTGTTTCTGATAGATTGTATATTTAATAGAAAAACCGTTATATCCTTCCCTGGAGGATCACGAGTGCTCAGGACGGATGTTTCCCAAGTGATTTTATTTCTAAAAAAGAATCTTCTGTAGCCCCTGTCAAGTCTACAAGGTCCAGATTTTCCGTTTGATTAGCACTGTATGAATTTGCAGTTTCGTTCGTCAATTATGATGTTACTACTACAGAAGATGGGGGCGTCTGTCTGAATGAAGTTTCGACAAATTTTAAGTTTGTGATTTGACAATGTCCAAACCTTTTAATCGCATCTCTAATAAGTTTTGATAATTTGAAAAGCCACTTTTTTTTTAGGTAAACATTGGAGGTACCACAAAAATCATCACTGTTAATTTGATCAGACAAGTTCAGAAAATCTACACTGTTAGAAAACATCTTCAAGTTTCTTACTATTGTATATAGTTTCCTATTTAAAATATTAATACAATTGCTTTTCTGGCTAAAACTATTTTTACAAGGAATATCACAAATAATTAAGTTAGTCTTGAAACATTTATTAGCTAAAAGTGTGATATCGTCTAGACGTACGTTTAAATCATTTAACCCTGCAATGAGAACCACATAGTCATTACATCCTAACTCCTTAATATGGCAATCACTATCCTTAACTATATTCCTGATTTTAGCAAAAGGTTTAGCTATTAAACAGATAGAAATTTCATCTCCCATCAGATTGCTAACAGCGTCGTATAAATACTTTCCAAAGTCATCCGTGAGAATAACCAGTCTGTTCTTTTTGGCTTCAGACCTTTTGACTATAGACGTATCACTTTTCTTGTCAGTCTCTTTTTGTTTAGATATATTGTTTATTAGAGATGTTTGTTGGTATCGGCCAGATTAAATTTGTGTTTCAAATAATTCATTCTTAGCCTTTTTAATATCATTAGCATATACCGCATTATCCTTTTCCAGGGAATCAATGCTTACCAACATTTGTCTTTTTTCCTCTTTCAACTCAGCTATCTCTCGTTCGAAGTCATTAAATTTTTTATTGTTTATTTTATTCTGTGTTTCGATTTGTTCTAATAATTTGTGGTTTCTGTATTTGAACTCCAAAACCTCAGTATCAAGTTTTTTATTCTTGTCCTGAAGCTTTTTTTCTACATCTTCCATATTCACTGTTAATATTTCTGCATGAAGATTAGGATTTGCTTGTTGGTTTTCAAGGCGTTCAGACACTGATATGATCTCATTTTTAAGCTCTTGAATTATAGTGTTAGCAGAGGCTAACTCTTTGCCACAATTCTTCAATCAATTCTCCTCTAATTCTCCAGTCAGTCTAGAGATTTTGGTTTCTAATCTTTTGATTGACTTGATCATTCCCTGGTTTGTGATTCTCTTTTCTTTCAACTCCTTTTCCATGCCTTCGTCCTGCCTTTTTAGTTCTTCTTTTTCTTGTTGGATCTCCAGAATTTCTTGTTTTAAGTTTATTATTTCCTTGGAAAGGGATTCAATTTTAGTGACTTGGCCTTGTATTTTTCATTGTAGTCTTTCCTCACTATCGCAGGCCATCTCTTCAAAACTCTTTGACCCCCGTTTAAGTCTACATATATAATTATCCTTATCATTCACCTCTATTTTAAGCTTTGCACAATCTTTTCCCAATTCATCATATCTGTTCTGAATTTCTTCCGTTAAAATGTCCTTGTTTTCTACTTCTTTAAGTAGGTTATAATAAGAGATCTTAAGGTGTTCAAGTTCTTGCGTGCAGTTTAGAGTTTCTTTTTTGCATTCTTTGCAACAGTATAATAATTTTCTTTGTCCCAATACCAGGCAATCGGTTTCAGTAACGCTTAGTTCAGAACAGATTTTACAAAACGGTTTTTGACAGATATCACAGTAGGAACCAAATATCTCTGTTTCCTTCATTTGGGATCTTCTTTTTAAAAAACATTGTTGATTGCAGGTCGAGCAATCCATGGTTTGGTTTGTAGACGGCTCCGGTACTATCGTCAGCAGAATGCCAGTCAGCAAACTGTGTGTGTCAGCCACACAGAAAAGGAAAGAGCTAGTACATAACCTTATTTTAAATAGTCAATTTTTATAAACAAAAGGAAAAATAGTTATAAAAAATTTTACCGCCTACAATTTTAGTCTTTTAGGGCTCTCTTTACAGCCCGAACACCGGGCGACTCACCAACATGTTCATCACTGCAGCATCTTATTGGCTATTTACTAAGGTCACATTTAGGTAATAAAATTGCACTAAGACTTTGTAAAACGTTACTAAAATTTACAACACAATTTGCGGGAAATTTACGGACGGATATTTTGACTGTTTTTGTCTTGTCTTCAAAATCTCCTACAAAAAAAGCGAAAACGTAAATTTTATGTAAGCAACAAGTCTTTTAGAGCAAACGCTTCGGCCTACAATTGTTTTAAATTTGGTTTAAAATCGATTGGCTAGTTTTAAAATAATGACTTAAAACATTATTAAAAATAAGGCCCGGTAAGTGTTCAGAAAAATCCCAAAATGAGACGCTTTCACCAGTATTTACTAAAAGGTCTACAGTGCTAAGTGCTACAATCCTAGGTCTACAAGTCTAGATTTTAGTTGATGGTTTAACTTATATGGGTCATCTTTTTTCGTTGTAACAAAGGCATTATTACCGCACAAAGGTTAGAAATAATAAAAATGATATAATATTTTGGTTTAAAAATGGTAGCCATATTTAAACCTCCAAACGTCACTAGGAGATGTCTAATAAAAGTCAGTGTCAGCTGTCCGCTATATTTTACATATTAATTTTTTAGACAAGTTAGCGATGATTAAACGGATGTTCAATTGTTTTGATGGATGTGTAATTGAAAACGGATTCTAATGTATCTTATGCTTTTTACAATATTTAAATTCTGATACGTACTTAATACGTTAATGCATCTACAGGTATTTAGCTTTAAAAAAAATTTATATCAGTTTTTTTTATCAATCATGGTTTATTATTTCTATCGTTTTTCGAAATTTAAACAACCTCTCAAGGGTGGTACTACAAATTAAGACTATTTTTAAGGGGAATCCTACAACGGGACGGCACGGACTGAATTTCTAAAAAATAACATTTTGCTACAAATTTTTTGGTTTCTCTTTTCTAAAGTTAATTTAAATTTATATGAGATGAAACTCACTGAGAAATGCTTACTATCATACTGCACATTAGGGTGAACCAAATCTTAACAGTTATTTGACCTGTGAGTATTACAAAAATTCACCTAAATTGGTCGGTATTAAGTCTATAGACTTGATTCTTAAACCCGGTCTAAAATGCTAAGTTTTAGGGTCTTAGTAAATACTGGTGTTTAATTTTTCTGATCTGTTATTATGTAGTTCCATGAAGACATATCGCCGATCACTGAAGGAACATTTATAGTCGTACGACAAATTCGCTATTTTGTTATCTAGATTGTGTAATGTGACATATTAGGGACTTATTGGAAAAAAACCTGACTTTATTTTAGAGTCGACTTTATTCTGATACATTTTCAAAGAAAACTGACAGCTGACCTCTCAAAATTGACATACCAAAGTCAAATTTAAAAAAAAAAGTCGCTATCTTTCATTTAGTAAATACAGACATAATAATAAATCCGGTTCTTAAATACACAAAGGCCGAATTTTGAAAGAAAGCAGCTGCAGCACAATATGGTCGATCTTAAAATACGGTCAGGTTTTATATATTTTTTTAAAGAAATTATAACATTAAGCTCTACATTTACAGTTTAAAAGACGAATGGCCTTATTGATGGGATCTTAACGTTACGTCTTACAAAGACTTGCGTAGTTTTGTGTGTGGACAGCTTTAATCTTAATGCTTCCTAAAACCAATAAATTTCTGGGGCCAGCCGCGTCCAGACCGCTAGGTTTACCGCAAGCTGACGTCAAATTAGCTGGGGCCTCATAAAGAGTCGTTTTACGCCTCTGAAGTGTTGGTGCATGCACGGCTGGAACTAGAGTCGCTTACTTCTGGACGTGAAAGAAGCTCTATATTTGTTTTACGGCTTAATTGTATTCTGAAATGAAAAAAAAATGTAATGGGTCTTATGGTTTTCTTTGCGTTTGACTTTTGCGAGTTTAATATTGATCACAGAACAAAAGTGTTATATAAAAATATATACCCTCATCGGAATAACAATGTATTAGTTATACAAGATTAATTTATGTGTTTAGGTTTGGAAAGGCGTAATTTGTGTGTGAATTGTGTAAAACAAAGAAATTTTTACGCTTTTTTAAAAATGTATTCTATTCACGTTAAACGTCGTTTAATTCATTAATTTATTTTCACAAAAGTTTAACTTAAACGCTTAATCTCGCCCGTTTAATTGCAAGTTTAAACTAACTTTTAAGATTATGCTGAATTTGTATGTTTTTCTGGCGTTTTTGGAAAGTTTTTTTTGGGAAAATAACGATTTGAAGCAGCGACAGCGCGTCTGGGTGCGAGGGGCCCCGGGCCCTTCACTTTTTAGGACCTAGAATATTTTTGAATATTACCGAACTGACTTATTCCACATCACAAAACACGCCGCCGCCGCCGTTGATTTGAAGAGACCTGAGTTTAAGAAAACAACACACCAGAAGAAAAATATTTTAAGGATCACATAATCATTTGGGTTATAAACCGACAACGATCTTCTTCCTTAGGAAAATAGAAAAAAGGTATAGAATATGATGTAAACGTATAGACAACATTATTTCCAGATTGTTTATTTTTTCCTTAATTTGGCTTTTTTTACAAAAGTCTGAATCCACCCTGATAATTTTTATCTAGGAATGAAAGTTTGCCAACAAACCGACATGTTTTATTTAAAAAAAAATTATCCAGGAAATATGTCCAAAGTGTGGCACAATTTGTAGGAGTAAATACTGCGAGAGTATATAGAATATGCCAAGACATTTACAACAAGAATAAAGTCAGCAGCCACTTTTACTTTATTATTTATTACTTTGAGTACCCTTGGATATGCCGCGTCCACACCTGAACATTTCGACGAATATTGAGCTGTGCAACGAGCCAAGCACCTAACAGAACATTAGTTTGGCGAATCCTAGCCATTTCCATTGCTTGTCGGTTTTCTTCCCAGATATCAAAGATAATGCGCACGAATGGATTCGTTGGTTTGGATGGGAAAAAATAACACGGTATGTATGTATGTATGTATGTATGTATGTATGTAACACGGTGCACAGACCTTTGAATCTTGAAGGAAAAAAACTGAGAGCATTTGTGGGAACAGCACAAGTGCTTTGTTCGTTGTTCTGCTCGTCGAAATGAATGTGGACGCGGCTTTATATTTTTTCTCCATTTTTATATTTATTTTTTTCCAGTTTCTGCAAAAAAACTACCTAAAAAACAAAATCATACAACAACATAAACAAACTGAGAACAATATCAAATTTCGTTAGATGATAGTTTAGAACGTGAAGTTTGCAATATTAGTTTAAACGTTCATTAGTTATCAGTCGCATAATTTTTATTGATGCAACTCGCAAAAAATTAACGTTTACTTAAAAAATCACGGAAGCTTACGTAACGAAGCAGTGTGTTGTTTCAAAATGGTGCAAGTCCAATTAGGAAAAAAAGTGGATTTTTTTGAAAAACATTTATTTTTAATTCTAGGAAACTTGCGTTCAAGGTGGTTTAGGTTTCAAAAAGTAAATATAATGTTTATTTTGTAAAAAAAATTGGAAATAAAAAATTTGTTAGTGTTAATTTTATCTTAAAAAAACCAAACCGAACCAAACTGTGAAAAAATATTAAACAACTTATATATTATAATAAAAGATGATTATTAATAGGTTAAAATTTTTACAATTTACCATTTATTACTCTCAATCAAATTAAGCCTTGTTAGCTTGTGACGTCATCAAAGCGGAAGATTGTGGCCCATCCGTTTTAACGCTGGCTAAAGTTCATAAAGTTTATCGTTGTATTAGGTCTATAACAGTTCGGCGCCGCTGATTGGGCGCCAGAAAAACACGACACCGGAATTGCAATTCCATGTATTGGCCTGATCTAATTAAGTTATGGTTTTTTTTCTAAAAGGATTGTACAAAAAAGGTTGAATCTTTATCGCTCAAAAATATACAGGGTGTCCCAACTAAAAGGTAACAGACGTGTTTTTGGATATATTTCGTGCGAAATTGGAGAAACGCTCGGACACATCGATTTTGTTTGCGAGGGGGACACTTTTTGGCTATCTTGAAATTTTTGTAGCACCCACCATCTTTGAGGGGTATACTTTACCCCTATATTTTGAATAGGGAAAGTGCCCAAGTACCATTATTACCACCCAAGGTTTTATTAGTTTCGTTCCGAGGTTATTTAGAGGGTGCTGTTATGGCTTTTAGGATCAATTTGGCTACATAAAGGTAATTTATATTGCCAATTACCTAAAGAGGTGTTATACAACCAAAAAGTGATTTATAAAGGGAGTATAATAAAACTGATATTCCTTCTGTTCCTTTTAGATACTTTCAGTTTTATTGATTTCTGATTTATAAAGATGGTCTTATAAAACCCTTTTACCTAAAGTTTTTAAAAAGAAATAAATATAAACTTTGGTCATTTAGTTTTTTTCATTACTTTGGGTCATAACAAAAGTGTTTTATAATAGGGCTAGAAGGTTACCTTATATCATTTTGTTTTTATAGTTACCAGTAGTTTGATAGTAAATATGATTATATAGGCAGCCATATAGAACCTAGTTTCCTTAAGGTTTTTAAGAGTGGTAAATATAAACTTTAGACTTTTGGTTTTTGCCATTACTTTTAGGCATTTTAAAAAGGTGTTATGGTTGGGCAGAATTTTCGAAGTTGTGGTGATTTTGATATAAATTGGTACGATTAATAAACTTATGAAGACATTTACAAAAATCATATTTTTTTTTTCGGCGACGTAATATATGCGGCGTCGCGACGCTTTCAAATGTGACGTGACATTGATTCAGATTTTCTGAAATAACTTAATAACTACATTAAATAGGACAGTTCTAATTTCACTTTTTGGCAGACAACGAGTGTGCCTTTCTAACAAGGTATTACACTTTAGAAGCGTGATTAAGTTCCATTAAATAAAAATTGTTAAATTTAGTTTTTATCAAAATTTACATTTTTGTATTTTTCCTTAATTTAGGTTCATCTGAAGCAGTTAAGTGGTTTTAGGGGTGATTTTGGGTTTGGTTACAAACTAAGGTTCCTTTTGAGTCTGCCTATAAGAATTTATTATAACTAGAATTTATTTTTCACTAGCAGGAAATGATGCAAAAAATTTTTGAATTTGGTCTAGTCAGTTTTTTATAAAATCCATGGATTTCGCTCATAACAAAAACATTTTTTTACTACACTTTATTTTGAACTATTTTTTTCTTAAGTTTTTATTATTATGTTTTAGAATTTAAAGGAAACTTTTAAAAATATATTGCAGCTCCAAAAAAATAGTCAGGGAGTTTGGGAATTTAATCCAAACCCAAGAAATGATACTTTAAAAATCCTTGAATTTTGAGTCAATTTTGGCACCTCTTCATTCATGTCCATGGGATTTTAATATTTCCCGGGTGATTTTGTTCCTCCAAAATAATTTACTTTCCCAAGGAACAGGCTTTCAAAATTTCTGTAAATCTCTAAAAACCATATTGAAGTTTTCATGCCATTTGCCCCCAAAAATAGCTATTTTAAGAGAATCTATGAAATCCCATAAAAACAAGTCATTACTGTTGTTAACTAGCTGTAGATCTATGACTTGAACTTAACTATAGAAATTTTTGTGCTTCCATTATATAAAGCATTCATTTTTTTTAAATTAGTGGGGGTGCTGACCACATACTATCATCCAGTTTATTAAAATATCGTGTGAAGCAAAAAAAAAACGGAAAAATAACGGAAATTTTTTTTCGTTATATCTCTTGAACTATGTCACCCATTTTATTAAAAAAAGCTAATGTTTGCAGTTAATGAATCAGAATTTTAAGAAAAAATAGTTTATCCGCAATCTTGAAATTACAAGATGGAGCACAAAATCATGCTAAACCCTTTAAATTTGCTTGTTGAAGTGTAAACTTCTTTAGGCGCGTTTAGCAGTTTTGTGGGTAGTAAATTGAACTGAGCCGTCAGGCTCGGCTATGTAACGCTCATTCGGGTGAAGTCGGCTCGAGGTGACTAACTGCGAGAACATGATGATGCAGATGAAGGCCAGTATTATTAATTTCGTTTTGTTGAAGTTTACACTTCTGCCGTGTGGGCTTAAGCACACACACTTTTTTTTATTTTTATGTTCCAGATCTTTTTTTAGTTTTTTTTTTAATATATAAAAAAGTCCTATTTCTGCCACGTACGGACGAGGTACGCATTACTAAAATCAGTTGGATTGGAAAAAAATTAATTTTTTTTTAACCTTTATTGTACAGATTTTAATTCTTTCAATTTCTAAACCGATTTGCCTCAAATAAAAAGTATCGAGGCAAAAATTAATTGCGCTTTAAAGGTCCCTGTCGAAATTTATCACCTTCTTAAAATTTGAGATGGCGGTCAGAATCAAACTTAACCTTTCAAAGAGGTTTGTTTATTCTTGCGTTTCGAGAAACTATTCGTTTTTTTAAATTCGTTAAAAAGCTCTTTATCCGCCACACAGAACAAAACTTAAATCATTAAAATTGGCTTAGCAGTTTCGGAAATATTAAGTTTTATTTTAACCATTGATAGAGCAAAGCTGTTTCACAAACTATACGATTGCCTAATTTTGTCTGCAGTTCCTCACAAATTCACTAAAACTAAACCGATTTCAATTAAATGAAAAGTATCATAGTGAGAATCGATTGATCTTTGAGCATCACCATAGCAACTTTCGTCAATTTTTAAATCAAAGATGGCCGACTAAATAATATTTGTCTCTTTATGAAGGATCGCTATTTTTAGTTGCGAGTAATTTTCACCCCTATCGATGTTAGCCATGATGCTTTTTTGTTCATTAAAAGCAGTTCATTAATAAGGAATTCATAAGCAAAGAAATGCAAGCATAATTAAAAAAGTAAACAAGAAATTCATCCCAAATTCTTAGGTTTATAGATTGTTTGCTAATTTCCGAAGAAAGTGTATTTTTACCATATAATATTTTTTTTTACTTCCTGTTAAACTTTGATAAATTATTATAATCCAAAAAACTATTTTGTCTGGAGGTAAGGCCATCAACGACGCAGTCACCTCACCTAAGGTATTGTTATATGAGGGCAGCCAAATGCGTACTGAACAAGTTTCCCAACTTGTTTTTATTTTTGTAAATAATTATATTCTCTAATTTTCCCTTAAAATTAGAGAAGCTATCTCTCTTAGTTTTTAAATATTTTTGGGTTACATTTTCTACGCTTACAGGCGTTTTTTAGAATATTATTTTGATTTACTTTTCGCTATATCTTTCCATATTTTAAATTTAAACTTCGCGCGCTTCTTCCAGCAATGAAGGATTTGAGATAAGCGGCTAAATTCGGCCTAGCAGACAAAAACGCCGATTGTCTGAGCGAACACAAGACAGAAAACTCAACCACGCGCCTCGTGCAAGTAAAGTCACCGCACCGCTATTATTTTATATTAAAATTGTGGAAACTATTAATTTTACGCTTTAGTTTATTAGATATTAGTGTTTGGAACATTTTGAACTATAGAACAATGGAGAGTCTGGTACTTCGCGTATAATCGGGCTGGCCAGCCAAGTAGCTACGAAAGACATCTAATGGTAAGTCGTTTCTTGATAATTTTTCATTGCTACGCTATTTTTAGTATTTAAGTTTTTAGGCTCTTTTTTCCCTGTTGGAGCCCTGTGGAAAGATACAGTCCCTCTTAACTCCCCCACGTTTTTTCTCGAGCTATCTCGAGTGGTCCTTCGGTATATTTTATTTTCTACAGAAGGCCTAACCTCACCACGTACAATAAAACGAAAAATTTATTAAAAAATTAATAACACCACTTGCAAAGTGCAATTCACCCTATTAAAATCGATAATATAGTTAAAAAGTTATAATTAATAATAGTGATTGGTTTTTTGGGGCAACCGGTATATATATATATATATATATATATATATATATATATAACATTTTAAAGAATTCTATGATCAGGACAGGCATCAAAATATTATAATTACCGAAATAGAAAAGAAATACTTATTAACTTAGATATTTATGAAATAATAAACTTCGCTAGCGATATTTTTGAAATACCTGTAATTTTATAAAAAAATTTAACTTGCCAAGAAACCTAAAAAAGTTTTGTTGCGAAATTTTATTAAAAGATTCTGATTTTCTTCTCTACGAACGCATCAAAAAGATAATGACACAATGTGTTGCATTGTTTTTGACACATTTGTTGCAAGCCATCAGATTTCTAATTACTTGGAGCCATATAACTATGAGATACTTGATATAATACTCTAGAGGTGGTATTGCATAGAGTAGGATTTCCTTAAGGTCGATAAGTATATCAGTAGTAACTCAGGTGACCAACAAATTGGGAGGAAACAAGATGACGCCTCCGCGATGCTTAATTTCAAATTCACTATTACAGGTATTATGGGAAGTATGCCAACATTTTACAAATAAAGCTTTAAAATTACTGCCTATATAAAGCATTCCTAAAATTGTCTTATTATAATATTTTTACCCTAGAACTATTATGGTATATATAGGTACACGCTGTTCTAGAGCTAAATAGAAAACATTTGTAGGTACTTGCAAACCCCAAAAGCCGCAGAAAACAGCCAGT
Source organism: Aspidapion aeneum (assembly GCA_963576565.1). Lineage (NCBI taxonomy): Eukaryota > Metazoa > Arthropoda > Insecta > Coleoptera > Brentidae > Aspidapion > Aspidapion aeneum. Next base: position 41,212,166 of record OY755043.1, read on the forward strand.
AATTTATTTGGTATTTGTATTTTTTGTAACTTTAGACCCCTTTAGTACGTCTATGGGCAGGGCCCGTAGTAGGCACGGGCAAACCGGGCTTCTGCTCAGGGGCGCCGAATCATAGGGGCGCCAAATCAGAGCTCTAAAGGTGCTAAATTGTACTTCTAGAGTAGCCGGATTAGATGTATTTAGAAGTATGAGTATAGGCGCGCCAATTTACTGTTTCGCCCAGGGCGCCTAAATATCTAGAGTGGGTCCTGTTATGGGCTTCAGTTATTTAAATGTATTGTAGGTTCTAAGGTTCTATATAAATTCAAAGCATTTTGAGACATAAAACATATTAATATTTTGACAGCAAATAATTTAAGTTTTTGTAGTCGGCACCCGTACTAAATATAAAAATTTTGGTTCCATTTTCGAGAATTAAGGTTCTCTTTAAATTTGGTATGGTTGTTTGATTTTAAACATTATAAAATTGTCATTTGTAAAACGATATTTAAGGTAAATGTTGTATTTTTGGGAATTTCGACAATTTTTTAAAAATTGCTATTTTTAAGTATGTTTGGCATAAAAACTCCGGCACGATTTTTATAAAATTATAAAGTTTTTGAAAGCATGTTTCTTAATATAACTAATTCCTTTGTAGGATCAAAATCACCCAGAAAATATAGAAATCCGAGGCACACAAATGAAGAGATGTCAAATTGAGCCCTAAATCCAATGTTTTTTTTACATAGCATTACTTAAGTTTCAATTTTTTTATTAGACACCCGGTCTATTTTACATTTACCGCAATTTTTTTTAAAATAATTTTATTAAGTTTTAATAATATTTAGACAAGAAATAAGAATAAAAAAATTAGTAGTAGTACTTAAAAAAAATATTTAATTTTAAGAGCATTTTTTAAATTTTTTTTACAAAACGCGATATTGCTAATTTTGGTATTTTTTGTGCGGTTCCGTGTAAAGATAATATATAAATGTAAGCACATTGTGATAGGCTAACTCAAAGAATACAATAATTATTATACGAGATGAAAATCACCACTAAACTGTGTTCGAGGGAAGCAAATAATCCAAAAATTTTAAAAATTGCAAATTTAAATTTTGGTGAAAATTTTACTTCTAAAATTTTTAATAAAAAAACTCAACATATTTGTTGAGATTGTTATAGAGCGGTAGATAGACTGGCTGCATAAAACTGAAAACAAAATTGTCCTACATATTACCGTTTTTGAGATATTTGACAAAAAGTAGGTTACTATCAATCTTCACCTTTAGGGCGTCGCGATGCTACCTATAATGCGACGCCGAGCAAATCACAGTTTTTTCCTAACTTCGTAGGGAGTCCTTAAACAGCATGCCAAGTTCAAAATCACCCAAAAATTGAATATTTCCAATTTAACTGCCCGACCATTATAGGAAGGCTTACAGGCAAACTTAATTATTTTGTATTTATGTTAGACATAGCTGCATATTAAATATTATTTAAATAGGCGGCCATATAAACCCTTGTTTCCTTAAGGGTTCTAACAGAAGTAAATAAATACTTTCGTGTTTTAGTTTATTTAGGTACTTCTGGTAAAAATAATAGATATACCTAGGTACAGATTGGTACCTTTGAGAGCTTTTCAGATACGATTTTATCAGAAAAATAAGTCTGGCAGGCAATTTGATGATCAACAAAACGACAAACTTCTCATATATAGGTATATTTTTATGTGATAAAATAATTTTGGGACTCTTGACATTTTTGGCAATTTTGTGACCTAAATTATTTTATATAGCCATTGTGAATCTAAAATATCGCTAAAGCTTTTATAGGAAAAATTCTTAACTCCAAAGGTATTAGGGTATTCAACAGAATCGCCAGGATACCAAATTGCCAAATCTAGTTTTATAATAGGGTAGAGGACGTTTATAGCTGCATATTAAATATTATTTAAATAGGCGGCCATATAAAACCTTGTTTCCTTAAGGGTTCTAACAGAAGTAAATAAATACTTTCGTGTTTTAGTTTATTTAGGTACTTCTGGTAAAAATAATAGATATACCTAGGTACAGATTGGTACCTACCTACTGCAAGATTGATTATTTAAAGCACAATAATTAATAATTGTTGAGCTGCCGTCCTCCTGGATAGGTCACAGATAAGGCCGGTTTAAACAGCCAATATAAAAGGTTGCCTCCAACCTGCAGGCACAACGGATATCATTGCATTTGCCCTCTTGATTGTGTGCAAATTGCACGATAAAAAACATTTAAAAGTGTTGAATTATACGCTTTTAACATTTTAAAAAACAAATAAAAAAAAATTAAGTGAGGTTATGTTGACTATGTTTACCTTTTTTATTGGTTTCATAAGGGCACTCAAAAATCTTTGTTGCGATAGAGTAACAAATAAAACCAAGTGACCACTATAAAACTATAATGGCGTATATAAAATTATTTAAAAAATATTGTAAACAGAAAATGTTTATCTAGTCGTTTTAGCAGTGTTTTTAACAATAGTTTTACTTTAATTTTGATTTATCTAAACCAAACAGACTTATTTAAAGGTGAATATAGTGTAAATTATTATTTTTTTATTTTAAATATTTGTTATTTTGTTATCAACAAACGATTAAAAAGCATTTTTGAGAGGGCGCGCTTGTTTTGAGAGCTTTTCAGATACGATTCTATCAGAAAAATAAGTCTGGCAGGCAATTTGATGATCAACAAAACGACAAACTTCTCATATATATGTATATTTTTATGTGATAAAATAATTTTGGGACTCTTGAGATTTTTGGCAATTTTGTGACCTAAATTATTTTATATAGCCATTGTGAATCTAAAATATCGCTAAAGCTTTTATAGGAAAAATTCTTTACTCCAAAGGTATTATGGTATTCAACAGAATCGCCAGGATACCAAATAACCAAATCTAGTTTTATAATAGGGTAGAGGACGTTTCTGAGTTGCTTTTAGATCCTGGCATAATAGCTTTAGGCTCTAAAAGGTTCTATACTGGTGGAACCGCTAGATGGCGAAGCTAGATATTATTTCTTATGGTTTTATAGTGAGTTTAATACATAGGTTGCCACCACCAATTGGGGAGTCCCATTTAGGAGGTCTAAGGGGTATATAAGGGTAATGGGAACGTGCTAGCGACCAATCATTGAAATTAATGGTTTTAAGGAAAGGCGCTGGCAACCTTTTAGCTTCTGCTATAAATAAAGAAATGTTACTTGGGTGGGTCTAGTGATACCTTGTTTTAAAGGCCTCTTGAATGTCTTTACAACCGTGTAAAACTTTCTAAAATCTAGATATTAGTTTTTGAGATAATTGCTTTCAAACTTTCAAATTTAACATGGACTGATAAAATAAAAATTTAATCAGAATTTTTTGTTTTTCGGATTTAATTTTTACTTTATCATACCAAGTAAAGTTTAAAAATTTCAAAACAAATATCTCAAAAACTAATCTATGGATTTTCGAAATTTTTACACCGTTGTAAAGATATTCAAGAGAACTTCAAAAAAAGTTATCACTAGACCCACTTTCACTATTCAAAATACAGGGGTAAAGTATACCCCTCGAAGATGGTGTGTGCTACAAAAATTTCAGGATAGTCAAACAGTGTCCTCCTCGCAAACAAAATCGACGTATCCGATCGTTTCTCCAAATTCGCACGAAAAATACCCAAAACCACATCTGTTACCTTTTATTTGGGCCACCCTGTATATCGCTAAATATTTACCGCATAAAAAAACAAGTTTTAAAATCCTTTTAATAATTTTTTTATTATTGTACTCAACTATTATTGTGGGCAAAATTTACGTGATGACCTAACCTAACTCAACCAAACCAAACCATGTTAATGCACTGTTTTCTAAACCAAACCGAACCAAACCAAACCCAACCTGTCAAGCGAAAAATACGGAAAATTACATAAAAATGGAACATAAGAACTGTTTTAAATATAAAGTAAAGTCAATTGTGTAGCATATTAAAATAAAGTAATACAGGGTGTTAGCGGTATAATTTGCAATATTAGCTCACACGTATACTATAACTATAGTAGTGTAAACTATGGTAATCGTGTCATAAAAAAAGTTGCTCCGATTTCAAAAAAATTATGTAACTTTGCGTTTCAAATGATTTTGAGACTTTTTTGTTGCGTCGTCTGTCTCTATGTCTATCTGTAACGACCAACGCATATAACTCAAAAACTGCTTGACCGATTTTAATGAAATTTGGCACCTAGGTTAAGTTTTGGCTCTAGTATCATTTAAAAATAAATAAAATCCACCCAAAATAAGTTGGAAAAAAGGGTGTTGGTAGATTTTAAAAATAGTTTGTTTTGTTTGGTGCTGTAACACTGGCGGGGTCAATCTCCAATCGGACCCGTCGCCAAATGGCGGGTAGGGGGATGTTTTCACGCAACAGAATGAGTAAAAATTACATTATACATTAAATATGTGAGCTTAGGTGCCCATAAATTGGCAAAGTATTTTAATAAAAATTATATGACAAAGGGGTCAACACCCCTCTGTTTTTAAGATATGGTATGGAGGGGAAGTAGTCAATGTTACCTCCAAAAATGGTTAAAAAATTTAAACTTTTTTTTTTTGATTACCCCATGTAACTTTTTTTCTTATTTTGACCTTCTTTATTATTTAAATATTGCGAATCATACAGTTTACACCCTGTATATAAACCTCCATTCATATCCTCAACACATTTAAAAGGAAATAAGCTAGACTGCAACAATTACAGAGGAATTTCAGTAATCAATACTCTAAGTAGATTGTACGGTAGGATTCTTAGATATTTAATCAAGAGTGAATTTCATGAACAAGAAGAAGAAGAGCAAAGTGGGTTTCGTGCCGGCAGATCTTGTAGCGACAATGTTTTTTGACTTAAACAAGTAATTGAGAAAAGGAATGCCTGAAGTATAGAGATTCGTGTTATCTTTATAAACATACAAAAACATATGATGCCGTTCGAGTAGAACAATTATTATGGACAGTGTTAGAGGAAACTAATATCAATCACACATACATAGAAGCGATAAAAAAACTATACAAAGGGTCATGGTTTTCTTTTCGCGATCTAATAACGTTACTCTTACCGGCTGAGTAGGCCAAACACGGCGATGCATAAAATCCTTAAAACCCCTTGATTTTAATTGCTGTAAAGCCATCTCTTAGATACCATTTGAACTGTATGACTCATAATCAATGCTGCAAATCCGTTATTAAGTGTACAGGTTGAGCTTTCTAACATGACAAAAATGTTAAAGGAGGTTACTACACGCATAAACAAAATATTCCACAAATTCAACTTTATGGATAACAAATTTCTTGGTCTTTATGTGTACCGATTTATTCTCAACCAGAGTTAGAAACCAATCCTGTCGCCCTGTCGCCGAGTTCCTTTTCAGCGTTCAACAGCCGTCATCGAATAAGCATGCGATGCAATGCACGCAAAAAATATAAGTCGACATTGAACATCGAGAATATACGCAGGTGTAGTCCAGGAGCCGACACGCAGCCAGCCGAGGAACCAGGGATAATAACCCAGGAGCCTGCTATAAGTGCTATATATAGTCGGAACCAGGACGGCGCCAGCATAAATCTCCTACAGTAGTCAACTCACGACGACCACGACTGTTGCGCTGAAAAGGAAAGAAGTCTATCGTCTATAACCAAGTTCTGCTGGGACGATAGCCATGTTAGATAAATGCAAGTCTTACATGTAGCAGGACCACCTTTCGGAAGGGGGTAAAAGCGTGGGTCCACTGTGTATACTTGCTACGCAGTATAAAGATCCCTGCCCTCGACAAAGAGGAGTCAGGCAAAATTAAGTCCTCTTAGAGAAAGAAAACTTGCATCCTAAGGGGCACGTGCATCTGTTTGATATATGATGTACGGACAAATCGGGGTTTGCGAAAAGGGCGCGCCGTGTGCCTAGTCGTTAGACCAAAAATGGTCTCCCCACCACTACTACTAACTAACTAGAAACCAATACTTTAAAAAGTAACTGTTTACTTTACAGGAATGTCCTTAATTTAGTAACATTATGTAACAAATTACTTTACAGGAATGTACTTAATTTAGGAGCCATCTTCCTTCGTAGTACATTCCGAACTTACCCCTTAAATTCAGTACGAAACGTGGATTGCTTTAAATAATAAAAGCAAAATAGCATTTTACAAATAATAACAATCATTTTAGTAATTCAATTGCATTTTTGTTATTTCATTATAATTGAAAAATAATTTGTCAATTATATTAAAAACTTAAATAAATGCAATTACCATAACACCGCATTTCAACTTATTGTTGTTTTTTTCAAGAGAAATGGCCCCTCCATTTAAGGTAGTAAAACGTGACAAACATTTTTTTTTCTGCAGACTGAAACCAGTCGAGGGGCAAGAGGTTTAGGGCTGTCGTACATCCCTACCCCCAAAAATTTGTCCCCTATTCTGTTTCCTGGATAGTGTAAGGTGACTTTAAGCAACTTGACTTCGTGAGCCGCCGCCAGGACATCGAACACTTGAGCGGCATTTAAGCGCGACTTTAATAAAAGAGCAAGGTTATTGTGTAAGAAAAAATTATTACAAAATTGAATTTTTCTCGATTTAATGTTTCCTGATTAATGCTAAAATAACGAAATAAATAATAATGACTATTTCTTCGTCTTTTAAAAGTGGAAATCTTACTTTGATTGCTCCTGTTTAGTAATAAAAAACTATTAATGAATTTTGAGTCACAGCGGCAAACGCTCCCGAATATGCGCGTCTTTGGTCCCTCACTGACTTCTTGCTTTCCATAAGTTCATCCTTTTTTATACGCTTTTCATAAAGGCTAAACGTTCGAAGCCGAGTCCTGTATAGCCCTCAGTATAAAAAAATTACTGTTTCGAAGCCGAACGGTCCGGTGCCGAATCGGCGGTGCCGAGCCAATGTCGCCGAATAGACCCTATCCCTAGTATTATCCATTACACGCTTGTTATAAACTTCTTGTGCGTTCAAAAGAATTCCTAACATATTCCGTTAGGTTAAGATATTAACCCAAATACGAAATATGACCCCCTGGAATGTCGTGTATGGGAATCAAACTGCCTTGTTACTTGTTAGTTGGTTAATTAAGGAGTTTGAACAGAAACTCAAGTTGCGCAATTTCTAAAGGTCCAACACAAAAAACAAGTGGGTTAGTATGTTAGTTACCGTATGTAGCGGTATCAAGTGTGATAGGGGAAACCTGGGCTGTTTGTCTCACGGGTTGTTTTGGTTGTCACACCGGGGAAAACATAAAACCATAAACTAATAAATAGACAACCAATCCAAAATGGCCCGATTTACCGAAATCTCATACCAGATGGCCATACACGACGGTATAAATATTCATTGTGAATTGCCTCCTCTGAAAGAGTCAGCGGTGTTGCCATACCAAAGACAATTATACCAATCTACTTTACAATCGTCCTACTTTCCCCCGCTTATAGATTCCTTTTTCAAGACGTGGACATTTAGTGACCTGGCGTAAACAACCCGGAGCGCTTGGCAATTCTTCCGCTCTTTTAAATGAGGTGCATTAAAGAGAGAGAGCCTCTCGGTCGGCCTTGTGGGTTTGCTCGAACTCTATTATGAATGAGGTATTTAGAATTTGGTAGGTATACGGTTTAATTTAATCAAATATTATTCCTTTTCGAGCGACTGCCTATTTATTATAATATGCTTGGGCCAGAAACTAGTTAAATTCTACTTAGTAGGATCTGGATGTTGCCAAGCCAGGTTTTGGTCCAATTTTTTTTATCCATCCTCCTCTTATAGTCGTGTTCGAATTTCTGAAAATTTAACTATGTTGATGCCCTAAAGCCGCAATGACAGAGAAATGAATCAAAAATATTAAAAACCTAAGCTAAAAATAAAATTATATTAGTTCTTTAAATTTTAGCTGCAAAAACCCCCATACCCCCAAAACCTAAAATTTTTAGGTTTTCTTTAAATTTTCTTAAAAACTAAGCTTCTTAGTGAAAAATATGTAATTGTCTTTATTGTAGACAATAAAATTTCCTTTTCAGCGATATACAAGTTAGTGGGGTACGAACAAAGACAAACTCTCCAGCGGCGTCCGTTTATTGAGGTAATGCAAAAAAATGAAAAAAAGAAACATACATATTACCTGTTTTCCCCGATTTTATTGAAAACCAAGCTCTCTATTAAATATTGTGTCCTATAGTCGGTTGTAGACAATGAAATTTCCTTTTAAACGATGTGTAACAGGGCAGGATTAGTTTTATTTATAACAATTTAGGGCCTTGTTTTACAAGTTTTATCCAATTTTCTTAAAAACTAAGCTTTTTAGGAAAAAACATATTCCACACTTTATTGTAGAAAATGAAATTCCCTTTTTAATAGTGTATAAGTTTAGTGCAATCAGATTAACAGCAAACTCTCCAGCGGCGTCCGTTTTTTGAGAAAATGTGAAAAAAATTAAAAAACCACATGTTTGTCACAAGTTCTGCCCGATTATCTTAAAAACCAAGCTCTCTATCAAAAATTGTGCTCTATAGTCGATTATAGACAATAAAAATTCCTTTTAAACGCCGTACCACAAGGTAAGGTTTATCTTCACAATAAAACTTCACAGGCGTCCGTAAATAAAATCAATTTTTACAAATCACCAAACAAATTAATTTTGTTACAGGTTTTATCCAATTTTCTTAGAAACTAAGCTCAATAAAAAAAGGTGTTCTAAAATTTATTGTAAAAAATAAAATTATGTTCGTAAATGGGGAACATTTACAACATAAATAAATAAAAACATTTTTGTAACATGTTTCACCCGATTTTCCAAAAAACCGAGCTCTTTATCAAAAAATGTCTCTTATACTTGATTGTAGAAAATTTTTTTCCTTTTCGACGATGTATAACAAGGTAAGAAAAGTTTAATTTTTAAAACTTTGGGGACGTCCGTAAATTAAATCAATGTTTAAAAATCACCAAACAAATTAATTTTGGTTCGATTTTTTTTAAGATTCTTAAAATTTGAATCAGTGGCGGTAGTAGGCCATCCCCCCTCACATATCTAACCGTACCTACAAAATTATGGCGCAGGATGTGGAGAAAAGGTGAGTAGTAGGATCACCTTTGCTGCTAGAGCCGTACCTAGAATCTTTTTTCGGGGGGAGTTTCATCTTTTTTTTTTGTGGAGGAGGGATAGAAGGAAAGGTACAAGGGGTGCAAAAACTATCAATGCAGATGGCGGGTATATTGTGGTGCTTCATTTGTTAATTTTTAAAAATTTATTTTATTTACAAACGCCCCTGAAGTTTTAAAAATGAAATTAATCTTACCAAGTTATATATCATTTAAAAGCAAATTTTATTTTCTATAAATCAGCTGTCAAGCATATTTCTTATAAAAAGCTTAGTTTTTTTGGAAAATCGGATGAAACATGTGACAAAAATGCTTTTATTTTTTTTTTGTTTTATATGACCATTATATCTATACGAACTTCGCTGGAGAGTTTGTCATTAACCAAATCTCACTGACTTATATATCGGTAAAATGGGAATTTTGTTTTCATCAATAAAGTTTAGAACATTTTCAATTGGGCTTAGTTTTTAAGGAAATTGGATAAAACCTGTAAAAAAATTTATTTATTTGTGATTTGTAAAAATTGATTTTATTTACGGACGCCTGTGAGGTTTTAATTTAAAGCTAAATCTCAGTTTGTGACACAGCAGTTAAAAGAAAATTTTATTGTCTACAATCGACTATGTAACATGATTTTTGACAGAAGGCTTAGTTTTTAAGGTAATCGGGTAAAACATAAGACAAACATGTGGTTTTTTAATTTTTTTAACATTTTCTGAACAAACGGACGCCGCTGGAAAGTTTGGTAATACTCTGCGCTAGCTTATACATAGTTAAAAATATAATTTTATTTTCTACAATAAAGTGTAAATATTTTTTTCCCAAAAAGCTTAATTTAGTGATTTTTCAAAATTGATGTAATTTACGGACGACCCTAAATTGTTATAGATAAAAGTAATCTTACCTTCTTATACATCGTTTTGAAGGAAATTTCATTGTCTACAATTGACTGTGGGACATAATTTTTCATAGATAGCTTAGTTTTCAAGAAACTCGGTTAAATCATGTGATAAACATGTTTCTTGTTTTCATATTTTTACATCACTTCAATTAACGGACGCCGCTGAAGAGTTTGTCATTGGTCGTACCTCACAGTAATACAGCAAATTTTATTGTCTATAATAAAGGTAATTACATATTTTTCCCTAAGAAGCTTAGTTTTTCAGAAAATTTGAAGAAAACCTCAAAATCGCAGGTTTTGAGGGGTTTTTGGGGGTTTTGCAGCTAACAAACTAATAAAGATTGGATTTTACACATTTTTGATTAATAATTTCTCTGTCATTGTGGCTTTAAGGCGTCAACTTTGTTAAATTTTCAGAAATTCGAACACGGCTATAAGAGACGGGGGGATAAAAAAAATTAGACCAAAACCTGGCTTGGAAACATCCAGATCGTTAATCTGCGACCTTTTGTCAGCTAGAATCCATTGTCAAACTGCGGTCGTCATATTTTGCATACTCAACTACCTACAGCGCCTGCACTAACTCGCTTGTTTCGGCTTAGGCGTTTACGTTTTGGACATATTAATAATTGTCTATATATATATACCGGGTGGGGCAAAAAAACCGGACAATACATGAATAAACGAGCATCTTTGAAGGGTGCAATTTAATTTCGACCGCCATCTTGGATTTTGATATGGCGCGGCGGACCGAATAAGATATTTAGATAAAACTCTGAATAATTCTCTGCCAAGTGCAGTTTGTCCCATTAAAATCGATGATATACTTCAAAAGTTATATTGAACCCGGTATACATAGACTAATAATTTCTAAAATACAATAAATAATCAAAAATATCTTTGATTTCCATAATATATGCCCAAGAAGAAAGGGTAAAAAAGACGTTGGATGGTTTTTAGATCGAGTGGCGCACTTTTTACACCGTAGCGACTACTTAAGTGTTTAATTAATAAAAAATTTTAATTTGATCAAAATCTAATCAACTCGTGAGTGTCGAACACTATTTTACCTGAAACTTTTATGAACATCGGTTTAGTGGTTTAGGAGCTATCGTGTGACGGAGAGGCATACGCACACACACAGGCAGACATCACGACGATATTGGTAAGATAGGTCAAAATACACCTAAATAACAAATTTTAGGCATTATCTCAAAAAAAATAGTTTCGTCGAAAATAATACCTTCACTACCCATTGCTGCGCGAGCTAGGAAGGTAAAGAAATATTTTCAGGGGACCCAAATTTAACCGCAAACCAAAAAATCGCTTTCCAATTTTGGCCAAATAGTTTAAAAAATGGTTTTGAATTTAAGCAGCCAAAATCTTTGAATTTGCCCGACCACTATAAGATTTGGATATTTTTTTATAAAAACTAAAAGATATTCAACTTTAGATGCCTTAATATATTTTAAAAAATTACACTCTTTTAAGGCTGGTCTATAATAGTAAAATAAAGATTTTTGCAACCCAGTAAAATGTTCACCATTTTGGATCCGCCACTCTTGAAATAAAAAACGTAAATGAAATAAAATTTCGGACTTCCATTCAGTTTACACTTGATAACGGTTAGAGATACTTACTAACCGAAACGTCGTGTTTTAAAATAAATAAAGACAATGGAAGTCCGAAATTTTATTTCATTTACGTTTTTTATTTCCAGTAAAATGTTGTTGGAAAAAAATCTTATAGCATATACAGAAAGAATTTTTGAAATCGCCCTATATTTGATAAAATTATGCGAATATGGTTTTTGAAGAGGGTGTGGGGGAATGACAGAAGGGGCGATGGGTGGAAGCAAGGAGGACTACAAAGTAGGAATTAGTAACGTAAAGTAATTATCCGATTGCAAAATGATAATTAATTATCCGCTTGCAAAATGATCTTTAGAATATTTTTAAGTTATTATATTATGTCAGGAAATATGTGGAAAATATCTAAAAAAATCTTAGCTTCGGGGGGGCCCGAGCCCCCCCCCCCTTATATACGCCACTGTGTCTATCCATAACAAGTGTGTTGCTTTTACCACAAACGAGTATAATATAGGTAGTTTACATTAAAGCGTCTAGAGCAACACAAACATTTGAGCATAGAGAACTAAATATAATGTAAGATACAAAAAAAACGCAAAGTAATTAAATGAAATTTTTGTTTGTTAATTATTTTTATAAGAAGTACTTCGTATGCATAATTTTTTTCCTACCACTACACATGAAAATGATGGATTTCACACCATTTTCATCCTCAGAAAACGTTAGATTTCACCTATGGACAAAAATTTTTCTGCACATGAAAAAGTACTTTTCGCACATGTATGGAAAATATGTACAATGGCGCTAACTGCCACAATGTTTTTCCGCACATGTGTTGCAAACTATCTTTCCACACGTGTGCGGAAAAGCAGTTTCATTTGATTTGTGCAAAATTGAAGAACCGTTTTTACAAAAATGAGTATAGCTCATCAGTGTTCGTAGGAAAGATAGCGTACACAACTCGATAGAAAGTAACTTTTTTACACTCGCCTGTTGTTTCACTCGGCTGGCGCCTCATTCTCAACATTCACGCTCGTGTGAAATTTGTCACTCTCTTCTCTTGTTCATATGTAATATAAACGAAATAGTCGTTTTTAACCTTACCATATGAATAATAAGGTTACTCGTTCCAGACCTTACTAACTAGAAACCACAAAAAGGGTCCACTTATTACAAAAAAAGAATGAAACTGCGCCTCCTTTCAAGGGTCAGTCCCAATCCTTTTTCGTTGTTTAGGGATAAAAACATAAAAGATAAAAGTGTCACTGTTTATCCCTGGGATGAACAGGGATAGATCAGGGATAAAAAATTAAAATCAGGGATGAAAAGTGACAGGTGAGGAATTACAAACCTGGTTTTTAGCGCATTTGATATTTTAGACAAGTCATTCTTATTTGATTAAACAATCGTTTATTAACACTATTTTTATACACCCCACGCTTTTACCTTAGTCTGTTAAAAGTCACGTTAGTGTACTTAAAATTTTTTAGTTTTTTATACAGCTGATGATTTCAGTTGAACCGTTTAACTTAAAAGTGTTTTACGTATTTTTGAATTTAATATTTGGCTAAATAAAAAGTTTAAAAAATTTAGACAAATAAATGTAAAAATAACTAAATGCAAAATTTTTAAGTAGTTATACTACTACAATGAAAAAAAACAAATAATATATAAAACTAAAAAAAGTTATGAAATATTCTTGAAGATCAGTTTCTAGTTAGTTAGGTATTTATTTATTTAACTTAATTTTGGATAATTTTGAAGTAACCAAGTGCTTATTTGTTTTTTAAAAGATTTTTTTTGACCTTTTGTTCAGTTCAGATGGTAGCAGGTTAAAGAGTTCTTTTCCAATGTATGTTTTTCTGTACATTTCTCGAGTTTTTTGAACATTTTCCGTGTTTTTTCTGACCATTTCCCCAGTTTTCCAGGATTTGAGAAAATTTTCCCAGTTTTTCCGAGCATTTCGCGAGGTTTTTCAAACATGTCTAAAGTTTTTTGAAAATTGTCCGAGGTTTTCTAAACATTTTCCGAGTTTTTCGAAAATTTCCCGAGTTTTTTCTAACATTTCTCGAGTTTTTTGAAAATTTTTCAAGTTTTTCCAAACATTTTCCGAGTTTTTCCTGACATTTCCGAAAATTTCTTGAGTTTTCCCAAAAAAATTCAGAGTTGTCCGAAAAATTTTAAAGTGTAAGGACTGTACATTTGCCTCTGGCCTTAACTCTTGGAAGTCAGAAAATATATCTACTTTTTGTTACCTACATATCTATGCCCTGCACTGGGCATGACACGTCCACCCCTACAGAAGGTTGCATGTATACTGAAAGGAGTGACTGAAAGATTTTTCCAAATGATTTTGAATTAAATAAAATATCGGCAACACTGCACTATGGAGTAATCACAGGGGCAAAAACGCTTCCTCTCTCTTTTTTCCTATGTAAATTATTGCATAAGAAAAAAAAGACAGAGTTCATGTGGTTACCTGCTATTACCAAACGAATAGCGACATCAGCGCCCTCACCGGTCGTCACCGGCTGATTTCAAAGGTCCTCAGTGCGTGAATTAAAGAGTATGCTATTGGCCTAATGAAAGCTGAGCGTCTATTATATTATTAGTTTATGATAAAACTAACTCAACGAATAAGCTTATCGATCAGGATCGAAGAATGGCAAGAACACTACCTAAGTTTTTTTAGAAGGGCAACAACAAACTTTTGTGTATCTGTGGCAAATCTCAAAAGTGTACTTAAATTTTGCATAAAAATATAAGTTTTACTATATGTCAAATATGGGTTTATATAAATATATATAAATATTGATTTACAATCTTTTGAGGGGGGTATTTTTTAAAACGTGTTTTGGGGCAGGTTGTCTTAGTCACATGTAATTGAAATAAGGGTTATCTATCTATTTATCTTTCTTCGATCCATCTTTTGACATAGGCCTTCTCCAATATCTTCCGCTCTTCTCTGTCTGTCGCCGTGTTCATCCATCTAGTTCCCGCATGTTTCTTCAAATCGTCCGCCCATCTCATTTGGGGTCTTTCCCTTTTTCTTTTATTTTTCCATGGTCTCTAGTTTAAAATACACTTGTTTTTGTTAACCTTTGGGCTTTTGTTACCTTATCCTTGTTTGATTTCGTAAGTGTCCAGGTCTGGGATCCATAGGTAAGTACAGGAAGGATACATTGGTTATACACTTTCGTTCTGAGGTACTGACGATACCTTTTATTCTTTAATATGTAGCCTAATTTACCGAATGCTGCCTAGGTCAATCTTACTCGTCTCTTGATTTCAGCTGTTTGGTTTTCTTTTGTTAGTTTGATAATTGGTCCCAGATATATAACTATATATTCCTCTAATTGCTCTATTTTTTCTTGGTTTACTTGAATGGTGATATCTTTATCTGTTTTTGTTATAATTTCAGTTTTAGAGTAGTTCGTACTCTAGCCTATATTTTTAGCTGCTGTATCCATAATTTTTATTAGTTTTCCTTTCTTATCTGTTATTAAGGCAATATCGTCAGCATTTCTTAGGTGGTTCAAATATTGTCCGCTTATTTTGATGCCTATTTCTTTCCAATCTAAGTTTTCAAAATTTCTTCTAGGGCTTGGTTAAATAGTTTAGGGGATAGTGTGTGACACAGCTGTCACCTCTTCTTATGCGGATTGGCTTGGTTTCTTCGCGGTTTTTGATTGATAGTTGCTTTACTATATATAAAGGCTATTAAGTCTGTGTATCTGTGATCTATTCGGCTATTAATTAAACATGCTTTTACTACCCAGTACTCAATGCAATCGATAGCTTTTTCAAAGTTTATTAATGCAATATATAGTGGAATGTAGTTATAGATGTTATAGTTAATATTGTCGGGTAGGATTTTATTTTAAAATCGAACCCTTAAGCGGGGGTACCGTAGTAGATCTCTTGTGTGAACGAAATAAATATAAACAGTTTTAAAAACGTTACAAACTTTAATGAATTCAAAATAAAACTCAAAATATTAAAATAAAAACTTTAACTTATCAAAATAACAAACTGCAAAATACTCTTCAAATAAAAAAATCTTATGTTTCTTTACTGACAATTAATTTAGAGGTTTTAGTTTAAGTTCAACAAAACTTAGAATGTGACTACCGAATAGTCTCCTCAAAGTTTGGGTTTTTACTGACGGTAGGTTGGACCTAAGTAATCCATTATTCCCTCTTTGAGGAGCTTGGGGGAACCAAGTCAGTGGCGTTTCTAATAATCCTAAAGTTTACTTGACATTCTAGCTAATGAGCCAAACAAGAAAACCTAAACCTAAACAGACATAAAATAACATTTTATAGACAATACTTTCTTATCTCACAGTTCTTCCATAGCCAATCATGTTGAAGGAAAAACCCTCTATCTACTTGGGGTTTCCTCTCGCTTAAACACTACAACTCCCACTCTTAACTTTTCAGTAGTTTTTCTTACATCAACCACCTGCTGTGTGGTAAGCGTCATCTAATCATTTACATTGTGGAGGGAGGCGGAACCACTTTCTTATCTCTGCAAACCAATCAAGGGTAATTTGCATTCCTGACAATATCAGTATATGTCAATAATTATGTGTTTACGAAAATTACACAGATAAACCAAATCACATTCCTTAAAAGTGTGATTTTGAGTATTTATAATAACTGTTGGTCAATTAAATTATAGAATATTACGTACATTTTCTTTTAAATAAAAGTACATATTCAATTGATTCCCATCAGTTTTCCTTTTTATCATATGACAATTGATATGTGACAGCCTACCCTAGATAAGGTTATAGATTGTAAATCACGCTTTATGGGTAGCATTAAATGTTTATTATTTGGTTATGGTTTTTGACATATTTTCCTCGGTTTCGCATTGGCGGCTTATTATTATTTTAAAATCGTGGTTTGAACACAATCTAAAAATCTATTTAATAATAATAGAGTTTTGAGATTGTTTGTGCATAAATATATATAGTTTAGGTACGTTCAGGCTGTGTAAAACAACATTTTTTTAATTAAAAATGTCAAAAATAATCACCAAAAAATAGAAAACCAAAGTTAAGCTTTGCTTCCTATAAAGCTTGCCTTTTCGATGAGTGTCCTTAAACCTAGATACTGTGACATCCGTCCCTAGCACGGAATGTTTTTTTCGACAAAATATGTAATATTTTCCTATTTGATAATGTTAAAGAAAAACTATTTATTTTTTTAAAATACATAATAAATACACCACTAATTGATATATAAATGTTTTTGGTGTATCTACCAAGTTTTTGTCAAACAAGAGTCAAACATAATATTTATCGTGGTTTATTTACAATAGCAGATAGAGAGCCGTCTAACAAACCGTTACGACTATCTGATATTGCTAATAAAAATGTTGCAAGGAGGGCTTCTTGTTAAGAAGTGTTGTTTTATGCTTTTTCTAAGAGTTTTTACCGTTAAAAATTATTTTTATTTGAGTAGCTCATTTGATAATTTTTAACAGTTATCATAACAAACAGCACAAGCCAGCGAAAAAAATGGTTATCACAAAAAAAAATTAATTAACTTTACCTATTCTTTATCAAAAGTATACATTTTAACTACAGGTAGATTTAGTGGGAATAAAGACACTGTTGCTCTGGTAAATATACGCTTTAATCCATCAGTAACGTCTCGACAATGGTTTTTGTCTTTATCAGACCTTCAGACTAGATTGCACATTAGAAACAACAAAAAACTAGAAATTAATTAATTTGCTAAATATTTATATTTCCTTTTGTTAATTACACAGGTTATATTCATATATGAATAAGCTGCAAATTAGTGTTGAGCTTCGTTTTCAATTTTGTGCCGTTTGTGTTCCTCATGTGCTTAAATTCTTGTTTCTTGTTGTGTCTAATGTACAAATCTAGTCTGAAGGTCTGATGAAGACAAAAACCATTGTCGAAAGGTTACTGATGAATTAAAGCGTATATTCACCAGAACAACGGTGTCTTTATTCCCACTAAATCTACGTGTAGTTGAATCGCAAGGACGCAGATAAGGACAAATAGCTACATTAGGGCGCCGATACTAGTAAAACAAATTAAGTTCAAACTAATCACACATATCTTTAAAATGTTACCCATAGATACGGCCGCAAGACAATATAAGAATTTTTTTTAACTCACTTAATTGTATTAGCATTAGCGCAAAGTTGGCTTTGCATACATGCTGTTTATTAAATCAGATGTTTTTAAAACTGTGACAGAAAAACTTTTATTTGTTATTTGTTGTCAGACTTAAAAATTAGACGGTGTCAACATGGATATTAAGGCAGCAGGTAGGTACTTTATTTTGCAATAATTGTAAACAAACCAGTTATTTGTAGACTTATTATAATACAGTGTTTTATGAAACAGTATTTTTGATTAAAAAAAATATTAAAATTTTTATGTTAGCTAGAGTTACAAAAAAAGTTCTGTCGAGTACACCGATTAGTATTTGCTACCTGGTAAACATATCTTATAGCCAATTAAATAAAGTATAATTTACATCCCCCTCTTTCCCTTTTTTTTTAAATTGTTATATTTTACTTGACACCGTATACTTGTTTCTATACCCATTGCTGTTTCAAATCTGGCGACAGCTATTTTAGATACTTGGTGATGCGCTAGAGACTTGAAACTTGGTATATGTATCGACTTTCCGCGACAATATAATTTTGAAATTTTCTTATTAAAAAATAAAAATGTTGGATTTAAAATGGCGGACATGTCTATTTGTATTATTAATTTTCCTCAAAAACTTACTGCTTAAGGTCATTCAATATAATTTTTGGTTCCTTAAAAATTTTAAATGGCCGATCCAAAATGGCGGACTTTCTAAATTATGAGTCGATATGTATCAAGAACTACAGCAGCTGCAAGCAAGAGGTGACTATCCAAAACCTTTAGTAACAACTCAGTTTTGTGATGAAATGGGTCTCGTTTTTGATCAACCTAAAGAAGGTGGAGGCAATAGCAATGATGGAAATACAGCATGCAATTTTTTTTAAAAACTTGAGTTTGGTTCCAAAATATCCGGTATCGATTAATAGAAAGATTTGCAAATATACTTTCCATCACTTCTTGTGGGCACTACATCCACGAGGAAAAATTTTAAAAGTATGGTTTTGAAACAGCAGAAATAGCAATTTTTCTTTATGGATGGTATAAAATGAGTGCTAGCGTTCATAACTATTGCATGGAGCTGATATAATAAAATCACCACCTTTGCCAGTAGGGGCTATTGTCAGATGTAGTAATACCGATATATTTAACTGGATCCTGGTATCCTCTGACCCTATTGTGACCAATAAGCGAAAAAAACGAGAAATATAATTTAAAAAAATGGTGTTAACTATTTATATTAAGGCTGCCAATCTTCTATGGTGGAGATAAGAAAGGTTATGAAGATGGTAAAAATAAGGATGATGATGATGATATCTCTGATGATGATAATGATTATATGAATAATGAAAAAGATGAAGATACCGTAGATCTTATTGTTAAGGAAAACATTTTGCTAATTTTAAATACAGCAATAAATAAGTATGCAATTGTTTTTTTAAACCCTTAATTGGACATGTGAGTCCCCGGGACTCACATTAATATTTTAATAAATCGTAGCTTCCACCAATTTGTACCTTCTTGCCAGAACGCTGGAAAGCGATGGTTGTTTGGATGTGTCTGTGAAGTTGTTCTTACGGCATATACGAGGTGATTTGAGTCCATGGGACTCATGGTGTCATATTACGTTACCATAAGACATTGAACAAAACAGTGATAAGCTGATAAGAGATCAAAGAAAATATCGTATTTTATTCTGTTATAATAAAAGAACAAAAGCAGCATCTTTGCTGTAAATGTTTTAGGACAATTTTTTTTATTTGTTTAAAACCTATAAGATGTGCCATTTAAAACCCGTCACGCAAAATGTCTCGAAAACTACCAAAAATCAAAAAAAAACTTCGAGAGACGCTGATTTTGTTTGCACATTTTGACTATTTTGAAATTTTTGCAGCACTCACCCCCTTCGAGGGGCAAGCTTTACCCCTATATTTTTAATAGGGAAAATGGCTCAACAAAAACGTAAAAAACTTTCAAAAAATTTGTCCCCCCGCAAACAAAATCGATGTATCTCGGATTCCTTCCTACATTTTTAGTAGTTTTCGAAAAATCTGGAAAGTTTTTAATAAGACACCTTGTATATACATGGCCTGCGTGCAAAAAGTATAAACTTAACCTCGCTAGGCTCCAGCTACAAATATTTCACATCGGGATAAAAAGTACCACCATAGTCTATTAATATGTTTGGCAGTTATTTAGGTAAAATTTATGTTTAAAAATATTTAAAAAAAAGATAGTATTTGCTCACTTTTTATTGTTGTTTTGTTATGATTTTAAAATGTAGTCCCTGGGACTCATGGCATCGCTTTGTGTAAATATTTTTCACCTGTCTAATTAATGGTTAATTAAAATACTTAACCTCAAATAACATTAATTGTGCATGTTTTTGCAATAAGTATTAAATGTACTCCTCATAAGCATTTCTGATCATATTATCACATAAAATCAAATTTTAGATTTTTGGCCCCGTAAATTGTTATTCTGTGCTTATGTGGGACGTAATAATTTTACCAAAAAGTGTACATTTTATTGTAATGGTAATATTACTAGGCAGAACTAAGTTAACTTAATTAGCACCAGCATAAACTTCTCCATAAATAAATAAACTTTGGTAAACTTGGGTAATTTCCGATCAAAACAACACGTGCATGAAATATTTTCCAATGGAAACGTTTGGAAACATCCCTCTTTCTGCAGGAACTAGATTTTGTAAGGTAAATAGGTTTTTCTCTATACAGGGTGGTAAGAAAGTATGTCGCCAATCTTCAGAGGATGATTTTTGAGTGATTGTAAGAAATAAAAATCAAATAAACATTGTCCGTAAATGCTAAATTTTCGAGATAGAAAGTCTCAAAAATTTAAATTTTTTGTTTGTTTTTCATTGTAGCTCGTGCAGTTTTTTTGAGATATTTGGCTCAAATTTAGAACGTGTATTTAGCTATAAGGCATACTGAATTAAACATGCCAAATATCAGGCAAATTATAGGATGATATATTTTTAGGGGTTTGCCCCACTTTTTCCCCAGAACTTTTTATAGTAAGCCAAGAACTGATTCAAAAATATAAGATGGAATCTTTGTTTTATTCAGAAACTTTTTAATGCCCTGCAATTTCTTGTATTTTTAACTGTTTTCGAGAAAAAAGACAAGAAAAAAAATTTGTACCCTGCTAAATTACATTTAAATTTAAATTAGTGACTACATTACATTATTTTAATTTTATGCCAGTTTTAGGTAATCTCTGAATAGCAAACGAAGATACAGATATCAAACAGTTTTTCAATAGAACAAAGGAATTAATTTTATATTTTCGAATCTGCCAGTGACTTATATAAATATCACCAGTGGCACACCCAGAAATATGTCTTGGGGGGAGCCTGAGGCCTCTGGGGGGGCCGAAGCGTTATGATTTCGCATTTTATGCTATTTTATCTTTTTATTCATGAAATATGTTGCAAATATCTAAAAAACTCTTAGGTTTGATATCACCCTGTAGTTTTTTTCTAATATTTGGCATCCTCAATGATATATGCCTTGTAGTTAAATACAAGTTCCAGATTTGAGCTAAATTTCTTAAAAACTACACGAGTTATAAAGAAAAACCAACAAAAAATTAAAACTCTTACAACCTGTATCTCAAAAATTAAGCATTTGCAAACCTATGTTTATACAAAGTTTTTTTCTTAAAATCACTTAACAAAATAATCCTCCGAAGTTAGGTGACATACTTTATAAAAACCCTGTAGTTATCAGAAATTTAATTTGTTCTTTGGGGATTTGCTCAGTCAGAAAATAGTCTTACTAGAACTCGTAAATATTTAATTTTTTTCTTCCAGGGAGAAAAGGGAGAATATGGCAAGCGTGGCAGAAGAGGTAAGCCTGGACCTCAAGGACCTCCTGGGCCACCTGGAAAGATTGGGGAGATTGGACTACCCGGCTGGATGGTAATGACGATATTTAATATAATTTTTGTCAAACCGTCAATTAACCGATTCACAGAAAAAACAAAATAAACGGTGTACATTAATTTTCATCTGATGAACAAAAAAACATTGACTCAATGTACACAAACATTAATACAACGAACAAGTTTATTTATTGATTCAACTAATTTTTACTTTAAATTAATTTTTGTTGTTCATCGGCTGAAAATAAATAAATTAATTCATTGATATTATAAACTTACCGTTTTCGTTCTTATAGTCTATGGACAAATCAAGTTTCGTGTGCAAGTCGTGCCAACTTTCTGCCGATAAGCTAACTTTGTTAAGGGCATCCCATATATCAGGTTTTGACTTGTTGTCATTCTGGCAAATGCGTCTTTTGAAAGATATGGCGGATTCAAAATGGCGGAAAGATGTATTTTTAAAAAAATTGTAACTTTTTTATTTCTTATCCGATTTTCATTGAACAAAGTTTAAAATACTTCCTTTGTAATTTATTTAAAAATGTATTGGTCAGAAAATATGTATTTTTTTCCATTTGTCAAAAAAATAAAAAAATTCAAAAAAAAAAGGAAAAAATTTTTTTAATTTTTTTTATTTTATTTATAAAACTATTGGAGCTAAAAAAAAAGTTTATATAAAAAAGATAGCTATTTTGATTATTTATTCAAATCTGGTTCAAGTGTTCCAATGCGTTAATGAGTTTATAAGTTATTTCCAAATAACTGGAAAAAATAGGGGTCTTTGGGGTATATTTAAAAATTATGCTTTTAATGAAAAACATAAGAACTTTTTGAAAGTAACTTAAATTTGTTTAACATACCTAGCAGATCAGGTTTTGACTTATTGTATTGTAAATATGGCGGATTAAATATGGCGGAAAAGCATATTTAAAAACAAATTGTATCTTTTTTATTTTTTATCCGATTTTAATACAACAAAGTTTCAATTACTTGATTTGCACTAAAAAAATACTTTTTAAAAAATGCATTTTTTTTAATATTCGAAAAAAAGAATCGGGTGAAACATGTGATAAAAATGATTTTATTTTTATTTTTTTTATTTGACCCTTATATACGGACGTCGCTGAAGGGTTTGTCATTAATTAAACCTCCTTACTTACACATTGTTGAAAAGAATATTTTATTTCCTACAATAAAGTATAAAACACATTTTTGTCAATTGAGCTTCCTTTCTGAGAAAATTGGGAAAAACTTGTAACAGAATTAATTTGTTTGGTGATTTGTAAATATTGATTTAAGTTGCACCCTGTGAAGTTCATCTGACACTACTAACACGTTTAAAAGGAAATTTTATTGTCTACAATGGACTATGGGTCACAATTTTTGATAGAGAGCTTGGTTTTTAAGATAATCGGGTAAAACCTATGTGGTCTCTTTAATTTTTTTATATTTTCCTAATAAACGGACGCCGCTGGAGAGTTTTTCATTAGCGTAACCCCACTGACTAATACATTGTTAAAAAGAACATTTTATTTTCTACAATAAGCGGCAAAATATTTTTTTTCCAAAGAGCTTATTCCTGATATTAAGATAAAATTTTATTCATAAATTTAGTGATTTTTCAAAATTGATTTTATTTACAGACGCCCCTAAATTGTTATAGATAAAACTACTATTGCCTTATTATACATCATTTAAAAGGCAATTTTATTGTCTATAACAAAGTATGTATTATATTTTTTGATATAGAGCTCGGTTTTTAAGAAAATCGTGTAAAACCTGTAATAAACATTTTTCTTTTTTAAATTTATTTACACTACCCCAATAAACGGACGCCGCTGGAGAGTTTGTCATTAGTCGTAACCTACTGGCACTACTGACTTATACATTGTTGAAAAAGAAATTTTATGGTCTACAATAAAGATTAGTACATATTTTTCCGTAAGCTTAGTTTTTAAGAAAATATGAAAAAAATCTAAAAATTTCAGGATTTGGAGAGTCTGGGGGGTTTTGGGGGATTTTGCCGCAAAAATTTAAAAAAATAATATAATTTTATTTTTAAATTAGATTTTACACATTGTTGATCCATTTCTATGTCATTGTGTCTTTAGGGCGTCAACTTAGTTACATTTTTAGAAATTTGCACACGACTATATAAGGAGGGGGGATAAAAAAATTGGACCAGAAACTTGCCCGGCAACATACAAATCGTTAGTCTGTGATCTATTCTCAGCTAGGATCCATTGTCAAACTGCGGTCCTCATATTTTGCATACTCAACTACCTCTAGCACCTTCACTATATTGTAAAAACTTTCGTCGATTGATATTCACTTTTAAAAATAACAATAACAACGATGTTTGATAATGTCCATCAAACAACGATAACAATAGTAATAGAAATCACCTGTTTTACTAGACGACTCTAGAGTCCCTGTATGTTGACATATTTGGATATATTCAAATATGTCAACATACAGGGACTCTAGACGACTCAACCTTATAGGCGTCCGCGTACGGTAATACACCTTCGGTAGTCGTTTTGGTGACAACAAATTGTTTATTTATTGAAACAAATATAAAATATACATCTATATAAGACACACCAAGATTGGAGAAAAATGTTCATTCTATAACTTTTATTTAACCTTTTTTTAAAAATTTTGCTTTGGTGTTATTAAAAATGTAGGTTGAACTTTACAAGCTATACAAAAAAAAGTTAAAATTCAGTTATTTTATTTTTTCTAAAAAAACGAAGCAAAATTTAAAAAAATATAATACAAAGTTATTATATTGCGGGTGTTTACTGATTCATTTGCCATTTTTTGCAACCCTCTACGACTATTTTTAAGAAAGGTACATCGTTTTAAAAAGTATCGTGCAAAAAAAAGTGGTGGGGGACATATCTTTAAAAAAACGCATTTACCAGAATAACAACAAGTTAAAACCTGATCTATGGAGTGCCCTTAACAAACTTGGCTTATCGGCAAAAAGTTGGCACAACTAGCACACGAAACCCCCTTTTAGGCCGATTTGTCCATAGACTATTAGCTACAAAAAGCATTTTCATTAAATTTTAGAAAAAAATCAACAAAACCAAGCTTTGTTTGGTAAGCGGTTTTGGTTTCGTTTCTTTCTTAACAATAAATGCACTAATAATGACATTATTAATAAATTATTTTTAAATTGTTTAACAACTACCCTAATTAATAGTAATTAATCCAGCACAATTTGTTAATGCTCTCTTTGGAACAGGATGGCAGCACCAAGGTATGTTACACAGTGAAAGATCTTTTTATGGACAGCCCTTATAAGCGGACAATTCTCATATCCGGACAATATTGCGAAAACCAAAGTTTTCTCAAAAATGCACAGCTACCACAAGCAGACAAAAATTTTGAAACCGTAATGTCCACGTGTGGGAATAGGACAAATCGCCGCAGGCCGGAAAAATATTATTCAGATTTTTTTTTAGTTTTTAAAAAACTGTTTTTTGAAAAAGTATTATTAAAATAATATTTTTCATAATTTAGTTTTTAAAAAAATGACTCTAAAAATTTTTTTTTCTAAAAACCTAATTATTAAATGAGCATTTTTTTTTTGAAAAACCATTGTTTTTGTGGAGTTTTTTTTGTTATATGTTAGTGGTCTAGACACCGGTTAGGTTATGTTTGCGATCAATTGACCACGGTTAGGTTTATCACAGATTTTGATCTCCCAACCAGAGGACAGTTAGATTAAATAATATTAAACAAAAATTCTCGCGGCAAATTGTCCTCGCGGCGAATCGGCCCACGGCAAATTAGCTGCGGCCAGCCCGCGGCGAATTGTCTACTTCCCGCGCGTGTGAGAGCTTTCACTGTACTTATTTGAAATATTTTCCTTTTTGAGTGGTTTATCTAATTGTTTGGACCAAAACTCCTCGCAAGGAAACTTGAAAATATTTTTACATGTATTTTTAATAATTTAGGGCCGACCTGGTCCTCATGGAATACCCGGTGTACCAGGATCAAAAGGGGACAAAGGAGATGGCGTGGTAAGTTGTTTTATTATCTTAAGTAATTATCTATTTGTTAAATAAAATGTCCTTTTTTCTTATAATAAATGGCACCCTTGGTACAGTCAGGGACTTTTTAATTTACCGCGCTCGAAAATAAAACATATTCCTATTTGAAATTAGAAAAACCAGTTTGAACCAGACCAAAGAAAATAGTAAACCATACCTCTGTCTGTCGAGCGCAAATACATATTTAAAAACTATTTTTTTTAATATCTTTAAGTGACAAATTTTGACAGAAAAAATACACAGCAATTTAAAAAGTCCTTAACTGTACCTATTGCTTAGGTTGACAGAAAACCCATTACGCAAATGTCAATGTCATCAAGCTCGTTAATCGTAGGGTAAAAAAGCTACACTTTTGCCCACGTATAATTATTATCATTATCCGTAACAAATTCTAATAGGTTATTAGGTAAAAAAAAGGTAAATAGTAAAGGTATAAACGTTACGAATCGAAGATCGGTAACCAACTCTGCCGTCCAAAGCACTGGCGTATATATGGGGGGGCCTGGGGGACCCGCCCCCCCCCCCCGAAGCTAACATTTTTTTAGATATTTTCGACATATTTCATGAATAAAAACTTAAAAGAGCATAAAATACGCCCTCATGGGGTCTCGGGCCCCCGCAAAACTGCCTCGGGCCCACCCCGAAACTTTTTTCTATATACGCCCTGGTCCAAAGCAAAATGGAAATAACTACATAACAATTAGTTTAGTTATTCTCATATTTAGGCCTCTTAAACTGCTCAAAAATTAAAGTGAGTGAACCCCATTTTTTTGGAAATTTTTAAAACAAATTTTTCCTAAACGAAACGGTCAATTCCTATTCAATTTTCTACGTGATATAGCGTCGGTCATCCTCTTTTATTGTTTAGTTTCCTTGTTGTCCTGTGCCTGACAGATAGCTTCTCAGGGTGGCTTGGCTAGAACGCAAGTGTAACAGTCAGTCAAGTATCAGTTTTCTTCCGATACGACAGGACTGACACTGGACGTTTCTTTCATTCTCTCATTTATGTAATACTATTAGCCAGAAGAGCACTGGAACGATAGAAGTTTTAGGCATATATAAAAACTGAGTTATGTTTTCTTTTAATTTTGAGTGATCCAACAGTACCTATAAATTCTAGCAGTCTCGTTTTATCAGACTTCATCTTCCGAGCATTTTGATGTATCGTTTCCAGACATGGGTCAAGAAATAAGATATGTGGAAGCAAAATTGTTTCGTAAACCATAAATAAGGTCATTGATTTTTTTTTAATCAGTAGTTACTATTTACTACTAGAGCCGCATCCAGATCAATAAATTTGTGTGTTGAATTCGACAAAAATATTTGCGGCGCAAATATTTTAAATATTTGCAGCGCAAATATTTTTATTATTGTTAATTTGTGGCGCAAATATGTGCGCTGTGTTGGTGTATTTACTACGATCCATTTTCATGCGTAGTTAGTTTACTGATGTGGTGGTGTTTGCATTTAGCAATAATTTTTGTATGTTTACCACTGTCTCTTTTAATATTATTATGTCGTAGGTAATTCAGTATTATATAAACTGCACACTTTTTTTTAACAATAAGCTGGGAGGACATGATGGCATCCAAACAATAACTATATACACACTATGTGACACAAATATTTTAAAACATACTTTTTAACAAAGTCCACATTAAAACAATCACTCGACGGTCGTTCGGCGCAAATCTCTTTGATGTTGGCAGAAAAACCGACAGACCGGTGGATAGCGTGCGTTGTATCTGGCGCACAAATTTGCGTGTTACTTTGTGCGGCGCACAGTCCACATCAAAGAAATTCAAGGAACCCTAGAAGACGCATCCCCATTATATAATACGCAAATTCATTCATCATGCATGAAATCTCAGAAAATTTCGCAGAATCCTCGCAGTCAACACTGTAAGAGGTATAAAAGAGAAATCGATGAAAAACCATGGGCGTGCAGATTTTGTTGAAAATAAAATAAATATATTATAGACATTTTCCTATAAAATTTTTGCACCCAAAATTATAAAATTTAAATAAGTGTAAAATATTACCGGTACAGCTTTGACAGCCATTCTATTTAAATGACTCTTTTTACAGAATTAATTTTTTTATCGGTTTATAATATTAGAAATCAATAACTTATTTACTGCTGGTAATATCCGTAGTTTTGATTTTTATTATTTTTCCCTAAAGATAAGAAATCTACTTTATATTATTTTTTCTGGATATAGAAAAGTGTTACTTTAATCCCTAAAATTTAAAACACAGGTAAAAGTGTTTCTTTTTATTTCAAATTGTCAAAGGTGTTTTTTTAGCTTTTTACTCTTTCACCTTGGTAATACATTGCTCTTAGTAAATTTTTTACAGTAAGTAGATTTGTTCTGTTAAAAAAAGTCAAAAACTCCAAATTATATACTCAGACCTTGAGCATTTAAAGAGTCTATTTGATCCCCTAGTGTATGTTTATAATATTGATATGCGATGTTTACCATAATTATTCTCTTCAAATTAAAGCACACTAAGGTGTAGTCGTTTTTTCTTCAATCTTCTCTAGAAGTTCCCGAAACCACCCAAATGATAAAAATGGGACAGCCTATACTTATAATATAGATTTTTTTGTTTCTCATTGGTTTATTTTACCAAAATCCATTCATTAGTTTATTAAACTCTAGAAATTAGTTTTTTTAGAAAATATTTGGTATGAGTCTGTGTTTTTTTACATTTGCAAATGTTAAAAAATATGACTTATTCAGTTTTATCAACAAAATACTTTTGATTTCCATAAAAAAATTTATTTAATTTTTATTTACCAAATAAAATAAAAATGAAAAAATATTATTTATAATTAAGTGATTATTATACAGGGTGTCCCATAACTTAGGCGCCATAGTGCAGCAGGTGATAGAGGAGGTTATTTCCAAGAAAAGAGTTTATATAACATGGGGTCAACATGTATCTGTTTTTAAGATATAGGATTTTTAAAGAGGAGTGGGTGAAAACGGGTTATACAAAAAAAAATCTGTCACAGCCAGCTGAATACTCAGCTAATTGTGATTAAAAAATATGGTACTCCTTTTTTGATAATATTACAAGTGGAGGAGGTACGGGCTGTCAAAATAACCTCGAAAATGTATAAAAAATAATAATTGTTTTAAAATTAATTTTTGCTTTCTCTTTTAAAAAATATCAATAATATTTCATTATTATGTCTCGCTAGAGACTTGTTTTTATTAACAAAAAATATTTAAAAAACATTGCATTTAATATGGCATTTATAAAAGTTCATACCAAAAAAATAGTATTTTCTAAAAAAATTGACTGACTAACTTTTTTCAAATTAATTTTTTTAAATTAATTTTAATTTACTGCTTTTGTTCTAATACAAGACTACGCAGTTTCATATTTTTACTGCGTTTTTTCAAAAAGTTATTATCACAAAAGTTAAAAAAACAACAAGTTTTTGATCAGACATGACGTCCTCTATCACTTGTTGGCCTATGGGACACCCTGTGTATACAAACATTATTAAATTTGGCAAATATAAGAATTAAGAACAATATTTTAATCCATTTGACTCAAGGCTCTCTTTTAATTAATCACCAGGGACTATGCAGTAAGTAAGTGAAAAAGAAGTTAAAACTCTTTTTTTTCTGTGTAAAAGTAGGTACTACCTTTTTTCTTCTTATAGTTATATTTGTTAATTCTAACTACTTTTTTACATCATTACATGATGATCGAACATCAAAAACAACCAGTGATAATATATTATGTATACTTTATAATAAAAAGAGATAGTTGAATATTTAACTACTAACCACTAGTAGTAAGTAGTTTTCTTAATTTGAACTAGTCTTTAACACCTGACCTTGGGCAAGGCATTTGGTACAAGATAGTGCCTACTAGGTGCTAAACGAACATACTGAGGATCAAAGTGGTCAGAACAAAGACATGCCCATTTTGACAGAATTTTTTCCTTATTAAGGCCAATAATCTCCCTCCAAAGCTCTCTCTTGTTTGGATCAGTGGGGAACCTAGTAAACTCATAAATTTGAATATTTTTAAAATGTTTAATAACTGTACAGTAGCATGACATAACATAACATCGCAGAGTGAAAAAGGTTGTTTACATAAGAAATATATTTTTTAGAGTTATATATTATTGCCAAAATAAATTAAGAAACTTTTCAAAAAAAAACCCAAACACTAGAGGTGGGAAAATAAGGGAATTTGCAACAATAAATAATGTTTCTTAAAACTTCTTTGTAAAATAAATCAATAATATTTTGTAAAAAAAGTTATAAACCACACCACTGCCTTACTTAAACTTACCGGTGAAATGATAAATCCAGCCACTTCTCGTCACTTTTGTCACACAGAATGCACTTCTTAGGCATTTTTACAGTTATTTAATAAAAAAAATTCTTTATTTTGTGATAAATATTGCAAAAAAACAACGAAAACGCACGTTTATTCGGATAACCTCTCAAAGGCAACGATAAATGATGCAAGGGTGACGTTTGGTCTACATGGTTGCCACTATTACTTTTTTTCTGAAAAATAGCGAACAAAAATCAGTTTTTTGCATTTTACGCGAGAACGATAAGTCGTAGGGTAAAATTTAATGTATGAGAAATATTACCCATAGGATTCCCTACAATCGGTCTCCATAGTCTATAGGTCTACAACCACACGTTTAGAAGAAAATTTCAAAAAATTATGTTTTTTGCAATTTATGCAAAAACGGTAAGTCATGAAAATAAACTTTATTGACATAAAATGATCAAGACACAATTCTCTACAATGCGACAATGACAATTTACAGCTCTACAACCACATGTGTTGAAGACAGAGGGTGCAGAAAATGCCCATTATATACTTTTTTGCGTTTTACGCAAAAACCATAAGTCATAGAGCTGTGACTCACATAGGTGAATTGTAGAGAATGGCGTCCTGGAGATTTCTTGTCTGTAGTGTGTTTTTCTAGGACCTACCGTTTTTGCATAAAATAGCATAATAATTTTTGCAAATTTGGCGCCCTATATGTTCTACACGTAGTTGTGGCCCAAAAGGAAAGAATGTAGAAAATTGTGTCCTTTAACATTTTGTTTATAAAGTTTCTTTCTACGACTAAAAAAAACACAATTTTTGACAACTTAGCTGCCATCTTCCTTCTAAACATGTTGTTGTAGACCTATAGACTATGGAGATTGATTGTAAAGACTCGTATGGGTAATATTTCTCTAAAATAAAATTCTTCTCTACGACTTACCGTTTTTGCGTAAAATGCAAAAAACTGATTTTTGTCAATTTTGGTGCCCTCTATCCTCTATACATGTAAGTCTAGAGCTATAACCTTTAAGAAAAATTGTAAAGGAATTTTTGAAGTGTAAACTTCTTTAGGCGCGTTTAGTAGTTTTTGTGGGTACTGAATTGATCTGAGCCGTCAGACTCGACTATGTAACGCTCATTCGGGTAAAGTCGGCTCGACTCGACTAACTGTGGGAGGAACATTCAGCGAGCAATATGATGATGCAGATGAAGGCCAGTATTATTAATTTCGCCTTGTTAAAGTTTACACTTCTGGCATGTGGTCTTAAGCACACACAATTTTTTTTTGTCAACAAAGGTTTTCTCTGCGACGTTCCATTTTCGCGTAAAATCAAATCAAAAAGCTTTATATATATATATATATATACAAATATTATATAAAGAAGAGGTTTTTTTAACTTTCGTGATCAAAACATTTAACTTAAATTTATTTGGACTAAAAGCAAGCAGAGTTATTTTTATACCGAAAACATTTGTAGTGAGAACAATAATTAATAGTTAAAAGTGCAGTTTAGTCATCTGGTTTTAATAACTTTTTAAATACCACCTAGGAATACAAAACTAATAAACTATTTATGAACTCTAACCTCACACCAAAGAAATTTAATTAAACTTACTTTCAGTTGAACGTTTTTCACACTTAAATGGAGTCCCGTTTTTTTCAGAAAACCGAAAACCAAGTCAATATTTTAAACTGCGCATTCGCTACCGTACTTTTTCTTCTCACATGAAATATCTCCCTCTCAGCTGTGGTCGAGCATATGTGAAGTTAGTAAGAGGAAGATAATTTTATGTGATCAGAAAGAGAGGTGCGCATGTGCAGTTAAAAAAAATGGTTTGCATTACAGGATATCGCCGCTAGTTATTTTGTGTTCCTGCAAAAAACAAGCTCAAGTTGGTTGACTGGACAAAAATTGCAATTTTGTGCTAATCGTTGTACGTTCTATAAAATTCGACAATCAACAATCTTCGAAAAAAACCAACTTTAGCTGATTATTTCTAATTTATACTTTCCTTTTAATTCAAAATAGATAAGGATTTAAACAGCCACGTAGATCTATAAAAACAGGGACTTAAAAGCAAATGTTTTATGATTTTTGTTAAGTTTAGGTACCTATGTAAACAAAAATTTACCGATTGATTATTGGATAACATATTCTAACTTAAAAAAAAAACTTTTTTTCAAACATTTATATACATATGTGCATATAGGCACACAGACAGACATGCATACATACATAAGAGTATATCTAGAGGTTATACTTACAACCTAGAATTAAATTGTATAGAAAAACATTATTAATGATAAGATCTCAAAAAAAAAATCAATGAAAACAATCCTTTTCTCACATAGGATGGTAAACATATTCTATTACAGGTACATGTATAGCAATCCAAAACGTAAGCCGAATTCAAAAACAAAATATTCTTTTGATTTTTATTAGTTACCATTTTACTTATGTACCTATATTAAAATTACAAGTTATAAAAGTACTGGCAACATTGTTGCGAATTTGAAAGAAATCCCCAGTATAATACTTTTTGTGTCTGATAAAGTTTAGGATTTCTATACGGGGTCTACCTTTAGTTGAATGTTTTTGCTCGTGACGTAGGTTGACATTAGCACCCCGACATAAATTGTAATTTTGGAACATACTCATTTGCATCTCTTTATAATGCACAGCTTATTAGCTCACACATATACTATACTATAGTAGTGTGAGCTATGGTGATCCTAATTTTTTCGAGAAAAAAAAAGTTGCTCCGATTTCAAAATTTTTTATATATCTTTGCGTTTCAGATGATTTTGAAACTTTTTTGTTGCGCCGTCTGTCTGTCTGTCTGTCTGTCTGTCTGTCTGTATGTCTGTCTGTCTGTCTGTCTGTCTGTCTGTCTGTCTGTATGTCTGTCTGTAACGACCAACGCGCATAACTCAAAAACCGCTTGGCCGATTTTAATGAAATCTGGTACCTAGGCTGGGTCTTGGGTCGAGATGGTCCCATTTAAAAATGAACAAAATTCACCGAACACAAACCGAATAAAAGGGTGGGGGTAGATTTCAAAAATTAGAGTTTATGTGAAAATATGGCGTGTGTGATATCAAACGAAAGGTAATTGAGTCTGCAGTTAAACAAAATACATTTTAATTTATTTTAAAAAAAAGGGTGGGGGTATATTTTAAAAATTAGAGTTAAAGTGAAAATATGGTGTGTGTGATATCAAACGAAAGGTAATTGAGTCCGGAGTTTAACAAAATACATTTTAGTTTTTGTTTTTTTAAGGGTGGGGGTAGATTTCAAAAATTTGAGTTTAAGTCAAAACATGGCTTGTGTGGTATCAAACAAAAGGTAATTTAGTCTGGAGTTGAATAAAATATATTTCAGTTTTTAGTTATATTAGCTCACATGTACACTATAACTATATAACCTAGTGTGAGCTTAGGGGCCCATATATTGGCAGAGTATTAGCTCACACATATACTATACTATAGTAGTGTGAGCTATGGTGATCCTAATTTTTTCGAGAAAAAAAAAAGTTGCTCCGATTTCAAAATTTTTTATATATCTTTGCGTTTCAGATGATTTTGAAACTTTTTTGTTGCGCCGTCTGTCTGTCTGTCTGTCTGTATGTCTGTCTGTCTGTCTGTCTGTCTGTCTGTCTGTCTGTCTGTCTGTCTGTCTGTCTGTCTGTATGTCTGTCTGTAACGACCAACGCGCATAACTCAAAAACCGCTTGGCCGATTTTAATGAAATCTGGTACCTAGGCTGGGTCTTGGGTCGAGATGGTCCCATTTAAAAATGAACTAAATTCACCGAACACAAACCGAATAAAAGGGTGGGGGTAGATTTCAAAAATTAGAGTTTATGTGAAAATATGGCGTGTGTGATATCAAACGAAAGGTAATTGAGTCTGCAGTTAAACAAAATACATTTTAATTTATTTTAAAAAAAGGGTGGGGGTATATTTTAAAAATTAGAGTTAAAGTGAAAATATGGTGTGTGTGATATCAAACGAAAGGTAATTGAGTCCGGAGTTTAACAAAATACATTTTAGTTTTTGTTTTTTAAGAGTGGGGGTAGATTTCAAAAATTTGAGTTTAAGTCAAAACATGGCTTGTGTGGTATCAAACAAAAGGTAATTTAGTCTGGAGTTGAATAAAATATATTTCAGTTTTTAGTTATATTAGCTCACATGTACACTATAACTATAGTACCTAGTGTGAGCTTAGGGGCCCATATATTGGCAGAGTATTTTTTATTGCTGTCCAACTCATAGCGCTGCACAGTGGGCTCCCGGATCTGATTTTTGACCAAAATTAGAAAAATAGATTTTGTAACAATATTTTGTTTTGAAATGAGAAAGAGGTAATTATTAATCAAAATGGCGAAGTTTTCTATTTATGAACCGGTAATAGGTTTCAAATTTGTAACTCTGGCGTGTCTAAAGTCGTATCATTATAAAATCAAACTTAAAAATTACATGACAGATCCAAAAGGGCAGAGTTTTCTATTTATGAACCGATATGTATCAAAATTGGAACTTTGGGGTGCATAAAGCCGATAATTAATATTTATGAGTTAAACGTGGAAAAAGTATCATGGCGGATCCGAAATGTAGAACTTCTACATTTATGAACCGATAAGTTATGATTTCTATACGGGGTCTACCTTTAGTTGACTGTTTTTGGTCCACATCTATAAATATATTGACGAACACGAAAACATTTGTGTCAAATACAACGCACAACACACAAATTTATTGATCTGGACGCGGCTTAATACCTTAAAATGCTCGAGATGCCAAGGACAACCAAAGCATAAAATGTCTGGTTCCGACGCAGTTCACATTTTTCTTTTTT
Organism: Aspidapion aeneum; assembly: GCA_963576565.1. Taxonomy (NCBI): domain Eukaryota; kingdom Metazoa; phylum Arthropoda; class Insecta; order Coleoptera; family Brentidae; genus Aspidapion; species Aspidapion aeneum. The sequence continues at coordinate 41,247,084 of OY755043.1, forward strand.
TAACTACCAAAACTCGTTTGTGAGATGTTACAACCTAATTCAGACGGCACACATGGCCTAAGCTCTTTACGATTTTTACTGAGTTAGCAGCAAAATCATCTGTAATGGAGTGATTAAATTCGTTTGAATCCATATACTTAAATATTGTGGCTTACATGTTGAGACCTTTGAGGATCATTCGTCTTAAATAAAATTTTGAGACCCGTGCATTGTGTTTTGAAGAGTTACATAGAGCTCTGGTGACTATTGTGAAGCATGTCCAACAGATCTCTTTTAGTAAAGATATTCAGAAAATTTTGAATAAAGAGTCTTGCTCAAAGTCCCTCCGAAAATTAGCTCCCTGTGTCGACCAATATGGTGTCGTGAGGGTTGGTGGGCGTGTTTGCCATAGTGAAGATTTGTCTTACGAATCTAAACACCCGATGTTGATTCCTAGAGAACATCGGTTGACAACATTGATTATTGAACAAGTGCATCGAGAAAATGGTTATGCAAAGATTCTGGATTGTATCGACGAAGCGTGCAATTCATGGTGTGTTGTCGAAATGTTTTAGGTGTGTTCGCACTCGGCCTGTGCCCTTTTCCCCTTATATGGGAGACTTACCGAAGGCTCGTATATCACAGGTGAAGCCCTTCTCACATGTGGCTGTTGGTTATATGGGACCTTTTTCCATAACGATGAGTAAGGCTAGAGGTATTCATAGCCAAAAATCTTATGGTTGTATTTTTGTGTGTTTGCCCACGAAGGCAATTCATTTGGAATTGGTGTCGTCAGAAGCGTTCCTCGCTGCTCTGAGGCGATTTGTAGCACGTAGAGGGCGCTGTTCCTCGCTTTACAGTGATCAGGGTTTCAATTTTTTGGGAGCGAGGAACATCTTGGATAAATATTGCAAACAAGCAGCAGAATCTTTGTCCATAAAGTGGACTTTTAACCCTTCTGGGACGCCCCACTTTGGCGGCCTCCACGAGGCAGGTGTCAAGTCAACAAAATCGCATTTAATGCGTATTATTGGTGAACAAATTCTCACGTTTGAGGAATTATACACAGTGTTGGTGCAGATTGAGGCTATTTTGAATTCTCGACCTTTGTGTAGTGTCAGCCCTTCGCCCAATGATCTTACTTGTTTAACCCCTGGGCATTTTTTGACCCTTGAACCTCTGACGGCTCCTCCTGATGAGGATCTAAATGGCATCAAGATTGGAAGATTAAATCGATGTCTAAACTAAAATATATCCTAGTTCCGATGGGATACCCAGGATGGTGCAGATTAGAACCACAAAAGGTTTGCTTGACAGGCCTCTGGTGAAAATTTGTGCCCTTCCCAGTCAGTAACTGTCAACCTTTTTGGTTTCACTTTTCTGTCTGTAATTGTGTTCTAGGAATTATTTTTTTTTTCTTACAATTTTAGGGGATAACATAATTTTTTTTTTGGAATAACTTTTTTTTTGTGAGTAAAAATATTATATATTTTTATGTAGGCGGAAAATGTTGGATCTTAATTTTAAGAATGTGTGTTCAAATAAAATTTGGGTCATAGATTTCTCAGGAATAGGGTTCCAAATTGAAATTGTTGTGGAAAGCTTTACCTATTTTTGATTCCATGCCCAGTGTCATGTGTTGACGTGACATACGTCAAAAACACTAAAAAGGCGAGATATTCGTCCCTTTCCATCTTTGACCAGCAGAGAGACTACACGCGGCCCGGAGCTCCGACGCCATCAAACTTGTCTCATGTGCCGAGATTTGTTGGATAATGGGTGAGTTGAGCACTTTTTGTAGGGCATAGAATAGGGAAAATGGGATTATAAGGGTTCATTGGGATTTTTGTGAATTTTAGCAATAAATAAATGTGTTTAGTGAACAGTTGCGTTCAGAATGCCAAATAAGAAAATATTTGAATTATAAAAAAACTGCAAGAACTTTGCGCGGCGAGTAAAAATATTGGGAAATTCAAATACTTAAAAAAAAAACAGCGTCATGGAAAACATTTTACAGATATAAATAGTAGCAATGCGGGCAACATTTTTAGAAACTGAAGTATTTCCTAAAGAAATTGGCGCTACAGTAAAAAATGTTTGGTAAAAAGGAAAGCAAAATGGGGGCAAGCGAAAATTTCAGAAAATTAAAATAATTTAAGAAAAGAAAGGCTAAACACTTTTGAAAAAAATGTTATTAAATGAAAAATTTCGTATAGTTCCAAAACAGGTGAGTCGGGAATGGTCACTAACTTATATGTAGGGTCAGTTTGCCCCTGATGAATTATTCTTATTTCATTTAAGAAGGCCAATTTTGAGGTCGATGGGTTCAGCCCCCCCACTAATTGCGCCACTCTATTACCTGTGACCAGCGGCGTAGCGTGCTCAAAAGGGCGGGGGGGGGGGGGGGGTATCGGTTCGGTTCGGTTCGGTTTGTGGGGGGGGGGGCGACAGCTAAACAGGGCGCCTCCGAAAACTAAAAAAACATCTTGCGACCAAAAAAAAAAAGGTCATCATGTATGAGGGGGCGGCCGACAGGTCACAAGGGCGTCTCTCACAAATCTTGCGACCACAAAAAAAAAAGGTCTTCATGTCGTTACTTTCTTTTGGCGCCCACTCAATTGGCCGTTGCCGGCCCGACTTAATAAAGCTGAGGGCGCTTCGGCCACCAATGGGGCGCCACTACCCTCGGGGCGGGGGGGGGGGGGCGACGAACACCCCGCGCCCCCCCACGCTACGCCGCTGCCTGTGACATGATACTAATAAATATAACAATCTAATTTTACTTGCAAACACCCAACAAACATTTAAAGTTGTAACGACGAGACCCCAACTAGAAAGAATTTCTTAAAAGTAACCGCAACGTACTCCCGCTACGTGTCAGTATACCATACAGCGACGTTATAATTCCCTAAGTGGGGAACCAATTTCTGGTTATAACTACTTGGCCAAGTGTTTAAAGTCACTGTAGTAACAACTACACTACTACGTCGTAGCCAGGTATCTACTACGTTGTAGAGGCTGGTTTTTTCCGTAATGGCATAAAAGTTGCGATGTAGTTGCAAATAATATAATCCTTTCTTTTTGGTAGAATTGTTACACATTACGGTGGACACAACAGTAAACAGACTCGCTTAGTTTTTTTGTTTGGTTATGGTTATAATATGTACTATGTTATCAAAAAGGGTGAGAATTTACGAGCAGAGGATCAAAATTCGAGTTTTTTGTATAACATGCATTATATATATTGCAAAAAACCGGTGCGCCCGTAAAATTGAGCCGTTTTCTGGTAGCTCATGGAATTTTTGTGTTGTGATTTTGGAGGTTATGTTTTCATAATCGACAGTTAACTCCAACAAATGGTGCTTAAGAAGAGCATTTTTGGTAAGCTTCAACTAATTTGTTTATAAAATAGTATAGCTCTTTAATATGAGCTCATAAAACGACAACAAAAATATTAAATTTTCTTTCTTACATAAAAACATGGCGTCCCAAACTATATTCCCTGATAGTCGAAAGGGTTACTTGATAGTGAGCCTAAGTTACGGCAACGTGTCACTTACGACTTTTATGTCGGCATTCCTTTTTAGTTCTAGATAACATACTCGAATTTCTACTCCTTCGTTGCAGAAACGTATTATTAACTAGCTTTCGCCACTAGAAAACGTCTACAGAGTGATAGGAACCCCGCGATAAGTATAACTACTACCCTCAAGTTATTGGGGTGTCGCCACTTGTCATTTGCCGTTTCTGTCAACAACAGCACCAGTGCTTATAGGTTATGTACGAGCGTGAATTTGTGGTAGATTTTAAACAAAAACAAGATAAATTAAATTCCATTAGAACAATAAATGAAGTGCCAATAAAAAGAGTTTTTTAAAAATGTATGTTGCAGAGCATGATCCCTATTCTAGAATTTCTAGGAAGTGTTGGTCAAGGAACTATAAGAACCTAGTCACATTAATGAAATCAACTAATTGTTATTTTATTTATTTACACATTGCTCTCACAATTCGTATGTAGTATTTTTTATTGTTTTTAGATATTTTGGCATTGTCAATATTCAGTAATTTTTATTATTATAAGCCCTATAAGTAAAAAAACAATCTCTGAGACTTGTTAGATCGCTTAGAAATCCGCATGTAACCACGATATATCTAACTTGTTTTTTTATTAGCCGCAAAAGTTCCTAGATGAAGTCTAGCATATCCCAGAGTTTATTTTAGGGGCCGTGCATAAATTAGATATTAGGGACCTATTGCAATAAAGCCTGGCACAAAACACAGCACAAATTTAAGTTTATTCACTTCAAACCAAGCTTTAACAACAGCACAAATTTGAAGAAAACCAAAAAGACAAATACCCAAGCTTAACACATAAAATGAATCACAGTGAGACACGACACGTCAGCACAAGAGGCATAGATAAACGAATTCGGTTTAGTCCGCACAAGAGGGTTACGATGGCGATAGGGTGGTGCCACAGCACAAACTACGAACGACCGTAAAGACAGTACAAGAATAGAACAGCAACAAGTAGCGTAAAAGATTAAGGATGAAGATTAAGCATGGACCAGGGAATTCTTAAAATCCGTGTGCGGTACTCGATACTTTGGATCAATATTTTGCATTTTGATTGTTTTGCAAAATGGTCAAGCAATAAGCTCGAAAAAATGAACTGCTCAAGGTAGTTAAAAAAATATTTGCAAAACTATTCCTAATATTCCCATATTATAAAAGGAGCCACAAAAAGTAGGGTTAAGAATGTGTGCGGCCAAGATGCGACTTCAAAAAGTCTACGTTTTCAAAGTAGAAACAGGAAGGAGAGATTACTTTAAAAGATCGACATTAAAAAAAAGTCAAAGGAGTTGCGGCTTTAAAGTTGATCCAAAAAGTTATTTTGTCTACATTGTTACATCAGCTGTTACTATGATGACACAAACTTTTGTGGTAAAAATTAAAGTTATAATGTAGTTGTAGGGCGACTACGAAATAACGACTAAAAAGAAAGTAAAACTTTAGCAACGTCCTATTGTGGTAGAGAAGACTATGAGAATCGACTATCAAGAAACAATCCTAAGAAGTAGTTTAGAGGGTCGTTTTTACGAAACATCTACTATTTCCTGATACTAAATAGTAGTTAGAACTAAAAAGTAACAAATTTTGGTTGGGATCACCACATTTCTACTATAAGAAAGTAGCAAAGCCTTTAGAACATGTAGCCGCTACTATAAATGTTAGTTGGGCATTCAAACTGAACTACTGTTTAAAAAATACATATACTCAAATATGCATACCCGGGCGCGGATTTGAGGGGGGTAACGTGGTAATTATCCCCCCTGGAAAAAAAATTATATGGGCTTTTTGTTAATAAATATCGGGCTAACCGCATAATTACCCCCACTCTAGAAAAAATATGATTACATAAATAGTGTTTCCGTCCACCATTACCGCCCCCTCTTAGATTTTGGCCCAGCGCCTGTGCATACCTTAGGTACTATCTGCTCACAAAAACACTGTGTCGCTTTATTTATTTTTATTTATTTATCACTTCACTGTTCACTTGAAGTGTGATAATAGGATAGCTAGCAAGTTGTCAGATCCGTCATGGATCCATTTATTTCTTATTATATTTGCTCTCTCTGTGTATACCCGTACACACAGCCTTATCCCATTCAAGATCCATGCTTAATAACTCTGTATACTTACATATTATTTTCATTTGTTTTCGCTTCTTTAGAGATTAATTTCAAAATAAATTAAGGTAAAAAGCCACTTAGTTAAATGTCAAATAGAAAAATGGTGTTCGTGCATGTTTCTACTTTTATATTTCCTGTATTTAGGTGTAGCACACTTCCGTTTATTATTCTTTTTACAAAAACTGTTGTGCGTTTGTCTAATAAATAGTTATTTTATGTTAACAAATTATTTTTATACAGGATAAATACAGTTTTTACAATTTCTATTAAATAGACCTATATTAGTTTACAAACTTTATTTCTAAAAAATATATGTATCTCCTTTAGACTTTAAAAGAAATATATATTTTATTTTAGGGTAAAGCCCTTATTATTTTCATAGTTCAATTAATAGTTTATGGTAAAAAAATTATTTTTGTTGCATTGAAGAACCTGATTAAAAGTGGTCCAATCCGCCAAATTCTTTTAAACATGTTTAGGACACAACTATATTGCAGTAATTTAACAAGCCACGAGGGTTGTCGTAGTTTCTTCTTGATTTTCGAAAAAAATAAATTAAGATCGAGACTATATTTTGTTGGGTTAAAAATTCGGGGTTCGGTTTTCTCAGCGATGACAAATAGGGCTGTACGGCTCAGCTCAGCGATGACAAATAGGGATGTACCAATCGGCAGCAGCAGTCCTTTGATCTTCCATTGGAACTGCTTTTGAGACAAATGTCGCGACCATCTTTTTCGATACCTTCGAGAACGGATGACTTTTGTAGGCTTTTCTTCATCTTGGAACCCCCAAACAGACTACTGACGTTTATTTTTGGGTTCAGATATGTAAATCCACGATTCATCACCACTGACAATGCTGTATACATTTTTTGAGTTTCCTGCCTCAAAGCAGTCTAGAGTTTTCTGACACCAATTGACCCAAGCTTCTTTCTGTTCTTCGGTTAACAGATGCGAGAAACTAATTTTCTTGTCCCTAATTTTTTGAATTGAGCTCTTTGAAATCCCCAATAAAGCCTCAATCTCGCGATATGTCACATGTCAATCTTTCCTGAACAGCGTCGATGTTTTCCTGTGTGACAGCCGTTTTTGGTACATCTGCATATCAACGAGAAACTATAGATTAATGTAGTGGTTCATTACCGAAAACAGAAAACAACTCGGCAAGGCATTTTTATTTTTGATAATTTCCTTCCAAAGTTTGTAAAAAATTATAACCCAATTTTCTGTTGATTCCATATGTATCGCATGTTTGAATTAAGGTTAGGTAAAGATTAAGGTTAAGTTTTAGCAATGACATTCGATCAGTACCGGCCTCTATGTTCCTATATGGAAAGTATAAAAGACATCCCTCGTGTTTAACGAGCGGATAGTTCACAACTTGCATTCCATTTGCTATTGGTTGACATAGTCAGGCGGGATTTTTAAAATTAAAACTCTCCTGTCCTCGTTTTGGGAGGTTGAAATCGGTGTTAAACCAAACTGAAACAAAACCTAACCGTGGTCAATTGATGGGAAACGTATCCTAACCGGGGCGTATCTGGACAGGTTAGGATACGTTGTCGAATAATTTATCAGGGTTAGGTTAACACCGATTTCGACAGGAAAACAGGATAGGGAAGCTAATTTAAAATAAAAGAATATAATATGTTTTTAAAAAACAATTAAAAAAAACTCATCGGCATATGCAGAGATTTAGTTAAATTCAATAGGTATGTACTGCAGAAACCACTACACTTTTTAATCACTTACAACTAGTATATATTCGTATTTTACGCCGAAAGCTGTAAACATAATGTTTGTTAAATGCTTGACTGGTGGCACCATCTCTTAATATAATATAATAATAATCTTAAACGGCAACGTTCAACATCAAAAAGTCAGCTGACTATTTCGACCAATAGCAAACGGAATGCAAGTTGTGAACTAGCCGCTCATCCGACCGAGGGTGTTCAGAGGCTCGAACATTTAATTTGACGCAACGAAGCGCTCGGCAGCTCTTTCTCTTTTTTTAAATGGGTTGCATGCTCTTCAATCAAGAAAGATAAAGAGCTGCCAAGCGCTTCGGGCCGTCAAATCAAATGCTCGATCCTGTGAACACCCTCATCCGGTGCTTCACCTAACCACCTTATTACTACTATATCGGTGTAGAACATTATTCTACGTTGTTCGACGACTATTCTCCGCCTCCTTCGATCCGGACAATCATCTTTTGTCAAGTTTTTTTGACTTATTGATCTTTGGATTGACTGTTGCCATTCTATCTTGTTCAAGCAGTTTGTTGCCATTCTAGTTTAGGACGCCCTCTTTGTCTGCGCCCTATTGGTTGTCATTCTAGGACCTGCTTTGGTAATCTTTCGTCGTTCATCCGTTGAACATGGCCGTACCATATCAGTTGTTTTTTAGTGATGTCATCCGTTAGGCTTCCCTCAATTCCCATTCTTTCTATTATGATATCATTTCTTATATTATGATCTGTTCTAGATGTTCTCATTGATCTTCTTCCATTTCGACACTTTCCATTTTTGTTTTGTATTTTTTTGTTACGCGACAAGTCTCTGTTTCATAAAACAGCGTGCTTTGGACCATTGTTTTATATACGTTATATTTTACATTCTTTTTTAAATCTCTGCTCCGTAAAATACTGTTAAGAAATCCAATAATCTTTTTGCTTTTACTATTCTTTTTTCCAATTCTTTACAGTCTGTGACACCTAAATATACATACTCATTGCATGAAGATATTGGTTGTCCATTATCAACTCGCTTAATTCGTTTCCAATACATAAGTACTGTGTCTTGTCCACCTTCAGTGTTAACCCCCACTTTTGGTATTCTTCTCTGTATATGGTAAATTGGTCATTAAGTTGTATTCCCATGCCGTGTACTTTACGTTTTCTGTTTTTTAGAGCTACTGCGATACATATTTTAAAACTACCTCATTCATTTGCCAATACTTTACGTGCGTATTTTTCAAAGATACACTTGTATAGATGTTTGCTACAAAAGTAGACGAGTCAGTCTAGACTGCAAAAAAAGTAAGAAGAGAAACGAAAATCAACAAACCCCAATAAGGTCGATGAAAATGAATGATACCAAAAAAATAATAAAAATAAGGCGATCCGAGTTATTAGGGTAAATTTGGATGAATTTTTTGGGATGGATAATAGCTTTTCACGGTTAAACTATAACTCCTTTCAAAAAAAGTTATGTACAAAAGTTGTAGGCAATAAAAAGTTCCACATCTTTTTAAAAAAATTCTTAAAGCTTTTCCGAGAATATCCTAAAAAACCGTTTTTTCTTCCAATTCTTATTTCCCACAGCTTTTTTAGCAAAGTTTGGTGAAAACTATTTTTTTATTTATACTTTGCATTTTTTATATATTTTTATATTTAACTTTAATTTTAACCCGGATATAGAAATGGAAAATTCAGGAAGCAGTTTTTTTTCAGAAATGGTTTTTCTTAAAACATCTATTTTTAGATTGTGGAAAACTTCATTGATTGAAATTATCTTGCAGTAATTTAATTTTGCTTTTTTTAAAATTCTGTTTCCAGGCAAATTTTTCCACAGTAATGTATATTTTTCTAAAAATAGATGTTTCAGGAAAAAAAAGACCATACTTAAAGGGCATACTCCAGGCAAATTTTTCCACAGTAATGTATATTTTTTTTAAAATAGATGTTTCAGCAAAAAAAAGACCATACATAGACCAAAGTAATTAAAATATTAATTCCCAGACTAAGTTTTGTTTATAACATAAAAAGGTATATTTTCACCAAGTTTCGTAAAAATAAAACCAAATGTGGAAAATAAAAACCAAAAAGAAAACGCGGAAAAAATTAGGTTATGTAAAAAATGTTTTTTTCAAAGGCGTCGAACTTTTTATTATTTAAAACTTTTGTTTTTAGTTTTTTTCGATGAGGGATCTAGTTTTGCTGAAGCCTGGAAACAGAGCCACTGAATATTGACCTCTAAAACATGAATTTTACACAAAAATCAAGATTAAAATGTATCGCCTAATTTCCTTTCCCAGGATCCATCTCTGCATAATGATCCGCGCTAAAGCCCCCCTCCCCCACTTTTAAGAACTCACTCCATTTCCCATTTTTTTCTATTGGCTGCGATATATTTTTTTTAAGTTTTTTTGCAGTTATTAGTTTTTTTTCTAAAAGGTATTTAAGAAATACGTCGTAGAGTTTTTTATTTATCTCTATCGAACATTTTGTTTCTATACACTCCCGTAGATCGTTTTTGTAACAAAATTGACTTGATGGGTTTATTCCACTCGATTACTTTTAAAAATCATTTATCACTTCTAAAAACGTTTATGTTGTCCTGACATGGGCCAGACAGTGTATATTTGCACAAAAAAAAGTAAAATAAAAATTACTTCAAATTGTGAAAGGCTTTCGCGGCCATCGTCGTTGGAAATTCGTTCTCGACATTTCGCCATCTCTTCAGATGGCGAAACGTCGAGAACGAATTTCCAACGACGACGGCCGAACAGCCCGAAAGCACACCCACCAAAAATGACTTCATTTGGAATAACGGGACTTGTAAAATAGGGATATTTTGAAACATTTATTTGATACTAATTATTGTTGTTGATATTACCTTTGAGTATATGACCCATATAGGGGTACGTTCGTGATTAACGCCGTGTGCATACCTGACGCGCCCGGCATTACTTTTTGCCAATTCGCGATTGAGGTCGCGCGCGTCCGGTTGGATGAATTTTCCGTTCATGATTCGGTTGCTTGCTTTGGTGCGCACACTGGAAGGCGAAATGACGTTCACGATTAACACACGGCGAACAACCATTTATCTACCTCGATTAGTTGGGTAAAATTTATCTTGTCGCGCATGCGCATAGCGAAGATGAAACATATGAGAGCAAACTCAATTTTACTCCTTTTTTTTCAAAATGATTTTAACGAGCCTAGTTTCCACCTATAAGTGCCTACCCTGATTCAAAAAACGCATCATGTGACGGGACAAGGATTTTTACCGGTTTTAAATGCAGCGTCACCTGTCGTGCTTTTTGATTCAAGGTGGGCACGCATAGGTGAAAAGCGGCTATAAGATGCCCTTTTCAACTCACTTACATAATTGCCATAGGCAGTTACACTTTTGTGACGTTTCCAACCTTTTTTTTATTATGTGCATGACTGCAACAAGACAAATTGTAAAAAAAGGCTTGTCTTTGAATTGTTTTTATCTGTGCGTTTTTTTGAGACAATGACATTTAATAATTATTTATTCAAGACGATGAGAGTTTTGCCTTTTGTACCAACATGACATATCTATATAATTTTTCAAATATTTCTGGTTAGGAAATATGTTTACATCATCTCAAAATCACAAAAGTGGAGCTGCGTATGGCAAGGACTATATAATTATATTGAGGACGGAACCCCATTATTAGAAGCCAAGTTTCTCACTAAACTTCAAATTGATTAATAATATCAATATTATATGTCCACATTATGTCAAAACAAATACAAAATAAACCTCTTTATTGTTACGAAATTCTTCAATTTTTGATCCCTTCAAAGAATAACATAAATTGGGTTCATCTTTTAAATCTGTGTTATTGGCGGGAACTTCCTTTCGATTCAAATCCGCCAATAAAAAAATACAAAATTGTCAAATGACAGACAGAAGACGTCCGGTGAACCGGGCGTTGCTTCTGGGTGAAATTCACACGGTAAATATTAACCCGAATCATGAACGCACTCTAGGGGTGCAACCGGCGAGCGTTGCAATATTAATAGACAGATGGCGCTGAAATATATTCGTCTAGTACCCAATATTCCGATTCCCATTTGTATGATAGGCATGAACCTCGGAAATCGCACATGCAACTAAATCGTACTAGTAGTCCCTGAATTTTGCGTAGCAGACGAATTTATTTCAGCGCCATCTGCCTCTCGATATTGGAAGGCTCGCCGTTTGCACCTCTATATGGGTCATTCATACACTCAAAGGCATTACTTTGCCTGCACTGTAGTAGCTTGCCATTCTATTATCTATTAAACGATAGATCGAAGTCTGTCATTAAAGAGAGTTTTTATTTATTTTTATCGTTATTTTTTACAGTCAACATAACTTTGTCTCTGGTTTTGACCTGCTCTCTTCTCTAGATTTACACAAATTTATAGGTTCATTTTAAGATTAGTTCGTGATTGGATCCTCTGGGCTTCGGGTGATTAAGGAGCAATTTAATAAGGTCCTCCATCGTTTTATTTTAATTAAAAATTATAATCTAGGAATAAAATCAAAGAAGTAAACAGCGATGAAATTTGACAAGTGAAAACAGGGCCTTCGTATTGGATGGAGCAGAGTAGCGGGGGCGGTCGGAGGCCGCCTCTTACTTTTAAACGTACTTTCGAATCAAAGATGTAATATGTACACGTAAAGTTTCGTACCAGGACAATAAGGAAAACAAAAATTTTTCGTGGCTAAGCGGGTATAGAAATCTTTCTGTACTCGCTTAACCATGAAAAATTTTTGGTTTCTTTATTCGCGGGTATTAAACTTTACGTTTGTCTTAATTTTGGTTCACACTCCGCTGACTCGACATAAAACGTCGCGAAGGCGGCAAAAATGCAATATGGATTGACACGACCTGAGGGAGAAATTATGTAACGGTCATGGGTACTGTTTTTCTTTCATCTGCCTGCCTTTTGTTTTTACTCTGGTGGTTTCTTTTGTATCCGTACGGTATCGCAGGCATTATTATTTATTTCCCTTACCAATAACGTAAGATGAAATTTATATACCTTCTTCTAGCTTGACAAGGGTTTCACATTGACCATGCAGTGTTCTGAAGAGTCCCTTATAAGGACGAAACAGTTGACTGTCAACACTTAATAGTTGTCCATTAGATCTTGGACCCCCGTGGGTGTACAAGAGCTGCCCACCGAAAAATACAAGAGAAACAAGATCTTTTTATACCCGCTTAGCCACGAAAAATTTTTGTTTTGTTTTTATAAAAGTTTGTGCCCAATTTACAGATGTAATTTTCAAGCAACCTAAAAACACCGTACCTGTACGGTGCTAAAAAGTTTTGATACGAAGCTTATAAATATGAAGCACCTTAATATCATTACGACTTCATAAATTATAACTTTTAAATTAGCACCACTTTTTGCCAGAACTTGATAATTCTCAAAAAATAAAAAAATAATGATTTAATTTTTTCTTTTGGTAAGGTAAGTTAGGTATTAATGAATTTGCTGCGAGAAATAGAGCAAAAGCTAACTAAAAAATTAAAAAATGCCGTTTTTTAAAAACATAAGGTTGCGACTTTGCAGTATCTCGGTGAGATAAGGAATAGAATTTTGGGTTTTTCAAAAGAAATGGATCAAACCGACCGCGACACTGTGAAATAATTGAAAACAGAAATTCAAAACTTTTGACATATTGCCAGCCAAAGTTTAAAGGCTCATCGCTTTTATTACAATAAAAAAATGTAGGGAGAAGTATCCTTAAAACTCGATTTAAAAAAATAGATGAATTTTTAATGCTGACATAATTCTTTTTACAAATATTATTGAGGGGTGGCTCAGATTTCCTTTTGGTGTACAGACAGGCTAATAGTCAGAGCATATTATTTTAAAAGGCTTTCCGTTTTCGGTCTAGAAGCAAATCATATTTTTTTTTGGCAACAGACCATTTCCCCCTAATTTGACCCCGATGAATCCGAATATCTTTGTTGCCAACTCAAAAAATCGACAGGGACGGAGAAAATCACCCCCAAACCCCCAAAAACCTGTTTTTTTCAGTTTTATACAATTTTCTCAAAAACTAACCTTTTAATCAGAAATTGCAAAGAACAGTTTTTTGTGGAGAATAAAATTCCCTTTCCAACGATGTATTGGTCAATAAGGTTAGGAAAAGCAAGTGGCTCTTCAGTGGCGTAGGTTTTTCAACATTTTCTCAAAAACTACACTTTTTAGGAAAAAATATATATTATACTTTATTGTAGAACATAACATTTTCTTTTAAAAAATTTATTAAAATGTCGGGTTGTTGTCATATTTAAGGCTTCAGGGGCGTACTAATATAAACTTATTCTCAAAAATAACTGAAATAATCAGTTTCTCTTGCATATTTAAATATCTTTTCTACCTAAGATTTTCAGAAAAAAATGTGCCTTTATTCTTTATTGAGGATAAGACAATTTATTTTTAAATGATATATTACAAAGTAAGGTTAATGTTATGATAATACTTCAAAAAGTTTCGTAATTTATACCTACTAAAATAAAATGTTTCCAAATTAAAATAAACTGTTTTCTGATTAGATTAGATATTTTGATTTATCTAAATAAGTTCTTTGGAGCAAAAAAACACCGGTGGTTATAAGGGGAGGGGGCATAGGGGCCATGGCCACCCCTAAGCAATATTTTTGTGCAGAAAGTAACAGTAGTAACTTTGACACAGGTGTTTTTGGTTATTTTTTTAAGCATATGGAACTAAAAATAAAGTGGTGAATCTTATGCAACGGTTTGGGGGGGGGGGGGCATAATCATAATTAGGTACTCATTGGGATCAACAACCAACCTGTCGACCTGTTAGGAAGAGTTTGATATTTTTTTGCCTTATACTTATGCAATTTACGGACGCCCCTGGAGAGTTTTCTCTACTATGGGTCACATTTTGTGATACACTTTTTAAAAGTACATTTTATTATCGGGCCCGCCGCCAAAGCCATAAGAGGTCGAAAGTACAAAAGGTCGAAAAAAAATCGTCAAAACAAAATATTAAAAATACAAATTTACCGTATCAAGTCGAATTGAGCTGTCCAGTCGATATGGACCCGCGGCCGTACTTTCGATTTTTTGTACTTTCGACCTTTTGTACTTTCGACCTTATGTATTTTCGACCATTTGTACTTTCAATCTTATTTTTTCGACCTTTTGTACTTTCGACCTTTTGTACTTCGACCTTTTATCCGCCGCTCTTTATTATCCACCGAAAAGCTAATAAGACACACACAATTGATTAGTTTGGATTGATCTTAAATAATTTCTTTAAAGTAAGAACACCACTGGAGCGGTAAATATAAAATAACTTCCACTTTGTTATACACCGTTTGAAAGGAAATTTTATTGGCTATGACGAAGTATAGAGCACTTTTTTATTAGAGAGCTTGGTTTTTATGAAAATTGAATAAAACGTATGAAAAACATGTTTTTTTTAATGATTTGTTGAAATCACCCCCATTGACGGACGTCGCTGGAGAGTTTGTTATAAGTCAAACCGCAACCTTTTTTTTACATTTTAAATAAGGGAATTTCCCTCTCTACAAAAAAGTGTAGAACAGGTTTTTTCATGTTAAGCTTAGTTTTTGAGAAAATTGGATAAAACGTGTAACAAAAATGGTTTATTTTCTGTTTTTTCAAAATTAATTTAATGTACGAATGCCCCTGAAGTTTTATTTATAAAACCGATTTAACCATGTTATACGTCATTTTGAAGGAAATTTTATTCAGTATACCAAAATGTAATACATGGTTTTCTGTAGATATTAGTTTGTATTTTTTCAACTTTTTTAAATTACTTCACTTAACGGACGCCGCTGGAGAGCTTGTTATTAGTCTAACTTTATAATGTTATACCATGTTAAAAAGGGAATTTTATTGTCTACAATAAAGTGTATTATACATTTTTCTCTTAGAAGCTTAGTTTTTAAGAAAATTTGAACAAACCTCAAACTTTCAGATTTTGGGGGGTCTGGGGGCTTTTTGGAGGTTTTTGCAGCCATTTAATAAAAAATACATAATATGAATTATACAAATTTAGATTTTGAATGTACACCTGTGACAATTTGGGCCTTCCAGCGGCAATTTAAAATTCCGCCGCCATTTTGGCCGCCATCTTGAATATCTCAGCCCCTGTCAATATTTCGAGTTGGCAAAAGAGGTCAAAATAGGGGGAATTGCCCATTTGCCAAAAAGTAATATAAAATGCTTCTAGAAAGTGTTTTCCCGAATCTTGCCTGAACTATAAGGGAAATACAGGAAATACTAGGAAATACGTCGAAGTACTTGGGAAACACTAGGACATACTGGGAAATATCTAGGAAATTTAGGAAAATACTGGAAAATATACCGGAAATTATCGTAGGTACTTCCTTTTGGTGTACAAAAATTTATGATCAAGCCACCCCTCGAATATTAGGTACTTTCTTCTGGGGTAAACAATTTTTTTGGGCTCACTCGATGCACCATTATTTATGTAAGGAAATGCCACACAAACTTGCTGTAGTGAGGAAAAAAGCGGGGAGGAGGCCGGCATATTCACATCTTGCTCCAAGCGGCCACTAGTCTAGCGACGGCCTTGGGGACAAGGGAATGAAAAATTTCCAAAAAGCCTGTTTAAATGGCATAATTTTGACGTTATCGCTAATCAACGCAAGGCCAACACAAAAATAGAGGCCACGATTCTGAAAAAATCAGCTGTTCTCCCGGGGCTGAATTTGACATTGGGTCTTATGGGAGGTCAGACGTTTTTTTATGATATTTTCAAAATGGCACTACAGATTTCCGCAAAATTTCAGTGAAATATTCTCAGACACCATCCCGATATTCCACCAAAGGTTTGTAAGGAAGCAACATGATTAAAAGGTTTAAATCTTCAAGATTTAGCATTCCTTATTTTGAATTCAAATTACCCGCCATGTACCAGTATACCAAAATGTAATACATGGTTTTCTGTAGATAATAGTTTGTATTTTTTCAACTTTTTTAAATTACTTCACTTAACGGATGCCGCTGGAGAGCTTGTTATTAGTCTAACTTTATAATGTTATACCATGTTAAAAAGGGAATTTTATTGTCTACAATAAAGTGTATTATACATTTTTCTCTTAGAAGCTTAGTTTTTAAGAAAATTTGAAAAAACCTCAAACTTTCAGATTTTGGGGGGTCTGGGGGCTTTTTGGAGGTTTTTGCAGCCATTTAATAAAAAATACATAATATGAATTATACAAATTTAGATTTTGAATGTACACCTGTGACAATTTGGGCCTTCCAGCGGCAATTTAAAATTCCGCCGCCATTTTGGCCGCCATCTTGAATATCTCAGCCCCTGTCAATATTTCGAGTTGGCAAAAGAGGTCAAAATAGGGGGAATTGCCCATTTGCCAAAAAGTAATATAAAATGCTTCTAGAAAGTGGATTTTTCCGAATCTTGCCTGAACTATAAGGGAAATACAGGAAATACTAGGAAATACGTCGAAGTACTTGGGAAACACTAGGACATACTGGGAAATATCTAGGAAATTTAGGAAAATACTGGAAAATATACCGGAAATTATCGTAGGTACTTCCTTTTGGTGTACAAAAATTTATGATCAAGCCACCCCTCGAATATTAGGTACTTTCTTCTGGGGTAAACAATTTTTTTGGGCTCACTCGATGCACCATTATTTATGTAAGGAAATGCCACACAAACTTGCTGTAGTGAGGAAAAAAGCGGGGAGGAGGCCGGCATATTCACATCTTGCTCCAAGCGGCCACTAGTCTAGCGATGGCCTTGGGGACAAGGGAATGAAAAATTTCCAAAAAGCCTGTTTAAATGGCATAATTTTGACGTTATCACTAATCAAGGCAAGGCCAACACAAAAATAGAGGCCACGACCCTGAAAAAATCAGCTGTTCTCCCGGGGCTGAATTTTACATTGGGTCTTATGGGAGGTCAGACGTTTTTTTATGATATTTTCAAAATGGCACTACAGATTTCCGCAAAATTTCAGTGAAATATTCTCAGACACCATCCCGATATTCCACCAAAGGTTTGTAAGGAAGCAACATGATTAAAAGGTTTAAATCTTCAAGATTTAGCATTCCTTATTTTGAATTCAAATTACCCGCCATGTACCACATGCCAACTGTTATATTTGACATGTATTTGACTTTGTCATATGTGATTGTCACATTCGCTTCTACTTTAAACTTAATTTTTGTGTGAGCTAATGAAGCGGCTATGAAAAACTAGGGCTTACTATACATTTAAAAAAAATTGTTCTGCGAGAATATAGTAAAAACAATCTCAAAAACGGCTTTATTTAAAAAAAAATCAAATATCCATGAACCGTCATTCCAACTTCAATATGTTAAAGACAATCAGCTGTGTCGTAACGTGACCATCAAAAAAAATCAGCCCCGGATGTGACGTCAACAAAGTGGAGGATCGTGGCCCGTCTATTTTGATAGCCCTGATCAAGGTAACGAAAAATACAAAACTATCACAGTTATCAAAGTTGTCAAATATGTAATGGGTGTTTCTTTTAGAGACGGTGAACTTTAAATGAAAATAAAACATAGAAAAATGTTTTCAATTTTCATAAAATTAACTTTATTTAAAAGACAACTTGTTGGCATACTTCAAAAAACACCCAATATAAGCGTTTCATAATTTCTCTAATATCTCCCTCTCGCGTAAATCGGTGCTCTAAGCACATACATTGACGGTAAGTTAATGATGTGATTGCAAGTGGATGATAATTTACAGGAGTTTATAAAAGGGTATGACGCATGCGCAGTTTTAAAAAATTGTTCCTAGTTTCGAAATTTAGCCGCTCGCTAGTAGAAAAACTCATTATTGTTGTTTTCAGGGTCAAAAAAGGAGAAAAAGGTGAAAAAGGAGATCGCGGATCAGATGGTATACCAGGAAAAGATGGTGTACCCGGAACACCTGGACAACCTGGACCAAAGTCTGATGAGACCAGGTCAGTAATTCCGTCAAAGGGAGTGTTTTTGATATTTGTTTATAGTAGAAAAATAACAAAAACTTCAAAAGAAACATTATTGTTGCCGACCTGACATTTTGAAGGCAAGTAAGTAACACAATGAGCGTTGATGTGACCTGAAAGACACTGTGTCCCTCGGGATGGATTTTTACTTTTGTGCGATAGACAAAACCTTCTACCTAACTCTGCAGGGCTCTATGGACGAAATAATTAACTGTCAACACTTAATTAGATCTTGGACCCCCATGAGGATAAGCCTTCGAGCTTCCCATGGAAAAATTCGAGAAAAACAAAAGTATTTTTATTTTTAAGTATTTTTATCATGTTTTTTTTTTAAACCATTAAGAAAAAAAGTTGAAGATAATTTCCAAATGTATTTTACTTATATTTACAGATATGTTCCCGTACCAGGTCCTCCAGGACCTCCTGGACCTCCCGGCTTGTCAATAACTGGTCCTAAAGGGGAACCTGGATCTACATATGGCGATACAGTTTACAGTTCTAGACCAGGTAAGTTCACAACAATCTCAAATTTGTTTGGAATATTTTTCTATTTTTTTTAAAGATCCGCATGCTCGATTTGACAAATTAACTTAGATAAGCAGTAAAACCATTTTCCTTAAAATTCGTTAGATATAAAGTTGTCAAAGTTCCTTATTAGGAAAAAGTGCATATGTAAGTTATTTTAAAAATATTAAGTGTTTAACAGATATACTGGAGGGTTTATTATCACTAAAATGGGAGCAACAAAAAAAATGTATGAGAAAGAGCATCCTCTTCATTTTGATAACTCGTGAAGCCGCCTGACTTGACTTGTCTGAAGTTTTACCGCCTTATCTGAAGATTTTTGCTAACGGACTTGTATACCTAATTTAAAGTTAAAATCGATGTCCTAGCACCTGATTTCCGATTCCAATTATCTACGGATTAGGATCAATGATAACTAAACCTTGTTTGGCTAATCTGACTTAATCCTTAAATCAAGTAACATTAGTTGCGAATTTCCTACAAAACCGCTCGTCACACTTAGATAAAAAACAGTAAGTCTCTGGTAACGGCACAGCTTATACAACTAAACAGCCCTACTTCGTGTCGGCGCCTTTGATCTGCCGGTCGAGAACGAGACGTAATCGCGCTATCTCTCTCAAGCGAGTTCCAACATTTTGAATTTTGGTTTAGACGAGGCTTTTGATTGGACGGCAAAGTCAGAGCCAGATTAAAGGGCGTCAGTCAAGATTAACTAAATTATACCAACTATTGTGACATGACCGCTAAGGGAATAATTAAAATACCCCAGCGTTGCCAATAACTTTTGTGAAAGATGTCCTTTTCGCGATTTAAGATTTCCCCGGATTGGCATTTATTTTCCCAAATTTAAAAATCGGCGGCACTAGGTGGGTAAAGAAATCTCAATTCGTTAATTTTGAGCCTTTAAATATAACTTTTTTTTGGAATCTGGAATTTTATTTTAATCTTATTTAATTAAAAAAAAGTTGTGATTGCATAATTAATAATTTGTTGTTTATTACTTTGTAAAATAATTAGTAAACTAAATTTAAATCAAGAAAGATTCTATTCTGAAACTCGGAAGATTTCCCTAAAATGCACTGCAGTTTCCATAAATCCCTAAAACGGTCCCGATTTCCCTAAAATAAGAACGTTTCCCTGAAGTTGGCAACCCTGCAATACCCGGCTAATTGCTCCACTCGTCCAGAGGCGGAGTTCAAAGTCCAGAGGCGGAGTTCAAACGCTGCGCAATGAAATCGGCGCAAACCGTTCCCGCCAAGAGAGTGTTCTAGCTGTTTTGTATAAGCTGTGGTAAGGGTGCAATTTTACGGATTTTCCTAAACGAATTTTTGGTTTAATTTAGCAAAAGTCGGAGCTAGACGGCCGCCGGAGGACCGCTCTGAGATTATTGGGTCATTTCATAAATATTTAAAGAGACTGAAAGGCTAAAGCTTTACGCTGCAGCCCACTCAATTCGCTCTGTGTCTCTGCGGCTTAACTTAGCTATCTATTTTAAATATTTAAGTTATACAAGGTGTTGCAAATGTATCAAACATTGTTTATTTCCCTCTACAGTTCAATGCAGACCACAGTCCGCCATTACTTATTAACTTATAGAACCCGGAACTTATCTTTAAAGCATAAGGTGTCACTTTATGCTCCCAAATGGCTAAGCTGAAGCTTGTGTGCTGTACCTATGTGTGTTTGTGTCTGTGATTTAATTTTAGCTGTCTATTTTGATTATTTAGTCTACATAAGGTGTTGTAAATGTATAATCATTGTTCATTGCAATCTAAAGTTCGATTTAGCCCACAGTCCATTATTAACAATGCAACATATAAACAAACACATTTGTATAGCTTTTGTCAAAAATATTTTTTATTCCGACGCTTATGAATTAACTAGGAAAGAAGGTTCGGTTCGGTTCGTTTCGGTTCGGTTCGGTTCGGTTCGGTTCGGTTCGGTTCGGTTCGGTTCGGTTCGGTTCGGTTCGGTTCGGTTCGGTTCGGTTCGGTTCGGTTCGGTTCGGTTCGGTTCGGTTCGGTTCGGTTCGGTTCGGTTCGGTTCGGTTCGGTTCGGTTCGGTTCGGTTCGGTTCGGTTCGGTTCGGTTCGGTTCGGTTCGGTTCGGTTCGGTTCGGTTCGGTTCGGTTCGGTTCGGTTCGGTTCGGTTCGGTTCGGTTCGGTTCGGTTCGGTTCGGTTCGGTTCGGTTCGGTTCGGTTCG
Source organism: Aspidapion aeneum (assembly GCA_963576565.1). Lineage (NCBI taxonomy): Eukaryota > Metazoa > Arthropoda > Insecta > Coleoptera > Brentidae > Aspidapion > Aspidapion aeneum. Next base: position 41,268,248 of record OY755043.1, read on the forward strand.
GTTCGGTTCGGTTCGGTTCGGTTCGGTTCGGTTCGGTTCGGTTCGGTTCGGTTCGGTTCGGTTCGGTTCGGTTCGGTTCGGTTCGGTTCGGTTCGGTTCGGTTCGGTTCGGTTCGGTTCGGTTCGGTTCGGTTCGGTTCGGTTCGGTTCGGTTCGGTTCGGTTCGGTTCGGTTCGGTTCGGTTCGGTTCGGTTCGGTTCGGTTCGGTTCGGTTCGGTTCGGTTCGGTTCGGTTCGGTTCGGTTCGGTTCGGTTCGGTTCGGTTCGGTTCGGTTCGGTTCGGTTCGGTTCGGTTCGGTTCGGTTCGGTTCGGTTCGGTTCGGTTCGGTTCGGTTCGGTTCGGTTCGGTTCGGTTCGGTTCGGTTCGGTTCGGTTCGGTTCGGTTCGGTTCGGTTCGGTTCGGTTCGGTTCGGTTCGGTTCGGTTCGGTTCGGTTCGGTTCGGTTCGGTTCGGTTCGGTTCGGTTCGGTTCGGTTCGGTTCGGTTCGGTTCGGTTCGGTTCGGTTCGGTTTGGTTCGATTCGGTTCGGTTCGGTTCGTTTCGGTTCGGTTTATTCTCTCTCGAAACACCGCTAGAGCATAGAGGACCGATATATTCATTCTTTGATTTTGACTTAAACAAATTTGACTTTGAAGAGTTCGTCGCGTCTCTACTTGTTTAAAATATGTCATACATACTAGAGGTGTTGAAAAAGTAACTGTTTGTTACTCAAGTACTCGTTACTGGACAAATAACGGAGTAACGAATACCGGTCCGAAAATTAAATGATTACTTTCGTTACTTTGATTCCTTCCTAATTATTTTAAGATATGTTTTTTAAATATGTCGTATCTACAATCTACATAGTAGAATAAATGTATTTTTTTTGTTGTTGTTTTTATCCAAACTTTTTGTATATTTTTGAGTTCTCGTCTAAGATTGTTATTTTTGTCTTTATTTTTATTTACTTTTAGATTTTAAGTATGTATTTCTTTGTATGTAAGGCATTAGATTTTTAAAACAAAGTTGTATACAGAACAGTTCCTATTTCCATAATATCAACAACAAAAGTATACCTACAAGTAAATGATCTTCGAATTAACGACAGTCCGAGAATTTGGCACTAATTTTATGACTAAATTGAATACATCAACAGGAATCAAAGTAACGATAGTAACAAATATATAAGATGATAACTTAGTAGTCGAGTAACGATTAGTAACGAGTATCTAAAAGTAACGAAAATTAACACCTCTAATACATAAAGGGTCCCTAACTCTGGCCACATTTTTCTCAAAGGGCCGACAGTTTCACGCTGAAAACCACTCAATTCGCTCTGTAATCCTGGGTCCTAATTAAGCTGTGTATTTTAAACCTTTAAGATACATAAGGTATTGCAAATTTATTAAACATTGTCTACTGTACTCTCCACAAGCGCGGATTCAAGGAGGGTAACGGGGAAATAACTTCCCTCCCCTAGAAAAAAAAATGCACTTTTTCCTAATAATTAAAGGGAAAACAGGATATTTACCCCTTCCTAGAAAAAAAAATTATATAACAAATAATTTTTCATCGACTATTACCATTACCCCCCCCCCCCCTAGATTTTGACTCAGATCCGCGCTTGACGCTACAGTTCATTGTAGACCATCGTCCGTAATTACTCACTGACTTATAAAACCCTGAACTCCTTTGAAAAGCATGAGGCCTCAAAAGTTTACTAAAAAATTCTGTCCCCACAAGTGAAATTTTTGAATGAAAGCTTTCAAAGGGCTAACGTAAACCTTTTAGCACTGACCACGTTTTTCTTACATGTGATAGGACATACTCAGCTTCAGGCTACAAACCACTATCTGTGTCTCTGTGGCTTAACTTAGTTGTCTCTTTTGTACATTTAAGGTAGGTATACAATGTTTTGAAAATTATCACACATTGTTCACTGCACTCTACAGTTTGATTTATTTCATTACTTATTGACTTATAAAACCCTGAACTTGTTTGAAAAACTTAAGGCCTCACTGAAACCTCTCAATTAATTTGGCATGGTAGTAGCTAACACCAAAATGTTTAATTTTTTTACATTTTAACATTTAATAGGTCCCACTTAAAGTAAACTTATCAAAATTAATTTAATTTCTCGAAAAACAAGGAATTCATTTTTTTTCTTAACTTTGGCAGCTGCCATCATGGATTCTGGCCGGAAAATCGGGGATCCTCGAATGGAAATTTGGCTTTTGGTGTTAGGTACTAATATACCAAATATAAGATAATATACCCTTTTTGCAGCTTTATTTTACAAATTTACTCTACTATAAGCTAAAGCTTTTGATTGTGACCAAGGTTGTGACAACATTTTTCTCAGGTGTCGAAAGGTCTTCGAACACAAAAAGCCTTTTTCCTCGCAGTAACTACAAGTTACCAGGTAACCTGGTTACTCGTTTTCTGTTTTTCTTCGCTGAGTAACACTAACTATGATGTCACGAGTAACCACACAGTGTAACCAGCCTAGCAGACGTGGTTGCTGAAATATTTTGAAGTTAAGATCATTTTTTTTGTTTTTTTTTCAAAATGTTTGATTTTAATATATATATATATATATATATATATATATATATATATATATATTAACAAAGAATTATGTTTGGTAACGATAGAAAATGAAGCACATCCCTTGAAGTTGGTACTATATCAATTCAACTGCAACTAGTCTTAAAAATGTACTACCTTTGGGGTTCTGTGGTACTGCGGCCTTACCACAGAATACCAAAGGAGCACCCTGTTTCCACCCCGATTCAAAAAAAGGCATCAGGTAACGCTGCATTTAAAACTGGTGCAAATCCATGGCCCGTTATACGTTTTTTGAATCGAGGTGGGCATGCATTGGTGGAAACAATGAATTATTTTCTGCATTTCGGAAATTGCTGGTAAAAACAAAAACAAACAATTGGAAATGTCATCCACAGCTGACTGTCTGACGTCATACAGCGGTTACTCCGAGTAACCGTGACGTCATTTCGAGTAACTTAATTGAGTGACTAGTAACCTCAAGGAAAAAGGCTTAAAGTCACTTGTAAATTTGTTAAATTGTTAAATTTTATAAAAGCATTGTTTTAAATATGCAATTGCAGCCAAGTAGGGCCGACTCCAGGGCGGGGCGACGTAATTGGGATTCACGAAATTGGTTTTACAGGGGCCGCCATGGCAAATTTTTAAGAGGGCTTTAAATGTTGGTTTTGTCTTAAGCTCAAACATCTTTAAGGTCGGCCTTGAGATAAGACATGCAAATTTTATTTTATGCGAATTAATAGCGTCGTTTTGAAAATATCGCGAAAACCCTCAATACTTTTATAAGAGCCCGTGCTAGTCGCACCTTAGATAAATCAACCTATTTTTCCTAGATAAAGGTCTGTATACACGGCAAAAATTTTTGTCTACAATGAAAATATGTTCTTTTCTTGAATAAATTGATTTACCTCAAAACAATTTGATTTGAATTAAAATATTTCTTTTAAGTACAATGCAACGTTTAATCTTGAAATGAGACTTTATTTTTCTTCTTTAATTGTTTTGTTTCAGTATATTCCATTTTGTAACAAAGCAAATTGTCTTCATATAAGTAATATTTTGCTTTCAAAGAAAACGGTGCCTTAGATTAATTAAGTTCTAATTTATAATAAAACAATTCGTGTTTCACATTAAAACTAGAGGCAAGACATTTTTTGTGCTATATCAAGAAAATATTCTCTCGGTGAATAGGAAAGCACAAATTATTTTACTTCAAAGCAATTTGCTGTATAATTTTGTAAAAGCCCGTTGTAACTTTAAAGTGTTTCTCTACAAGAATACAAACAAATTGTCTTGAAATCAAGCTAAAAGTTAAATGCTCTACATTGACATTATCAAGGCATTGTATAAATATTTAAAGGATCCAGGCATCCAAAGCTATTTAACAAAGTCATTTTATAGCTTCTATAAAATGAATTGAGCTTACCTGTTATACCATAGTGTATTCAATTGTTTTGCGACCAGTTTTAAAAGTTGCTGCTTCCAGACCAGTGGCGAATCCAAGATTTAAAGTGATGAGGGAACAAAGTGAAAGCAAACACCAAAATATTTTTTATTTGCTGTCTTTTATGGATCTGAGATGTCAAATTTAGCAACAAAAGATTAATTAACCATGAGCAAAATTATTTTAAAAAAAGAAGTAGATTCTATGACAAAATTTAAATAAGTAACGGTGTAGTCAAACATTTTTTGACAAACTTCAGTTTGAAATGTTTTAAGGTGCCACAATCAAATGCAGATAAAGTTTAAACTATTTTTTTAGGGGACATAGGTCTATTGGTACACGCATTATTGAAAAGGCGTTTAGGTTCCCTATAACACCTTGTTCGCTTATAAAAAAATATCATATAATCTTCATTTGATCGTGGGATTTTAAACACTTTAAACTGAAATTTGTTAAATAGTAGGAAAAAACAATGTTTGGCGTAAACAGGTGACAGTTACGTCATCAGATTGACACATTTGACATAAGTAAGGAGCAGTTAGGTCAAAATGTAGGTTATTCAGAGACTTTTCAAACAAGATATCACTTAATAAGGTTTTTAATAGTTCGGTTATCTTCAATAGATCAAAAGATATTTGGGTGGACTCGGACTTTTGGGACACCCTGTATTTCCTGTTAAATCTTAAAAATTAGATGTCGCTATAAAATGAAATGAATTTATAAAATTTTGTTGTATAACAACTTTTGCTATATAGTCCCGTCCAGTTCTTCTTTAACATTATATACATCTTTAGTTATAAAAAAGTAATCGGTTTTTCTATTACATGTTACAAACTCAGTAATACATTTTTTTATTTTATTATCTGGACCAATTTGTTACACAACGTATTATATAACTTAGCATAAAAACTAGAGACACCTGGGTTTACGATATTGGGGGTTACTTTATAAATATTTAAGCAATCAGTAAAGTAAACCCATCTGCATTGCTGCTGTCGGTATTTTTATGACTATGGCTGAGAGTTTGAGTCTAGATATTGAAAAATATAACACATATCTAAATAATAGATCAGTTGTGCAATTATATAAAAACAACGGACCACTAAATATTTTTTCCTAGCAATTAAAACAATTCTTAAGTCCATTTTGTGTGGACTACTGTTTGCTAAACAACATTATAAAATTATATATTTTCCACTATCAATCATTGCAAAAAACCATTTTCCTTAAGAACAGGTTTTAAATACAAATTTTGTTTATTTTTTTGTTTACGAAGCAGTGTGGTGGCTGGGAAAGGTGTTGCTTACGTCAAAAAAATTAGAACGCCAACAAATTTATATTTAATTTCTTTTATAAGGATAAAATTAATACAAATTTAATTTTTATTTGACGCGTTGTAGTAACATAGGGTAGGAACAAACTTTGGACTTGTCATTGTCTTTATTTATTTTAAAACATGACGCTTGTGTTAGTCAGTAACATTTTCAAGTGTAATCTACAGACTACTTATACTACTTGGTGTGCAGTCAGATGTTATGATCCGTCCTCTTTTTTTAAGAATTATTTTCCTCAAGGAGTGGTTTCCATATGTTTGGTATGTCTGTGCTTCTTTAACTAAAAACTTCTTTAATCTGCATTATAAATGCGGCTTCACACCAAGTAGTATAAGTATTTTTTTAAAATTAATACTGGGACTTTCCATCCAATCAGGATCAATGGCCCAGTTTCGCAAAGTTTGAGCAGAGTTAAAGCATTTTTAAACAAACACAAACAACCAAGTACCTAGCCCAGGAATCGAACCCGGACCGCCGGTGTGGGAAACAAATATTGCTACCACTAGACCACGCCGGCGACATAGTATAAGTAGTAGCCTGTAGACTGGATTGTTTAGTTTACACTTGAGAACGGTTAGATTAACTTACTAATCGAAATGTGTTTAAAATGAGTAAAGACAAAAGAAGTCCGAAATTTTGTTTCAACCAATCATTGTTTACGAGTTCTAATCAAAAAGTTGAAGAACGGTATGAACCCGGAATCAACAATCTATTCAAGGGCTACAAAAAGACCAAAGTTAAAGTGATAAAGGAAGAAGAACAAATTTCATTATTGTGTGAGGCGCGAAAGTGGTGTCATTCCCGTTGCTTTCTGCCTCAAACTCAACAGGACCAGCCAAGCAACAGACAACGACGGGAGATAAGATCAACTCAAGGAGAAAAACAGAAGAAATTTCAGACACGTACTAAGGAGAGACCAAACTCAACAAAACCAAACACTATAGTGAACATCTCAAAAAGTAATCTGAGCACCAACGAAGATATAATACTTAGTAAAAGACTTAAGTTCACCATTGCACTGACACCGACAGTGGACATTATTGCGGCAATAGAGAACTTTAGTCTACCTCAACCTGAAGCTAGTGAGTTTCGCCGTTAAACAAGAACAACCTTGGACAGAAAGAAGCAACATAAGAAAAGGCAAACATCACCAGTCAAGTACAACGGGCAAACAAGAACCTGCAGAAAGAAAAATCAATCGGGATTCTACCTGCCGAGAAAGCAAACGCGATGGTGATCATAGACATCAAGCCATACAACAAGAAGGTCTGGAAAAAGGAGACCACCAAAAGATTCAACCATAACCATAAAAGGACGCATCTGCAGGACGTCAAAGAACTATGCAATATCTCGGACTTTGTTAAATCCCGCCTGACTTCACATCATAGTAAGGCACCACATTTTTATGGACTACCAAAGATCCACAAGAAGGATATACCACTGCGACAAATTATTAGCTCCAGGGACTCACCAACCAGCACTTTGTCCAAACATTTTGTCGAGATTTTAAAAAGAATTGAATTAGATCCCGACGATAGATTTGTAACTTTTAATGTAGAAAGTCTTTACACCAACGTGCCAATAAATGAATCACTAAGTATGATAAACTTCACAAGAGAATAATGCTATCGGTGGAGGAGGTGAAAGCTCTGTTGAAGCTCGGTCCCCGTAACATTTAAGTAGGTAAAAGATAAGTTTCACGCGCAAAATGATGGACTTTCAATGGGCTGACCTCTTTGGCCAGTAACATCTACAAAGAGTGGCTCAAGGATCATGCGATCAATACAGCAAGAGTCAAGTCAAAACTATGGCTACAATACATAGATGATACTTTTATTATATGACCGGAAAATTACGACGAACTGCAGAATTTTCTACACCATCTGAACAGTATCCGACCAACAATCAAATGCAAATACATAGACAAAAACGTTCAAACTTCTGTATATAGGAAACCTACACACAATTCCTAAATGTTAAGTCCACTCCTTCTGTTGCTACAAAACAAGGAGTTATTAGAAGTTTGTATTTAAAAACCTTAAATATTTATAGTAATAATGAAGAATTAACCAAATCTACTAAATAAAAAGGACTTACGATAGAATGGTTATTCTCAGAAATTAAACTCAACGATCTCTAAACAATAATATTATATATAATAAGGAGGAGTTCTTCCGTCCAAGTCTCAAACTATATTTAGTTTTGACACACAGAATATATACACCTCCTGGTCACTATGCACAATAGCTTTATTATATTTGTCATGATATTTCTCCCCCCAAAGAAAGTTCCTAAATCCGCCCCTGGCGCACCAAGTAGTAGCCTGTAGACTGGACTGTTTAGTTTACAATTGAAAACGGTTAGAGATACTCAGTAATCGGAATTTCGTGTTTAAAATAAATAAAGACAATGGAAGTCAGAAATTTTGTTTTTACTCATGAATTGTCTAAGTTCAAAAACAAAAAGTACCATACGGTTTTCAGATTCTGAAGCCTTCATGCAATTTGTAACAGGATGAAATGGGATTAATATCGATTCAGATTAGTTTATGAGGCAAGCGAAGCCGCATTTTAGTCACTGCATTCTCTATTAGACCCAAATGACAAATTTTCGGATACAGTTGCTATTACATTCCGGCAAATGTGTCATTGCAATTTGCAATGTAAAGCTTTACTCTTGTCGTCAGTTTAATTAGTTAAACAGCGCCCACAAATTACTGCCTGTCCGAGAACAATTAGGCTGTGACTTCGAATAACAAAATAATTTCCGGATTGCAAACTAATGGCAATTTTTTTTCTTTCTCACACCGGACTTTTTGTTTTTTACAAAATATTGCCTTTATGGGACCAATTTGACCCACTCGTCAGTATTCTGAATACTCCCCGGGGCACGACGACGAGTGAGCACTTTCTCGTTTCTCACCGTATTGCATTAATGCAGTTTCCTTGGTGTGGGCAATTCATAAAAAGTGATATGAAATGGCCAATTTTCAGGTGACCACACGTAATAATTTCGACCAATAATTTCGAGGTGTAGTCGCTCAGGAGATTTTAAAAATAACGACACTGAAGTCGAATAACGAGGGTAAATCAATAACAAAACGGAATTTTGTATTAAAATTTTATTGCTAAACTAAATAAAAGTTTGAATATATCTTATTTTTCTACATAATCACCTTTACTATTTGAACTTCTTGCACCGTACCGACTTACCTCCCGCCTCTTGATATCCGTACCTAACTAACCAAAGGACTAATTTACTCTCAAAAGAACAAAAAGTTGAAGAGCCACCCTCAGCATTTCGTGTCACGGAATTTTGTTTTAAAGCGTGATGTTCGAAAATACTGCTTTTGAAAATTTGATTTTTAAAAAAAACCATTCGAACGGAAAATTTAATTTTGAAAGCGTTTTTTTGAAAAACATTTTTTGTCCAAAAAATTCTTTTTTATATATATTATTTTTAAATATCAAAAACTTTTTTTTCTGATAATATTTTTTCAGATTATTTCCTTAAACTAGCTTTCAAGTCCTCCAACCGAGAGTTCGAAATCAGTGTTTTGAATGATGTCAACGTTCCTTTATAAAGAAGCTCGCTAAGTAAATTTACTTTATGGCTTTGAAAATGTACCATTTTTGCAACTTTACTGTGTAATATTGTTTTAAGTTTTTTGCAACTTATTCGATATTTTGAGGGTCAACAAAAATATAATTTTTTTCAGCTTTTAACTCACATGTAGTTGATAGGGGTAATTAACTCCCCCTCCCCTTTCCGTAGAACTGCTAATGGAAAAGATTTCCAAAGGAGGACAGGAAAATCGGTTTAGGAATATAGTTTTTGAAAAAAGGCACTTTCTGACAAAAAAAAATATATTAAATTTCTAAACAATGAGTTTCTCAAAAAAGATATCGCAAAATTTGTTTTTCAGAAAAATTGCTTTTTAAGAAAAAATTATTTAAAAAAAGGAATTCGAAATTTCGTGTTTTTGAAAAACAATTTTTAAAAAAAAAATTGCAGAATTCAAAATTTTGTTTTATCCAAAAACGATTTTTCAAAAAACGGGCATTTAAAAAAAGCTTTTTGAAAAGGTTAGGATAACAGCGATTTCAAACTTTCCAAAGAAGGACAGGAAAACTAGTTTATATAGCTTTTCAAAAAAGGCATTTATTTAAAAAAATATATATTTAATTTCAAAACAATAAGTTTCACAAAAAAGGTATCGAAAAATTGTTTTTCAGAAAAATCGCTTTTCAAAAAAAATGTTCAATTTCAAAATTTTGTTTGAAATCGATTTTTCAAAAGAACGTGCATTCAAAAAGAAGTTCTCAAAAACTAATTTTCAAGAGAATTTACGAAACTCAAGTTTTCTTAATAGTTGAGAGGCCTGTGGAATCCCGTCGGATAGTTGTGGAAGATTTTTTAAATTACTAGATCGCTTGATAATAGATCATACAATTTTAAGTCACCGGGTGTCTCCAATTTTAGTAGGAGGGCCGATATGACGTCATAAATCCAAGATGGCTGCCTTTTCCATGTTTTTTCACAAACACTGGCTTATAATTTTGTTAAAATTAGTATTACAGAAGAACTGTTAATACGGTTTTTGTTTGCTATAGAAAACCAAATAAAATAGTGAATAAGACAGCTTTGTATCTTAAGAACTAACAAAGATATAAATTTTTTTTAATTATTAAAAAGTAGCAACTTTTTTTTATTCAAAAAAAGAAAATTGAGGAAGAAAGTTTTAGACTACCCCAAATTGATTGCTTATGGATCACTCAATAAAAGGTCGTCTGGTGTTTGCTTCAAATTTTAGCTAGAGAGCCTGTGTGACGTCATAAATGCAAGATTATAAACTTGCTTTTAACTTTCGCTATATAAACTTTACAGAAAAATTGCATGGTTTGTGATTTATTTGCAATAGAACAATAATTAAATTGTCGTTTTATTAAGCTTTGTATCTCAAGAACTATAAAAGACTAACCCGCGATCGGTTGGTGGTTGATCACTCAATGTTAATTCGCCAGGTGTTTGTCTCAAATTTGATTTGGAGGGCCTATCTAACGTCATAAATCCAAAAGAGTGGCATTTTCAATTTTTTTACAAACTTTCGCTAATAACTTTTGTTAAATCAGTTTTGCAGAAAAACTGTAAATAAGGTTTTTCTTTGCAAGAGAACAGCAATGAATATAGAAATTAGCTTCATATCATACAAAACATTTTTTAAACATTTTTTTTTATATCTTTATTATAATAATTAATTTTCTCTGGCAAACGTATATAACAGTTTTTCTGTAAAACTAATTAAGCAAAAGTTATAAGCCAAAGTTTGTGAAATAATATGAAAAAAGCCGCCACCTTGGATTTATGACGTCACACAGGCAATGTGGAATTTTTTTAAAATTTAAACATTGAAAAAAATTTACACTTTAATTTTTAGTTCTTGAGATATAAAGCTTTATGGAACGACAATTAAATTGCCGTTCTTTTGCGAACAAATCACAACTCATACAATTTTTCTTTAAAGTTGATGTGGAAAAGTTTTAAAGCAAAACTTTGTGAAAAACCATCAATTTTGGATTTATGACGTCACACAGGCGCTCTTGCCCAAATTTGAGGCAAATACCCGTCGACTTAAAATTGAGTGATTCATAAAGAATCGATTTAAAATAGTCTTAAACTTCCTTCTTCAATTTTTATTTAAAAAAAAATATATATATTTTTTAGCTTTTAAGGTATGAAGCTAATTTTTTTACTATATTAATTTGTGTTACAAAAAACGTATTGACAGTTTTTCTCCGCTATCTTCGATTTATGACATAACAAAGGCCCTCACAGTTAAATGGGAGTCAAATACCTAGTGACCTACAATTGTGTTATTACCAATAGATTTAAGGCAGTTTTAAAAATCTTCCACAACTATTCCATAGGACACAATTTTTGACGATAAGCCTCTTAACTATAAGGCTTTTCAATTCTCGTCTTAGTTATGTGAAGAGTGTGAATTCGACTTAATCTAAGATTCCATAAAGGAAACTGCACCTAAAGAACGGATTGAAACTAATCTACCGAGTACATATCGGCGACACAGTCGGGACGTGATTTGCAATGGAAGCCTGGATAATATTATAATTTTTCGAATTCGAAAGCGGGAACAAAAATTTAATAAAAAACCGGATTGGCTTGAGCAAGTTTTTTAATAAAAAGATCCAGGGAATATTTAAAGTAGTATGTTTAATCAACCTAAATCTCGACTTACAGAAAAACTTACTATGCTTGCAGGAACAAAAGATCCTGCAAATAATATTGCTCTCTCTTTCTGTAATAATCCAGTTTTACATATAAAATGGAATTTAAGAGATATATTGCTTTACCTTTCTTTGTCAATGTAGTAGACGGCACCGCAGCCAACGATAAAGACCGGCCATGGCGCGTTATAAGCCAGTGTGCGGTCACGTGATCTTAGGAGTTCTAGGATTCTTATTGTATTGCTTAATATATTATCTATTTTTATACAATTTAAATAAATTGACCAAATTTTTTTATTCTCATATAGGCAAAAATTGAAAAAAATATTTTGCTGATGTATGTGTTTATTATGGATAAAAGAACTAAATCTATAAAATAAAAAATTATATAAAATTTGCACTCTAATATCTTCAGGTACATAAATTATATTAATAATAAATTATAGGTATTTTCTTTTTAATTTACTCATTAGCCATTAATTATTTTAAAGCAGATCACGAAGGTCTATTTCGTGGGCTGCGTTGTTTTAAAAACTTTGATAAAATTCACATAAAATTCGTCCCCGAATTAAAAAAATATCGACGTAAACAAACATACCAAAACTGAAAACACACATTTTTTATAATGACAGCTGGCCGGGAGGCTTTCTTTTGTGACCCTCCTACGGTCACGTGATATTTCCGCGCCCGGGCCGGTCTTTCTCGTGAGCTGCGAAACGACACACGTACAAGTTAAGGCCTTCACACACACATCCGTAGCATGGTGCATAGCATGGCATAGCATAGCATGATGCTTCTTACGGAAATCCCAACACACACAAATCCGCATAAGAGCTTACGTATGGCGCATAGGTCTATTTCGCTCCTTCTCGATCACTAAAGATGAAAATAAAAACATTATCATAACCTAATTGTTTTTGTTAATCTTTTCAAGTTTTTATTTTGTTTTAAGATGGATGAATTTTTTTATTGAAGAATTTCATTGGTGTGTCTCCTATACTTAAAAAGTCGCTGTCAGTTATTATTTTTTCACTGGTTTTCCACATGACATATATGACTACGTGATACGAAGCCGTGATTTTATTGCCTGCGCATAAGATACCTCTGTAAAAAGTTCAACATTACGGACTTTTTATATGTAAATTCAATATGACCGGACTATTCGATCGCTGATTGGTTAAAAGCCCAATGCTACGCATTCTGCGACTTATGCAAGTTTGTGTGTGATCAGCTATAAGCTCTGACACTTTAGCAGTGTCATATATCTCGTAGCTCGTGAATTCAACTGTTTTCGGTGCTCTGTGCGTTATGTATTCTTATAGTCTTACTTTGTTTTCAATTTTTGAACTGTCAGGTCAATTTGTTTGGTAAACTTTATTACCTATTTATTTATGTACGCACTTTTGAAATATAATAGTGTCAGGAAGTATTTTGACAGATTTACATTGCAGGCTGACAGTTGATCTTTCAAACTTGACTTACCAAAGTTAAATTTAAAACTTAATCCTACCTCTAACAATATTTATTTCGGTTCGTATAATAAACCAAATCTTTGTGTTGAAAGATTACTTGTCACATTCCAATGCAAAACTGTCAAAATAGGGCCTGACACTATTATTGCATGACTTTAATCCAATAAGTCCCTAATATCTACTAAAAACTTTGTCAGAAATGTAGTTGATCTTTTTCTAATATAATTTGCCTTACTAATATTGGTTTATACTGTGCAAGTTGATATATATTATATTTTATAATCCATGTTTCATCTGTCTATCTATTTAGCTGTCTTCGATCCATCTTTGGACATAAGCCTCCCAGAATAACTTCTGTGTGTCTCCAATTTACAATTCATGTGTTCCATCGATCGATCGCCTTTCTGTCTGATTTTTTTTCCATTTTAATTTTGCTCCTCTGACATCCGTTACTTTTGTTTTATTTCTTATCCATTTATTGCTTTTTCAATCTGTTAGCTCTACATGTAACATTTGTCTTTCCATTGATCTTTGGGCTTTTGTTTTTTAATATGTAGCTTAGTTTACCAAATGCTGCCCAGTCCAATCTTACTCGTCTCTTGATTTCAGCTGTTTGGTTTTTTTTAATTAAATAATTTGTCCCAGAGATATATATATATATATATATATATATACACCTTCACTTGTTGTATTTCTTGATTTATTCTGATCGTGATCTCTTAGTCTGTGTTTGTTATGATTTTAGTCTTAGTATAGTTCATCATTAAGTCTATATTTTTAGCTACTGTATACAGTTCCATCACTTTTATTAGTTCTTCGTTCTCATCTGTTACTAAGGCGATATCATCAGCATATCTTAGGTAGTTCAAGTATTGTCTGCTTACTTTGATGTTTATTTCTTTAGGGAATATTGTGTCACCCAGCTGACACCTCTTCTTATGCGGATTGGCTTGGTTCCTTCGTGAATTTTGATTGACGTTATTAAGTCTGTGCATCTGTGATCTATTCGGCTATTATTAAAGATTCTTTTACTGCCAGTGCTCTATGATATCGAAATCTCTTTTAAATTCTAAAAACGCAATAAATACTGGCACATTTAATTCGTTGGCTCTTTCTATTAGGATTTTTATGGTTAATAGGTGGTCAACTGTATTGAAACCTTTTCTAAAGCCTGCCTGTTATTTTGATTGATATCCGTCAAATTTTGTTGTTAGTCTATTAGCTAATATTTTCGTGTAAATCTTATACATTATACAAATGAGTGGTATACGTTGATAGTTTTTAAGCTCTTTTGGTTAATATGTAATGCAAAATTTCAGATAACAACTGTTTTTTATTTAAAACAAAATTTTTTAAGAAAGCCATACTTGAAACATACTAAATTCCACATTAAACTAAATGGATCCATGGCGGATCAGATACCTTTCTATCCCATCCACGCTATGTAAGCTTTAAATACCTTAAAAACAAGGAGCTTTAAAAAAAACTTTTCGGTAATAATATAATTTATGGAGAAAAATGCATTCTACTATAATCCTTAAACCTCATATTTTTTTTTATACTGGGACTTTCCATCCAATCATTATCAATCGCCCAGTTTCCCAAAGTTTTAGCAAAGGTAAACATTTTTAAACAAACACAAACAACCAAGTACCTAGCCAGGAATCGAACCCGGACCGCTGGTGTGGAAAACAAACACTGCTACCACTACACCACGACGGCGACTCATATTAATGCGATGCTCCTTTGAAAGGTTACAATTTTTTAAATTTTTTAAACTGTGAAAAAACTGTCATTTACAATAATGGATTTTGGCCAAAACCTAATCAGCTCTTTACAGTATTGTATACTATGTTACTTAAAAATTTTACAAAAATCGGTTCAGCGCTTTAGGAGCTATCGTGGGCCGGACAGACATACACACACACCCATACCCATGGACAGACTTCACGACGATATTGCCAAGAGAGGTCAATATCGTCGTATACAATAATATAAACAAATAACACATTTTCTTTGTTATCTGTAAAAAAAATGTTTTTGTCGAAAACAATTAATACATTTTCTAGCCATTGCTGCGCAGGCTAGGAAGGTAAAAATAGAAAGAAAATTCATAATAACATGATATTACTATGAAAATGCTATCAAAACTTACAATCTAACAAAGCTAGTATTAAACTGGAAAAAAAATACTAAAGCCAGCAGTGGTTGTTAACGTAACTGTTATTGTTCTAGATGTTATCTTAGCCGGAATTTCCGTTAATTTGATTCTCAAATAGCCCACAACTAGGGTAGCGCGGTAATTAATTATATGGAATAGTAAATACGTAATAATAATTAGTATTACAGTCCCATTATTGGTGGTTTCTCCTCGTTATCGAGGCCTCGAAGAGCTAAGCAGTAGTAGTTTGACACCAGTGGCATGACGTATGTAGCAAACTGGTTTTAATCTGCTTACGCTCAGATGTACCGTAACAAGGCTTAGCTAATACATTCTCCCTCTTTGTTGTTTTGTGTGTGAGTAATAAGTACTTAATCGTGATTAAACCCATGATCGCGCTTAAGTGCTTACGGTGCATCTGAGGGTTATACATCAAAAACAAACCTTTTTGAAATAATAAATTATTGTGTTACATAAATAAGGCACTGGCTGTGACGCAGCAGCTGCAAAAGTGCACCACAAAATATGATTCCGCAACATACCATAATTGAAAACCCTTTTTTTATCACAAAAAAACTAACAAATCTATTCGTTTTCTTGACTGAACTCAGACATTATTATCCGATTATTTACTATCTTTTTTTATATTAATGCATTAGTAAAGACGGCTAATAATTTTAAACAATATGACATCAATGAACTAACAGTGGTCGTTTTGTTTATACTTACTCTCTCTTTTAAAATCAATGTATTGGTATGGGCGCATATCAATTTAATACAGCCCTGACATAAATTTCCATTTTGTGACAATATGTCAATGACTTTCTTCCATCAGCGCTATGAGTTAGACAGCAATAAAAAATTCGCTGTGCATTAAAAAGAGACGCAAATGAGCATATTCGAAAATTACAATTTATATCGGGATGCACTTTTAAAGCTACGTGACGAGTCAGCACCTTATTCTCATAGTCTGTTGTGGTACAGTCGAGAAGGAACCTGAGAGCATGAGGCATCTGAAGGTCTTCCATATTTTCTTTTTCTAGAAGAACTGATGAATATAGAGTTCGGCGCACTTGCCAGATTTATAAACATTGCTATTTTTGGTGTAATTGATCATTCATCATTTAAGCTATCTGTCGAGAAATTATTTCCACGACCACATTGGACCAGAAAGTCGACCTAATCAGTACTCTCGTGATTCTTCGCTCATTCATTGAGTTTTGTGTTTTCATCGGTGGGACAACCAACTCGTGAGATAACCAGCCCCGGTCTCCATAATTCAGTACTACGTGGGTTTTTTTTATATTTTGCATGTAGGAACATAGAGGGCGACACTGATCGAATGCCGTTACTAAAACTTAATCTCAATCTTTACCTAACCTAAATTTAAAACTTCGGTGCGATACATATAATTTTTTAGCTACAGTGTCTTTTTTAAGTCAACAAATTAAACGAAAAATGGAATTAAACCCAGAACATTTTCGAGCTATAATTTGTTACAACTTTCGAAGAAACTTATCTAAACAAGAATGCCTGGCCGAGTTGATTTCTGTTTTCGGTAATGAAGCACCATATCAGTCGACAGTTTTAGCTCACACATATAGTATACTATAGTAGTGTGAGCTTTGGTGATCCTAATTTTTTCGAGAAAAAAAAAGTTGCTCCGATTTCAAAAATTTTTATATATCTTTGCGTTTCAGATGATTTTGAAACTTTTTTGTTGCGCCGTCTGTCTCTCTGTCTGTATGTCTGTCTGTATGTCTGTAACGACCAACGCGCATAACTCAAAAACCGCTTGGCCGATTTTAATGAAATTTGGTACCTAGGCTGGGTCTTCGGTCGAGATGGTCCCATTTAAAAATGAACAAAATCTACCGAACACAAACCGAATAAAAGGGTGGGGGTAGATTTAAAAAATGAGAGTTTATGTGCAAATATGGCGTGTGTGATATCAAACGAAAGGTAATTGAGTCTGGAGTTAAACAAAATACATTTTAATTTATTTTAAAAAAAGGGTGGGGTATATTTCAAAAATTAGAGTTTAAGTGAAAATATGGCGTGTGTGATATCAAACGAAAGGTAACTGAGTCCGGAGTTTAACAAAATACATTATAGTTTTTGTTTTTTTTAAGGGTGGGGGTAGATTTTAAAAATTTGAGTTTAAGTCAAAACATGGCTTGTGTGGTATCAAACAAAAGGTAATTTAGTCTGGAGTTGAATAAAATATATTTCAGTTTTTAGTTATATTAGCTCACACGTAAACTATAACTATAACTATAGTACCTAGTGTGAGGGGCCCATATATTGGCAGAGTATTTCGTTGGTATGGAGAATTCAATTAGCCTTAGCGACGATCCAAGGCCAGGTGCACCAAAAATGGCTGTCTCTCAGGAAATCATCGATGCTGTGTACATGCTCATCACGGAAGATCGGCATGTGACATATCGCGTGATTGAAGCGTCATTGGTGATTTCAAAAACCTTAATTCAAAAAAATTTGCGTAAAGTAGGGATAAGAAAATTAGATACCGCATCTGTTAACCGAAGAACAGAAAGATGCTAGGGATATTGGTGTCAGAAAATTTTTGACCGCTTTGAGACAGCAAACTCGAAGAATTTGTCAGTAATGATGTCTCAAAAGCAGCTCATGTAGCAACAATTCTTCTGGATGATCAAAAGACTGTTACTGCCGATTGGTACATCACCATCTGTTTGCCGAAAGTCATCCCTGAGCTTCGAAAGACAAACTCCGAATGACGATTCATCCTCCACCAAGACAATGTAAGTTCGCACAAAGCCAAAAAGCTATTAAATTTTTAACTCAACAAAACGTCGAATTGTTGGACCATCCTCCATACAGCTCTGACCTTAAGTCCCAACGATTTCTATACTTTTCCGAAAATCAAGAATGAACTGGGTGGTCAAAGATTACGGTCGCCAGAGAAAGTAGTCGATGCCTTCAAGAATAAAATTTTGACAATACCAACGAACGAGTGGAATTATAGCTTTAACAACTGGTTTGAGCTCATGCAAAAGAGCATTAACTTTCGTGGAGAATATTTCCAGAAACAATAAAGTCTTTAAAAGTTATCTACTGTTTTATTCTAGCTGTATTTCATTAATGTAATAAACAATATCAGAAAAATATGTAAATAACATCTGACGACCAAATAATTGTAGTTAATGATCAAGAAGACATGGAGTGTTAGCTCGCGGTTAGAAAAACGATAACTGCAATGGACTGTAAATATTTTAATTAAATGAAGCGAGAACAAACATAAATATATTGATATGAAATTACGAAATAATCAAACATCCATAGGTTAATTGTTGTGCCACACAACGGCAATCAGAAACAAAGGCACTCACCAGTTTGCAGCCAATTTATCCACTTCCAAGGGGCCCCTTTTTGGATCTAATGATGTCACCACGTAGCTGAAGGGCTGAAGTTTCTAGTTCTATGCTTCAGTACACCAAAATCGAGCACTTTGAGGTGTAGAAATTTGAAATAGTTGGAGAACGAAATTAACACGCCATTTCTCGAGGCGCTTGACAAAGGATCTCCTTGGTTGTTGCGCGAAATGCACTCTGTCCTTCATACAATTCTGTGGTTTTAAAAATATATAAACAACCGCGAAATTTAGCGGGAGCTAACATAACTGCCCTCCAAAACACACAATTTTAGAATCTCAACCGGACAGATATAGATATAAGAAAAAGGATCGACCGATAAATATAAATGAATGAAAACAGATAAGTATCGTAAGTTTATTTAGTGATAACGAAATCCCGAAAAAGGCAAAACAAACAAACAAAAAATTCAAAAAAAAAATAAAAATAAAGAAAAACCTATTGTAATACCCGGTAAAAGGTAGAAAAATTAAAATTACTTTTAATTTGGCAAGTGGCACAGTTTTACAACTGGCCGCTTATAAACACCGGTAACCGTTTGTACCGTCGCAACACGCACCTGACCGTCCCCGCCGGGATGCAGTTCGATGACCCGACCGACCGGCCATTTTAAAGGTGATTGAATGTGATCACTTGTTATGATAACCAAATCATTTAATTTGATATTTGGGGACGAATCAGCCCACTTGTGTCGCTGTTGTAGCGTATGCAAATACTCTACAGAATACCGTTTCCAAAAATCATTATGTAGTTTTTGGATTAGCTGCCATCTCGAGAGCCGATTTAGGGGAACCTCGGACAAATCTGACTCCGGAATTTCTGAATTAAGGGGTTCAAGTGTCAAAAAATGCCCAGGGGTAAGAGGATAAAGATCGTGTGGATCTGAAGAGGCAGGAGATAAAGGGCGACTATTAAGTACGGCTTCTATGCGACAGGTAAGGGTGGACATCTCCATGATAGACAACTTCTGGTCGCCGACAACTCGAACAAAGTGAGTTTTAAAACTTTTGACGCCAGCTTCTGCTAGGCCATTGAAATGTGGACTAAGAGGAGGTCCCAGATGCCAACGAATAGAAAGTCTGGTGGCAGCACTTCTTGCGTAATCAAGTAATTGGTTACGAAACCCTATAAAATTACTGCCTTGATCTGACCAGCATTGCGTCACGCTTCCGCGTCTGGAAATGAATCGATGGAATGCACCTACGAACCCTTCGGTGGACAGTTCCATGGTTAATTCCAAATGCACGCAATGTGTGGCCGTACAGACAAACACACAGACATACGGTTTGAAAGCTTTACAACCACGGTAACGATGAGGAATCACAAAGAAAGGTCCACAAAAGTCGATAGCTACACTCGAAAAAGGTTTAAGTTGATTGATTCGATGAGCGGGAAGTGAACTCATTATGGGCAGTCTATAAGGTTTAGGGTTGATTCTAGAACATTGCAAGCACTTGGATATGGTTCTTTGAATTGCCAGTCTGGCAGATAATATCCAAAATTGCTGTAAAAGCAGATTATGTAATGTCTTAAACCCAGGATGAAGGTATTGTCGATGAGCGGACTCGATAAGAAGAGTAGTTAAACGATGGTTACTCGAAAGTAAGACGGGGTGTTTTGCAGAATAAGACAAAAGGTCAGATTTTTGTAATCTGCCACCGACTCTAATGATATTATTTTCATCAAGAAAAGGTGAAAGTTTTCGAAAAGGTTTCGGTATTGGTTTATCCTTAGATAACGCGGAAAGAAGCTCAGAAAAACAAGAACCTTGAACGCGTTTGATAAGAAGGTATAACGCACTTTGCATCTCACCGGTGGTAGGAAAAACAATATTCTCAAAAATAACTTTTTGGTCCGGCGGCTTAGTGGGTTTTTGATAGGAATGGTTTTGAAAAAGGTTAACTATTCGAAGGACATAACAAATGATACGTTGAATTTTTGATATAGATGAATATTTGATAAGAAGCTGATCTAAGAAGTTGACATCAATTATCGCATTGCAACAGACCTTTGGCTTTTCCTCCAGATTAATATCTCCGAAATCAATCAGCATTTTTGATTTATGAAAATCGGGCCATTCGTTTTCGGGAGACCACAAAAACGACGGTGCGTTCCACCACATGTCATGTGACATGAGCTATGAAGGGGTGGCCCCTCATGACGCAATATCGGCTGCATTTAAAGCAGAAGGAATGTAGCGCCATGAGTTTGAGGGAATGATTTCTTGGATTCTACTGACTCGATTTTTAACAAAGGTTTGCCAGCGATTAGGAGGGGATGAAAGCCAGTGCAATACGACTTGCAAATCGCAGAAAGTAACGATATTTGTAAAAGTTATTTTTCCTTCATAGCTAGATAAAACGAAGTCAATTAATTCGCTTAAAAGAAATGCGCCTAGGAGTTCTAGCCTAGCCAAAGTTTGTGACTTTATAGGCGCGACCCTAGATTTTGCAGATATGAGAGAAACAGATATATTATTTTCCTCTTCTACACGAAAATATACGACGCCTGCGTAGCCTCGAATTGAAGCGTCACAGAAGCCGATGATTTGACAGGTATTGGTTTTTGACAGTTTGATTTGTCGGGGTAATTGAAAATTGGAAAGAAGCGGGAATTCAGAACGAAGTTTGTTCCAAGAGTCGATGATAGAAGAATCTGGTTCTTCGTCCCAGTCTATTTTCGATATCCACAACTGTTGCAAAATAAATTTTACTTGTAGCAACAAGGGACAAAGAAAACCTAAGGGATCGCAGATTGTTCCTATGATAGATAAAATAGAACGTTTGGTTGGGGGTTTGTCCTTCATTCGGCATTGATAAGAAAAAATGTCGTTTTTTGGATGCCATTGAAGTCCTAAAACTTTGATAAAGTGGGGTTCCTCCTTGTCGAAAGAGAGAGGCATTTGACGATCGGACTCTGGCAATGTTGCCAATAACTCAGGACAATTGCTTGCCCATTTTTTAAGTTCAAATCCTCCCGACTTCAACAAATCATTGAGTTCTGTTTGAAGGGAAAGAGCTTCAGAAAGCGAAGGGCTAGTTCCCAAGATATCGTCGATATAGACTGACGTTTTTAGAACAGTACTCGCCATAGGAAAACGTTCCTTTTCTCTCTCTGCCAGCTCATTTAAGGTACGCATGGCTAGAAAAGGTGAGCATGTCATGCCAAAAGTAACAGTAGAAAGTTCCCACACTGAAAGTGGGTCATGTGGAGAAAACCTCCACAATATCCTTTGATAAGGACGGTGATAAGGATTGATAAGGACTTGACGGAACATCTGTTTGATATCAGCAATGTAGGCAATAGGATTAAGACGAAACGTAAGGAGTAAAGAAGCAATATCCTTTTGAAGTTTCGGTCCAGATAACAATGTGTCATTGAGACTAATATTTTTTGGGGTGACTGCCGAACAATCCCAGACTACCCTTAATTTTGTACTTAAGCTTTCCGGCTTTAGTACGCAATGATGTGCTAAAAAACACGATACGTCGACCTTTGGTTGACTAGATAAAACTAAACTCATATGATTAGAATCGATATAGTCTTGCATGAAACTTGAATAAGCAGTGTACAGATTAGGATTTTTGATTAATCTATTTTCTAGAAGTAAAAATCTACGATAAGCTTGCGGATAAGCATTTCCTAGGTCAGGGTTTATTTTATCTTTAAACGGAAGATCTACCATGAATCTACCGCTCGGTTTTCGTACTACACTAGCAGTAAAAATTGATTCTGCTTGTTTTTCTTCCTTTGATAAGATTTGTTTTTTAGGCAAATGTTCGATTTCCCAAAACCTAGGGAGAATGACCTCTAAAGAAGGTGAATGACTCGTTAAAATACAACTGGTTCGTTCCGTAAGACTACCTACTTCGTCAACCTTTCCCATGAAGACCCAACCAAAGATAGTTTCAAGGGCTGAAGGTTGCCCTATTTGTCCAAGAACCCTGCCCTCCTTGAATATCTGTGCGAATAGCTCGCAACCAATAACCAGGTCCACAGGTCTAGATTTGAAATAAGATGGGTCGGCAAGTTTAAGGTTTTCCAAGTGTTTCCACTGATTATCGTTCAAAGTGAATATAGGCATATTGGAACATAGTTGTATAACAACAATTGCTTCGAAATTAAGTAAAGGAGTGACTTGTCCTTGTGGCTTAATGTGACATTGAACGAGCCCTTTGGAAGTAAAAGAAGACATCTGATTTAATCCGAATATTTCAGTGGTGTAACTTCGCCTAGGAAGATTAAGACGCCGAATACACTTTTCACTGATGAATCCTGTCTGTGATCCAGAATCAAGGCAAGGCAGAATCAAGCAATTTACAGGTTGAAAATTTCCGCAACCGTCCATAACATCTATTATGGCGGTGCATAAAAGAAAGGTACCTGAAGGTCCTGAGGTATTTAATGACACATGAAGATTATTGACAGGTGGTGTGTGAATGACAGGACTAGTATCTTGGCTCCCAGACTCTTGATTAGTTTCTAAGATATGAGTTAAAGTGTGGTGCCTTTTACTATTGCAAGTCCTGCATGAATATTTTGATTTGCACGTATCTACCTCACGCAAGGGATGAAAACACGCTAGACATAATTTTTTCTGCTTCACGAAAGATAGGCGATCGATAGGTGAGAGATCAAGAAATGTTTGACATTTCGAAAGCACGTGACCTTGATTACACCGGAAACATTTTATTCCCGTACTTGAATTAGTTGAGGTGCCAGCCAGTCCTATAAAAGGCGAATTGGATGATTTATAGGTAGGCTTTTGCCCAAACTGATTTTGCACAGAATTTGATTTTTGATAGGTAGGCACCTTTTTGGGTGCTGTTGATTGAGGAAGTGATTCCAAAACTTTACATCTTTTTTCTAGAAATTGAAAAAGTGACTGAAAAGTGGGAATTTCGGTATTAGTATTAGCGTGACTCATTTCGAAATTTGAACGCGTCGGAATATCCAATTTTTCTAACAAAATGAAAAAAATAATAAAATCCCAACTGTCAACGTCAAAGCTAAGTAATTTTAAAATTTCTAGGGATTCAGAAAAGGTGTCAGTTAAATTACGTAATTCTTTAGCTGACTCGTTTTTAAGGTTAAGTTCATAATTGTGCTTAAAGCATCATTTGCGAGGTCTCGCTTGTTTTGATATCTATTGACTAATTTGTCGTAAGCAATTTTATAATTTTGATCAGATAAGCTAGTCCCTGATATCAATTTTAAAGGCTCATCCTCGAGATATGAAAATAAATATTGAAATTTTCGAACGTTACTTAGACTTTAATTTTGATCTATAATGTTATTAAAAAGATCGAAAAAGCTTGGCCATAATTTTTTATCACCTTGGAATATGGGAATACCTAACTCTTTGAGTTTTGGAGTTTCAGATTCGTTTTGTCGAACATATGATCCCGAAAAGGATGGGGCCTCAACCGGAAATAATTTAGAGTAAACCCCCTTACACGCATAAAAATATTTACGAGCTTCTGAAAGGATCGCATCCTGCGTTTTAAACTCCTCGTCGTCCGCGTCGTCTATCAACATAATGACGTCATTATGCGCCAGCATGCATTTATCGAAGGTTTCATCGAAATCGGAATACCTCACTTGAAACTCGTTTCTCGCTCTTTCATCCGATGCCGCGGTTTGTGAAAACACATAACACTCGGTTATCGCAGATAAAAAACCCTTGCGTTTTTGCACGGCTTTTTTGACAGACATGATTTTACCTTTGAAATGACGAAATTGTCGGTAAATATACAATTAACGCTAAATTAATGCTTCTGAAATAGAAAAATGACGAATTGTCGAAAATATGTACTAATTTATCGCAATTGATGAAAATTGTTTTAAATATCGAAATGATATGGAACACACCTAACACATAAATGAGAAATGTTGTTTGATTTGTTTTGATTCCTTCTCGATTTTGTTTATAACACGCGGTACGCGAAAACAGGTACTGCGCCGACGACTTTCTCTCGTTTCAATACGATGCGAAAAATTCAAGGCCGCCTTGTTTTCGGCGTGAAAATAATGGCCGATTATTAATACCGTCGTATGGAGTTTTTATTTAAAATAATTCGGCTCGAAAGGAACACTTATGTTAGCTCGCGGTTAGAAAAACGATAACTGCAATGGACTGTAAATATTTTAATTAAATGAAGCGCGAACAAACATAAATATATTGATATGAAATTACGAAATAATCAAACGTCCATAGGTTAATTGTTGTGCCACACAACGGCAATCAGAAACAAAGGCACTCACCAGTTTGCAGCCAATTTATCCATTTCCAAGGGGCCCCTTTTTGGATCTAATGATGTCACCACGTAGCTGAAGGGCTGAAGTTTCTAGTTCTATGCTTCAGTACACCAAAATCGAGCACTTTGAGGTGTAGAAATTTGAAATAGTTGGAGAACGAAATTAACACGCCATTTCTCGAGGCGCTTGACAAAGGATCTCCTTGGTTGTTGGTGCGCATGTCCAAATGCGCGAAATGCACTCTGTCCTTCATACAATTGTGTGGTTTTAAAAATATATAAACAACCGCGAAATTTAGCGGGAGCTAACAATGGAGTATAATGAAAAAGTTGACGGAAGAATACCAAAAGTAGGCGTTAACAATAAACGTGGACAAGACACAGTACTTATGTATTGGAAACGAATCAAGTAGCTAAGTGAGAACTAGATGATGGACAAACAATATATCCATGCAGTAAGTATGTATACTTGGGTGTCACCCTTGATAAGATTGGAACAGTTTGTAAAGAACTGGATAAAAGAATAGTATAAGGGAAAAAGATTATTGGATATCTTATGTATGTAAAATTTAACATGTATGACACAATGGTGAAACGTATTCTGTTTAATAGAATAGCCACGGTTGCGTAACAGAAAAATACAATACAAAAATTAAAAGTGTCAAAATGGATGCAATGAGAATATCAATGAGAATATCTAGAACAGATCATATAAGAAATGAGACCATAAATGAAAGAATGAGAATCTAGGAAAGCATAATGGATGACATCACTAAAAGACAAGTGATATGGGTACGGCCATCTCCAACAGATAAACGACAAAAGATTAACAAAGCAGGTCCTAGAATGGCAACCAATGGGGCGCAGAAAAAGAAGGTGTTCTAAACTGGAATGGCAACAGTCAATCCAAAGATCAATGACTCAAATAAACCTGACAGAAGATGACTGTCAGGATTGAAGGAGGTGGAGTATAGGCGTCGGACAACGTAGAAAAACGTTCTAAGCCGACATAGTAGTAGTACTACCAGAAAATGACGTAACTGCATATCCATAAAAAATCTACTAGAGAAATTGTTATTTAATATGCTGTAAAACCTCCATAATTAACAACACAAAATAAAACTTATATTAATAAAACAACAAACAAAATAATTCCCGAAACGAAAGAGTTTAAATGCTTGGATGATCCCTAGAAATTCCCAAGCCTTTAAAATTTAACAAAAGCACATCCGTCTAAAGTTGAATCATAAATCAAAAAGAGATTTTCTAAAAGTTATTCAGCAAAACTTTAGTAGTAGTACTACCAGAAAATGACGTAACTGCATATCCATAAAAAATCTACTAGAGAAATTGTTATTTAATATGCTGTAAAACCTCCATAATTAACAACACAAAATAAAACTTATATTAATAAAACAACAAACAAAATAATTCCCGAAACGAAAGAGTTTAAATGCTTGGATGATCCCTAGAAATTCCCAAGCCTTTAAAATTTAACAAAAGCACATCCGTCTAAAGTTGAATCATAAATCAAAAAGAGATTTTCTAAAAGTTATTCAGCAAAACTTTTCAGATTCTTATGTGATATATGACATAGGCAACATTTGTTTATTCATAGGTACGGATGGAGTTGTATGTTCTGTAATCGGTCACTGTTTAAAAATAAAACTAATTATAATTAAGTAAATAAATGTAAAGAAAAATACATTTTTAGAGCATAATAATTTCAGCTTACATGGCTCAAACACTAATTTTGTACAACCGATTATCAATTGAAATAACTATACTGAAACTTCAGCAAAAACTAATAACAACTAACGATGCCAATCTAAATTAAATCAATCCAAAAAGTTTGCAATTTTTATCTTTCTACAATCAGTCTCTGGCAGATACAAATCTAAGAATGAATAAAAATAAATCTAAGCTGCGCAGTAGTTAATTGTTATCTTGCATTCATCTGCAAGTAGATGTTTCTTTTTAGCTCACACATATACTATACTATAGTAGTGTGAGCTATAGTGATCCTAATTTTTTCGATAAAAAAAAAGTTGCTCCGATTTTAAAATTTTTTATAAATCTTTGCGTTTCAGATGATTTTGAAATTTTTTTGTTGTGTTGTCTGTCTGTCTGTCTGTCTGTCTGTCTGTCTGTCTGTCTGTCTGTCTGTCTGTCTGTCTGTCTGTCTGTCTGTCTGTCTGTCTGTCTGTCTGTCTGTCTGTCTGTCTGTCTGTCTGTCTGTCTGTCTGTCTGTCTGTCTGTCTGTCTGTCTGTCTGTCTGTCTGTCTGTCTGTCTGTCTGTCTGTCTGTCTGTCTGTCTGTCTGTCTGTCTGTCTGTCTGTATGTCTGTCTGTAACGACCAACGCGCATAACTCAAAAACCGCTAGCCCGATTCTAATGAAATTTGGTATCTAAGCTGGGTTTTGGCTCGAGATGGTCCCATTTGAACAAAATCCACCAAACACAAGCCAAATAAAAGGGTGGGGGTAGATTTCAAAAATTAAGTTTATGTAAAAATATAGCTTGTGTGATATCAAACGAAAGGTAATTGAGTCTGGAGTTAAACAAAATACATTTTAGTTTATTTAACAAAAAAAGGGTGGGAGTAAATTTCAAAAATTTGAATTTATGTGAAAATATGGCATGTGTGATATCAAACGAAAGGTAATTGAGTCTGGAGTTAAACAAAATACATTTTAGTTTTTTTTTTAAGTAGGGGTAGATTTCACAAATTTGAGTTCAAGTAATAACATGGCTTGTGTAGTATCAAACGACAGGTAATTGAGTCTAGAGTTGAATAAAATATATTTCAGTTTTTAGTTATATTAGCTCACACGAACACTATAAATATAGTATCTAGTGTGAGCTTAAGTGCCCATAAATTGGCAGAGTATTTTTATCGTTATTTTGCTCACTTAACTAACAAAGATCCTGCACACTTGTAATGGGTTTATAGGGAATGGCTAATATCGATAAAATTTTAGTATGTTGTTCGTCTCACCTTACTGATCAATAATTTTCTTGGGCCCAATCCATCCTATGACTAGTTTTGGAAATACGAGGGCAAGTCAGACGATATTGCACTAAAACGGCAAAAATGTTGTGGTTTGATTTTTAAAAGTTTTTTTGCACGAATCTCAAAAGCATCTACATTTTGGCATGTTTCTAGCTAAAATTGTTATTTTTTTATATGGGGGATATCCACAAAGTCTGCAAACCTGTAATGAGTTTCTAGTGCACGGCTAATATTGATAAAATTTTAATATGCTGTTCATCTCACCCTACTGATCAAAAGTTGTCATGGGCCCAATTCCATCCTATGACTAGAACTTTAGAACCGAAACAACAGATACGAGCAAAAGTCGGTGGTAGGAGTTGGCTGACTGAACAGGGGTAAATTCAGAACTTTGTAATAAAAACAGATACAAATATGCGCTTTGCAGATTTATGATTTGATTTTATAAGCAAAAGTGGGAAGTAAGGGGTGGGTGAGGAATCTAAAGGGAGTAAATGCAGAAGTTTGAAATCCAAACAGACAAGAACATGCGGTTTTCCGATTTATGATTTGTTTTTGTAACAATATAATTCTATGAGGTAGGTGAGTGGTATAAAAGGGGCAAATTCAGAACTTTGTAATGAAAACAGATACAAACATGCGGTTTTCAGATTTATGATTCGATATAAAGGGTGGGTGAGGAGTGTAAAGGGGGCAAATTCAGAACTCCAAACAGATACGAACATTCGGTTTTCCGATTTGTGATTTGTTCTGGCAATACAATTTTATGAACAAAAAATGGGGGTACCATCTGATGGACTTAGGATTGGGGAAATAGATGGTACAAAATTGATAGGAAAGAGGCCTTGTAAAAACGAGGCATTGTTAGAAATGGAAAGGTTGCAAAAGCCCTAATTATATATCTTGCATTTTGTTTTTTTTTTTTTAATTAAAACTAAAAAATAAAAAATATAAAATATGAAAAAAAAAATAAGTTAAATTTATGAAAATGTTAAATTGATTTACAAAATTAAAGATAAACCAGTAATTAGAACCACTGTTTAAAGTACGATAATTTTCACCATCGTGACCCGAGAGGAAAATACGATACGACGGTAGATTTTTCTTTAGTACATACAATCTAGATTTAACAATAGCGCCAATGACATATTATATATTTTTAAGTTCAATATAAAATCGTGGCGCGATTACTAAAAATACCCATCAAATGGAGATGTATACGCCCCACGATTTTATATCGAACTTACAAATATATAATGTCATTAGCGCTAGTGCAACTTTCTAATAAAATCGTTAAACTTTTAAAAAAAAGTTTTAGTTAGGTTTTAGCTCCTTGTCGCACATGCGAGAAACCCTTGCTGATGAAACTTAATAGTTTCGATGCATGAAGAGTTTATGAAGTGGAGATGACGAAACTTTTCATGTTTGTAATTTTGCAAAGCTCCACTGTGCGAAATGGATTATTTTTTAATTTAGGCAACCTGTGTAAAATTATAAAGACCTTGACTTACACAAACAAATTAGTTCTTGTGAGGTTAAGCTTGCTTATCGAAGCCTTTAAAGCATCAATGTTAAATAAGTTTTCGACATTCGCCATAGGTTTGGCTGTAATTTATCTTTCCACCTGAATGTTCATTATTTGGATATTAGAACCCATGCCGAGAGATGAGATGTTTAGTCACAAGCCTACTTGAATGAAAAACCCTAAACCAAATTTAGTACTAATAGGTGTCAAGTTTCCACCTACAGGATATTGACAAAGAATGGATACAAGACCTTTAGGCCGATAAGGATAAAACCATCAGTCTGCATCGGTGCCTATACCACTTTAAAAACAATTTTGCACTAAACTTTATAAAGCTAAAAATCTATTAAAATTAAAATAGGACAAATTAAAAAACAAATTTAAATTTAAAAAAAGCGAACAATGCTGAAGTTAAGTAAAAACTGTAGAACTATATTAATTTTATCTATAAAGTTATTCAGAATTCTTCTATTTTCCATTTGTCCCTTAACTTAGGAATTATCTTATATGAAGCGCATTTTGAAGACCACCCAATACATCTTTGTGTGTAAAATCTTTGAAGAAGCGTTTATATCTTGTATTATGTGTTCCATTCCTGCGTTGGGTTTTGCAACAGACAAGACATTATCATTCATGAATTTTTAAGTACTTATTATATGGTTAATATTCTGTGCGTACTGTCATAGAACGACTAAAACGTAGTGGAAATATATTTTTAATTAAATATTCTCTGTAGCATGCAGATCTCAGGAAAGTAGCTAAAAATAGCTTCTTTTAAAAAGACAATTTTTAAAGAAAGATCAATGAGCGTATCAGTGGTTTCTTATATTTATCTGATCGGAATATTTTGTGTTTGAGGT
The DNA here is from genome assembly GCA_963576565.1 of Aspidapion aeneum. NCBI lineage: Eukaryota > Metazoa > Arthropoda > Insecta > Coleoptera > Brentidae > Aspidapion > Aspidapion aeneum. The sequence goes on from OY755043.1 coordinate 41,298,510, forward strand.
CTATAATTCACGCATACTACGGTTGTCATAATAGAAAATTAGGGGTCCTAATAATGACGCCATGCCAATATGCGTAGTCGGTGATGCGGCGTTGTCTAAGGACCCAATTATCATTTTAATTAAAAGGAAGTTACGTCAGTCAGTCGAGTCGGTAGCTATTGATAACGTACCTAAACATAAATTACGTTATTATTGTTTGGAATGGTTATAAATTATAGGTTAAAGAAATGAAGGACCACCCTTTTATTCGCTCAGTAGGTAAACCAAAACACTAATTAATAAATGGATTAATTACTACAATAAAATATAGATTGTATGACGTCAAAATTGACCCTGCCTAACTTGACATTTCCTATTCTCTTCACCTCGTGTGCATACCTCTCTTGTTGGATTCGAACAGAACGGCAAAAGTACCGTTCATCGGCGCCTGATGGCGGAGGTGACGCGCAGGTGTCATCGAAACTTTGACTGCCATTGCGCGCAATTCAATTTTAAGTTGATTAAAAAAAAACAAAAATTGATCCTTTTTCTCTTAAATTTTACCAAAATTGTAAAAAGAAAATAATCAAAAAAATTTTTTTTAAATAATACAGTCTTGTGGAAAATATCTCTCCAATTCCAAACAAATATCATTCTGTGCAATGGTACTATAGTTCGACAAGGTCCCATATATAGGCTAACTGTTATATGGATTTCCTGTTTCGTAAGTCCTATGGGCTTCCGGGCTCTCTTTTTTCAGACAGATCCTTGGAATTAGCTAGTTCTCAAAAATTTCCTCAGTATTGGTGAGGACAACCTTTCATTCGTTCCAAATCGGCAGAGGCTCTGGCTCAATAACTCATAACCAGCGGAACCTGAGATCCATATCAGCGACACTTTTTTACTCTTTCCAGTGCATGTATTATGTCTCTGCAGCTCATTTCGTTTTTAATTATTGGCTCCGTCCGCATATTAGACATCTCATTCACCTTTACATTCATACTACATGAATACCGGCCAGCCCGCCAAGCACCCCCACGCTATCCAATTTTCTGTTTTTATGGAGGATGTAATTTGTCGATACTCTTTGTCGAGCGCCATCTATGCGCTTAACACGGGATCATCCGCTTAACGTGACATCCAAACCTCAGCCTTGTGTTGATCGTCAACTTTGCGTACCTTGTTGACGCACAAACTCCGCCCAAGCCAGGCATTAACTCTACCTCCAGTGAATCTGTATTCACAAACAGATAGTAGGTTCGAGTTGGTTTTGGCCGGCATGGGAATCGAATCCACCGCCCTCTGATTGTAGCGCAGTCGCGCGCTCACCCCACCATCAGGGCTAGTGTCCCTGCAGCATCTAACTTGTCTCAAAGTGAATCTCTGTAAGAGTCAAGCATTTCCAATACAGCATTTACATGAAGCCCTTAGCGTTGCTGCTGGCCTCGCGCCCTGTTGGATGAATTAGTCTCCGCTGTGTAGCCCGAAATAAGTATACGGCAACATTTGAGGGCACATTTGAAGATCAAAATACCGCCACTGAAGAAGCCAGTTTGTAAAGTCATCGATGAGTTAACCGATGAGGCATAACCGGTTGAGTGAGCACATGAAAGGTATAGGAGTTGAGAACGACCCTACCTGACCAGCTTGTGGACAGGAAGAAGCGACATCAAGATGCATTGTGGCAAAATGTGAAACCACATATACTCGGGGCACCAAGCCTGAGAGCGAAGGAGCTGCATTTGGTCAAATGGGTTAACACACTGGACTCTGTAAATAGAACAGAAACGCCCAATGACATCGAATTAAAGCGCAGATAGTAGGTTAAGAGACAGAACTGGAACCTGGCCAAGAGATGATAAGACACAAGTTGTAAAATTAATCAGTGCAATTCGATGAAATTCGTAAATTATCTGATAAATTCCACCAATTCATCAATTGATAACATCGATGCTCACCGACCCAGGCGCTGGATGAGCAATGCTTGATAAATGTCATATAACATCAAAATCAGCTGTTTTTTTTTGTTCGACTGGCTATTGTTTAATTTTTTTGCTCGTTTTTTGTCTCTAAAATGATATTCACGGTGTTGCAGCAAGTTAATTTGCGATGGACTCAACACTCAGATGATGAAAATCTGGAGTTAATTTTGGTATCACCAGACCGCAACATTGATCTGATTTTATCGCGTTCCTTTTTTTTTCGGTGCTCATCGGTCTCACCGATGAAAATGTCAGATTAAAGTCATCTGTCACAAATTCGGTGTGATCAAAATTAGACTAATTTACAAACTCGCCTAAGGAAACGTGCCCCAACAACTTTATTTTGAACATCGGCAACGTAGCCCCGCCAAAATCCCATTGGGGGGGGGGGGGGAGTGGTAGTGCCCTGTTTAATGTCGCGGTTGTGTACTGCATGTGAACGAACCATAAAGCTGAAAGATTTTAATTAACCCTTCACTCCTTTTCTATGCAGTGTTCTATAATGTCTATGACTACTTGATTCCCTCTATTCAGTAAAGTGAAATTCTCCAAAACGGTCATTTAGCAGTGCTTGACTTCCGCGTATCTATCTATATGCAGACAGGCAATATTAGCTATTTTGGGAATGGAGACAGAATTCTCCTTAAACTCAAGTTTTTTGATGATAATGGTTATGTTTGGGGGAGAAAGGGGACTTAATAGGGACTTATTGCAATAAAGCCGGGCAGTAATTGTACCGAGCACTATTCTGCCAGTTTCGCATTATAAGTACAGTCTTCTTTCAAAATTAGGCCTTTGTATATTATAAGAGCCGGAATTAATAGTGCCGCCACTATTAATGGAAAATAAACTACTGGATTTATAAATTCGACTATGGTATGTCAATTTTGAAAGATCAACTGTCAGTTTTGAATGGAATACTGTCAGAATAGCGCCCGCACTATTATTGCCTATTCAAATAAGTCCCTAATTAGTGCGATACTCTTTATCAAGAATCCTACAAATTTTTTTCCGTTTCATTTTTATAACTTTTTACTTAACAGTTGGTTAATTATGCAGGCGCAAGTTTTATAGTCAGGTATAAGTTTCGTAAGGCGGCCCTCTAAACCTACGATAATATATCACAGTATCTTTTTTGCGTAATATTATTGAATAACCTCTTGCACTTAAACGATCAATATTTATTGTGCAATATTATTGACAGCTCATAAGCTTCGATACCCTTCATACCGTATATAGTCTTCTTTGTTCGAAATGTCTGACCAAGATTTCGCTGCAGCTATCGGTGCTTAAACTTAAAAACGGAAACGTCGATTGGTTTAGAAAAAGCGAAAATACACTCACGAACATTTTCTACCTTGGAACAAAGAATGTTGAATAAAAAATATTGCACAATATTACTTTATACAGCTCAATAAGAAAACATTACGCAATAACTCGTTCAATCGTTTTCCTAATCATTGCGCAACCTTCAATGCTAAGCCTATATGGTCAATAATATTGCGAAATCCGTAATACTGTGCAATGTTATTGACCGTTTAGGGGCTGCCTAACAACTACACTTATAAAATATTGTCGTAAAATTTTCAGTACATTTGACTTATTTTTAACGATCGGTATTGCAGCTGGTTCATTGCCCTTTTTGTATTAAAAAATTTAAAGAATAGGGTATTGGGCATGTTTATCTCTCTTGTAGCGCATACGTCAGAGTAGCAGCCTTTCTAAAGGCGCGTTCTCACGAATCGACTTTAGTTGATCAACTTTAGTGGATCAACTAAAATCGGTCAAGTCTTTGTTTAGAACACAACCAAAAAATCCATCGAATTCGTTGAATAAAATTGGTGCTAAGGACAGTAAGACGTGCAAGTAATATTGTCAATGTGGTACATTTGTTTTACATGGTTCTTATTGTTTTTATTTTATTTTTAACATCCGCTGTAGTTAGACCGTCTATTTCCATTTCCCGCGCCATCACATTTAAAGCATTTTCTCTGGCATCTTTATTTTTGTAACTATCTGGTCGATGATTCCAGACAGTTATTACTATGGTATAGTTCTATAAATTTTGCTTTTAATCGTCCAATAATTAATTTTTGTTATATTATTATTACTCAACAAAACAACATAAATGATCCAAGCGAAGAGCTGCCGAGTGCAAAATGCAACAAATTACAGTGATTCAAGTCGACCAGTAAACGTTTTTCAAGCTTCAAACAAGATTCGACTCGTCTGAAAATTATTGATGACTCATAACTTGAATGATAAAGTTTGAATGTATCAAACTTTTGGGAAATCGACAAAAGTTGACCGAATAAAGTTGACACATATGTTCTCACAGTTCTTTTTATTCGATTTTAGTTGATTAACCAAAGTTGATCAACTAAAATCGATTCGTGAGAATGCGCCTTAAGGTTGTTATGCTTTACATGTTTTAGCATGGCAACACTTTTAGATTTCTTTTCCTCACAGAATGAACTAGATGGTGTTGTTTTAACAAACTTGGTTTGTTACTTACAACAATCAGATTCATCTCTGGAGAAACAGGTGGATAAATTACAAAACCCATAAGAGAAAGACAGACTGATATCAGTTTACCTGGCTGGCAAAATCCATTTCATCCACGTTTGTCTTAAATATATCTGTACTGCTGAAGCCTTTTAAAACCATTAACGGAAAGTTACAGCTACAAGTGTTCCTCCATATTGGATTCAATTGAACCCAAACGTATGGCTTGGATTAAAAAAGTAAAGGCTTTTAATAAAATTTGAAAGGAGCTGCTTTTAAACGACATGGACAATATGTCTATGTGGTGATTTGACGTTGTTAAAATTGGAGTAAATTTTTATTTTTAAATAAAATTTAACAAAATTCTTTAGATTTTGAAACTTTTGGAAGACAAAATATCTTAAGTTAAACGAATTAAAAGGTATCTAATAGTGGGTGGTGTTAAGGATAGAAAAAAGATGGCGCTGAGAGCGCAACACACAATATCAGTAGCCCGAATTTATGCAAGCCACACGTTTGAGTTCATTTGAAATCTAAAATGTCGACGCGCTTGTAGCAGTTATTTTTTAAAGCCATTTTTCAGTACAGATATATTTAAGACGTACGTTATTTCATCCCTTAGGCTGGGTCTCCATGGAGCATATTATCTGCGCGGATTTATCTTTTCTAGGGCTCTGATTGGTTGATTTAAAAATTTTAGCCAACCAAAGCCTAAGAAAAAAAAAATCAGAGCGTCAAAGCCGGTTTAAGTCGCGAATTACGGGCAAGAGGGCGCTGCTTAAATGTCACGAATTGTTTTAAAAGCTTGACTTGTCTCAAGGTGTTTAAACTTTTACCCAGGTTACCTTCAGAATTTGAAAGGTCATTGAACCTTTTTTCCCTCTGTCCCTGAATCAGATTTAAAAATCCACGTCATCGGATTTCCTTAAACCATTTGTTTTATGGAAACCCGATGACGCAGCTACTGTGATCCAGGTACCTTCACATGAATGGTCAAATTCTGTAAGCAACCTGTATATTTATTTCTGCGGTTAGTGCTCTGTTTTGTTTTTGCTGTCAACAGTTTAAGTATTTTTTAAACTAAAATATTAAAAACAAAAAAAAAATCAAGGGGAAACAACACATATCTTCCCCTATTTCTTTTATTTTCCCAAGATCTCCAGTTTACAATAAATTTGTTTCATCGGTCGTCGTTCTGGCTAATATCATGAGAAGCAAGTTTCAATTTTAATTTTGCTACTTCTCCTCTGACATTTCTTACTTTTATTTCATTTCTTATAAATTCATTTCTTTTTCTTTCTGTTACATGTTAAGTTTGTTCTCAAGTTTGGGATCCATAGGTATGTACAAGAAGGATACATTGGTTATACACTTTCGTTTTGAGGTTCATTATATTTTCTATTTTTCAAAATATAGCTTACTTTACCGAATGCTGCCCAGGCCAATATTGCTCTTCCAGGGCCCCTAGTATGAACCACATAAGAATGGCCCAACCTTTGAGATGGCTTCTTTATTTAGTTTGGTTTGTTAAAAGATGCATTGTGGTAAACTTGTCTCCCTAAAAACAGTTGCGACATTAGCTATGAGCCCGAGTGTACGCAACATGTTTTGCCTAGCTATGGGCATCTGTAGGTTAAGGGTAAAAGTTATTAGTTCGCAGATTCAGAATAAAAAGTACTAGCTCAGTTCTAGATTAGGGAATAAGATTCGTAAACCAAAAAATCTCTTGGGACTCCCGGCTGTAACCGGACAGTTGAAAGTCTTAGCAAAGCAGATCGTCTTTATGCAACGCGATCCATTTAGACTCATTAATTATAGAGCAACTTGCCATCGCAGAGAGAGAAATGCAAAAGCCGTAAAGTTCGTAAGAGAGCATAGCGTAAATACCTAATGGAATTGTCAAAGACAAAATGGCATCTTTACTATAAATCTTCTCATCTAAGATATTAAAGTATATAAAATCTAATTACAAAAGTTTGATAATTGCATACTGCGTTTCATAATTGAGTAGTTCTGTTTTATAAAAATATCTTACACACTGTAGCTCTAGCAACATTTTTTTGTAAAAAATAACTTACTTGTTCAACCCTTAAAAAGGTACCCTTTTCTTGGTTCTACTACGTTATACCTCGCTCGTCAAAACGCCCTATATAACGATTTTTTTGTATGGAAATGATTCTTTGGACTATTTTTAGTCGATTTAGATACGGGAAATTAAAAAAAAAGTATGGTTTTTTTTTAAATTAATTTTTTAAAAAACGTTACATAGTGATTTTCTCTGACTTGTTTTGGTTGAAAAAAATCAATTTCTATCACTGCATCGTCAAATTTTCGACATAAATTTGTAAATTAGCTTAGGATTAATAATTTAACAATTTTAAATTAATTACATACCTAGATTTTCGTGTTTTTTCGCGGTTTTTTCACATAATTTGAAAATTTGTACACTTGACCTTCCCACAGATGTTTTGACACATTGATAGAAATTTTTTGCTGGGCCAACTGTTTCCGGGTCATCCGGCCATATCAAATTTCCCAATTCGATTTGCTTACGCTGACTTACCCTCAGATGCACCGTAAGCACTTAAGCGCGATCATGGGTTTAATCGCGATTAAGTCCTTGTTGCTCACATACAAAACAACAAAGATTGAAAATGGATTAGCAAAGCCTTGTTACGGGGCATCTGAGGGTTAAAGGCCCAAATTATAGGAAATTATTTATTTAAAACTATTCACCAAGAATCGGCGCAGCCGATTCTTGCCTGTTGCTTGTGCGGTACGGTTCGGTTCGGTTCCGTTCAGTTCGGTTCGGTTCGGTTCGGTTCGGTTCAGTTCGGTTCGGTTCGGTTTGGTTCGGTTCGGTTCGGTTCGGTTCGGTTCGGTTCGGTTCGGTTCGGTTCGGTTCGGTTCGGTTCGGTTCGGTTCGGTTCGGTTCGGTTCGGTTCGGTTCGGTTCGGTTCGGTTCGGTTCGGTTCGGTTCGGTTCGGTTCGGTTCGGTTCGGTTCGGTTCGGTTCGGTTCGGTTCGGTTCGGTTCGGTTCGGTTCGGTTCGGTTCGGTTCGGTTCGGTTCGGTTCGGTTCGGTTCGGTTCGGTTCGGTTCGGTTCGGTTCGGTTCGGTTCGGTTCGGTTCGGTTCGGTTCGGTTCGGTTCGGTTCGGTTCGGTTCGGTTCGGTTCGGTTCGGTTCGGTTCGGTTCGGTTCGGTTCGGTTCGGTTCGGTTCGGTTCGGTTCGGTTCGGTTCGGTTCGGTTCGGTTCGGTTCGGTTCGGTTCGGTTCGGTTCGGTTCGGTTCGGTTCGGTTCGGTTCGGTTCGGTTCGGTTCGGTTCGGTTCGGTTCGGTTCGGTTCGGTTCGGTTCGGTTCGGTTCGGTTCGGTTCGGTTCGGTTCGGTTCGGTTCGGTTCGGTTCGGTTCGGTTCGGTTCGGTTCGGTTCGGTTCGGTTCGGTTCGGTTCGGTTCGGTTCGGTTCGGTTCGGTTCGGTTCGGTTCGGTTCGGTTCGGTTCGGTTCGGTTCGGTTCGGTTCGGTTCGGTTCGGTTCGGTTCGTTTCGGTTCGGTTCGTTTTGGTTCAGTTAAGTTGCGTTCGGTTTGGTTTTAGGTTAGGTTTGTTGGGTCTTAAAGTAATTCAGCAGGAGTCAGCGCAGCCGACTCCTGCTGAATTACTTTAAAACACAACCAACCTAATCTAAGATCGACCCAAACCGAACCAAACCGAACTGCTGAATTTCTGTAAATCATCATTATCATAATTGTTTCTGCATTTTTTTCATTATAAGTGCTGAATAGTCGATTTTAGACGATTTTACGGAGTCAAAAATGCGCGACAAATTAAAAAAGTGTTGGAGCAAAATGTAAGGTCGAACGTTAGATTTCAAAAATATGGTGTAACCATTTTTCTATACGTAAATACATTTCTAAAAAACCATAACTTTTTATCGCCTCTTGCCAGACAGTTGGTCACCTTATTTTTGGCTAAATTACCATTTATTTAAAGCTCAGTCGATTGTGAGCCGTCCCTCTCTTTCTCGAAATACGTCAAATAAAATCTTTCTATAGCAATTTGTATGAGTTTTTACTAATTTTTTAATTTTGAAATTTCTAAAAAAATGCGAAAAATCCGCATTTTTTTTCTTGAAAACAGTATAAAACGACCTCAACTTATCATTAAAAAAAGAAACACCCATTTTCAAGCATCGAGGTATAACGTAGTAGACCCCTTTTCTTTAAATGATTTAAATTTAGCTAAATACCAAAGTCCTATTTGCAAAATTTGTCAAACTTAATGATCAACTTACCTTACTTAGATCAATGGTCTCATCTACAATGTTACGAACTTGCCTTTATATGAATGTATGAATGTACGGTAGTGGGGGTTAACAACCTTAATGGATCTAACCTGGTACCTAGGCCGCCTTTCTGGGCCCGTTGTGTACCACGTAACTACTGTGTTCGAGAAAATAATTTAAATACTATCTAGTATATAAAACACAGTAGACTGACATGACATGGTTGAAGCCTTAGACCACTGATGTGTCATAAACCTTTTGACATAATCAACATGGTACAGAGAGCTACAATGTGCCCACACTAGCTGCTAGCGCCAAATAGGCACTCCATAAACCCTGTCCCTTGTGGTGATTTCCTGATTGCCCAGGCCACCGAATCCATTCAGAGAATCACCAGATTAACCTACACTTTTTACCATAGATGTTATCTGTTGTGATACCAAAGGTTACTAGTTTTTATTTTTTTTTTCGGTTAACATACTGATGCTCGTCCGTTACCATACTACCCATTAACCCATGGGTCGAGGCTCCTTTAGTCTCCTCTTACGACAGGCCTAGGGGTCACCTTGGTGCTATTCTTATCTCCGGACACTATACGGACCAAACTTGCCCTTATAAGGCCATTTAAAAATGGTCATTCTATTCTCTGTATTTTTTCTAAGGTCGCAGGGTCTTTTCAAAAATCGCTTAGTCTTTACACTTTAAAGCGTTAACGAAGCGCAAATGCCACGCCGAAAAAAGCACAAATTAACGGGAATAAAGGAGCTTTCGTTACAATTAGAGACGGAGATAAATTAATGTTTTCTTTGAAGTTTCTGTTTTAACAATTTGTGTTTCTATTTAGGATTATTATCACGGATTTCTTTGCTGACATATATCGCTGAAAAGTCTATATGTTTACAAAAAACTGTTTTCAAAGCTGATATAGCATGGAGTTCACTTGGGGTATGCTTATGAGCTAGAAAGGTATCAGGATCCATTTATTTTAGTTTTAAAATTTTGAAAGTTTTTGAGATTGATTTTTTTTTATTATGATGTTTACATTTGCTTATAAAGTAGTTCTTCAAGTGTAAAATAGTTTAGTCCTAGCCCGCGTAGCAGTGGCTAGAGAAGGTATTATTTTCGACGAAAAAAATTTTTTTTAGATAACGCCTATAATGTGTTATTTGGGTGTATTTTAACATATCTTAGCAATATCGTCATGATGTCTATCTGTGTGTATGTGTGTGTATATATTAATACACGATAGCTCCTAAACAGCTGAAACAATTTTCATTAAATTTTAAGATAAAATTGTGTTCGATACTTCAACGAGATAGTGCTAATGTTTTTTGACATTAAAATTTTTTTTAAATGCTTACTTTTTACCGGAGCATCAGTATGTGGTTTTCTAATATGGTAGAGTGCATTTTGCTCCAGAATTTGTGTTGTAGAAACTTTAGTTTCCGAGATATTTACAAAAAAAAGATTTCAAGGCTGATATATAGTTTTTTTTAGAAAAATTAGTTTGTCTTTATTTATTTTAAAAACACGACGTTTCGGTTAGTAAGTATCTCTAACCGTTATCAAGTGTAAACTAAACAATCTAGTCTCTAGGCAACTACTTATACTACTTGGTGTGCAGTCAGGTGTGACGGCCCGCCCCCTTTTTAATTCTAAGACGCCTGTTTTCCATAAGAAGTGGTTTCCATATGTTTGGTATGTCCGTGCTTGGTTGACTGAATACTTCTTTATTCTGCATTATAAATGCAGCTTCAATAAACTTTCATTCTCGCCAATGCGACTCCTTATGTAAAACTTTAGCTTTTGACCACTGAATCCTGTGATCATTTGACCATGCATGATCTGCTAAACCGGATTTTTCAATATCCCTTAATTGGGTACTTTTTAGATGTTCATTTACTCTAACCTGAAGAGGGCGTTTCGTTTCACCAACATATGGTTTACCACACTCACACGGGATTTGGTAAATACATTCCTTATTATTTCAACTTCTTATCGTATTTCCCGAAGAAAATACCGTTTTTATATTATAGTGTTTAGCTATTCGTCTTATGTTTTCTAAAATCCCTTGAACATATGGAATGTTAATAACATCTAATGGATTATTATTTTAGGAATTTGGCACATTAAGTTTGTTTTTAATTTTTAATATCGTTGAGTTTATTAATTTCTCGGAATAACCATTCTGTTGTAAGTCCTTTTTAATGTTGTTAATTTCTGTGGTTAATTCTTCATTATTACTACAAATATTTACGGCTCTTAAATACAAACTTCTTATATCTCCTTGTTTTGTAGCAACAGAATGATTAGACTTAAAATTTAGGTACTGTCCCGTGTGTGTAGGTTTCCTATATACAGTGGTTTGAATGTTTCTGTCTAATCGTTTGACAAAAACATCCAAAAAAGATAAGGCCGAATCTTTTTCAATTTCCATGGTGCACTTAATTGTTGGTCGAATACCGTTTAAATGGTGTAGAAAATCTTGTAGTTTGTCATCATTTTCCGGCCATATAATAAATGTGTCATCCATGTATCGTAGCCATAGTTTTGGTTTGACTCTTGCTGTGTTGATCGCATGGTCCTCGAACCATTCCATGTAGATGGTTGCTACCACTGGCGAAAGAGATAAACCCATTGGGAGTCCATCATTTTGCGCGTAAAACTTATCTTTCACTTGAAAGTAAGAGTTACGGAGACAGAGCTTCAAAATATCCATCACTCCCTCCACCGATAGCGTTGTTCTCTCGTGAAGTGTATCATCAGTTTGTAATTTGTTTTTAATGATACTGAGTGACTCATTTATTGGCACGTTGGTGTAGACACTTTCTACATCAAAACTTACAAATCTATCGCCGGTATCTAATTCGATACTTTTAAAAAAAGACTTGACAAAAGATTCGGACTTATCCTGTAGTGGTTGAATTATATCCAACAAAAACCTCGACAAAGTGCTGGTCGGTGAGTTCCTGGAGCTGGTAATTAGTTGCAGTGGTATATCCTTCTTATGGATCTTTGGTAATCCATAAAAATGTGGTGCCTTACTGTGGTATAAAGTCAGGCGGGATCTAACAGCGGCCGGGATATTTTCAGCATACTTCTTCAAAGTCCTGTAGATGCGTCCTTCTATGGTGGTGGTTGGATATTTGAATAGTTGCTTGTAGTCTCCTTTCTCCAGAACTTCTTGGATCTTTTTGTCATAAGTCTGGACGTCCATGATCACCGTCGCGTTTCCTTTGTCGGCCGGTAGAACCTTGATTGATTTGTCAGCCTGCAGGTTCTTGATTGCCCGTTGTTCTTGACTGGTGATGTTTGTCTTTTGCTGCTTCTTTCTGTCCAACGTTGTTCTTACTTTATGGCGAAATTCATCAGCTTCGGGTTGAGGTAGACTAACAGTCTCTATTGCCGCAATAATTTCCAGTGTCGGTGTCTGTGCCGGTGCAATGGCGAACTTAAGTCCCTTACTTAGTACCAATTCTTCGTTGGTGCTCAGAGTCCTTTTGGAGATGTTCACTTTAGTGCTTGGTGTTGTTAAGTCTGTTCTATCTTGAGTACGTGTCTGTAGTTTCTTAAGTTTTTCTCGGTGAGTTGATCTTATCTTCTCTCTGTTGCACGTACTATCAATTTTACTCAGTATCGGTTCGTAGTCTTCCTCCCATGTGTGTCGTCTAATTTCGTCAAAACGTTCCTCCATGTCGGAGTTGGCTTTTTTTCATCGATGGTAACTGATTTGGGATCGGATTAGTGCTTGTCTGGTCCTTTCTAAGATCTTCTTCGTTCCCACTTCCGGAAAGTTTGCTTTTAGGCGGAAACCAACCGGAATGACACAACTGTCGCGCGCCTCGCACAAGAATGAAATATGTTCTTCTTACTTGATCACTTTAATTTTGGTCTTCTCGTAGCCTCTGAATAGATTGTTGATTCCGGGTCCGTACCGTTCTTCAACTCTTTGTTTGAAACTCGTAGACAATGATTGTGTTAAAATAAAATTTCGGACTTCCATTGTCTTTATTTATTTTAAAAACACGACGTTTCGGTTAGTAAGTATCTCTAACCGTTATCTAGGCTACTACTTATACTACTTGGTGTGCAGTCAGGTGTGACGGCCCGCCCCCTTTTTAATCCTAAGATGCCTGTTGACAGAAAACTTCTTTATTCTGCATTATAAACGCAGCTTCAATAAAGTTTCGTTTTCGCCAATGCGACTCCTTATGTAAAACTTTAGCTTCTGACCACATTTTTTATTTTATTTTGGTGGTTACGTTATGACAAACTTACATTAGTTTACTATATGGTTTTCCGAATTTAGTAGCCTATAATTTCCTCAATAATTTGTGTTATAACCAAAAACTCGTAAAAGCTTTAGTTTCTGTGATATTAATAAAAACTGTTTTCAAGGTTGATATATCATGGCATCACTTGAAGTGTGCTAATAGGCTAGCTAGCAAGGTATCAGATCCGTCATGGATCCATTTATTTTTAATTGGGAACATTCTTTTCTAATCAAATATAAATAAATTTCATTTTTGGCTTTGAAAATTTACCCTTTTTGAATCTTCACCATGTATTATTGCAATACTTTGATCAAGTTTTTCGCAGTTTACTTGAAATTTCGGGCAAAGCAAAGCCCCTATATGTATGGGTTCGGCTCATCAAAAGACATATACATGATTAGGTAAACTTTAAATCTTTCCTTTGTGTGGTTTTTTCTGTGTAGTTTCTACGAGATTTTCCTGTGCGGCTATTCCCTGTGCGCTGTTGTTCTCTGCGCTTTTTGTCCGTTGAGTTATTTTCGCAACTCTGATAAAGCAAGTCAACAAAAGTAATATTTTTTTCAGCCTTTAGCTTATCTCTAGTAGCTGCCAGACTTTAAACCTTCCCTATTACGGTGGCTCTAAAATAGTGATGGGTTGCCTTTGCTTTTTGAAAGTTACTTTTGGGATGAAGCAGCTTGTAATGCTAATGGTCACAAAAAGCAGTTTTTTTAAAAGGCATTTTTAAGTACTGAAAAATTTTTCGATGCAATGTAAAAAGCTGTCTGGTTAAAGGTTTTTTGACGGAAAGGTAAATGTAAAAAAAGTAGGTGAGAATCTTTTGGTCATCAACTTTTTTTGAGATAGAATTGTAAAACTTGAAGAATAAAACTGCTTTTAAAAAGCTACTCTTTAAAACTGCCTTTTGGAAAAAGAAGTTTTGGCGGTCACTACTCTGAAGGAAGTTATTACCTTGGTTCAAAAAGCTTGAATTAAAAAGAGCAACGCCTCGCTAAAAAATAATAAAAATAATTCTGAGAGTAGTTAGTCACAGTGTAGTATCCTACATTGTTACCTAAACCATAACAAATAGCATGAGCCAACGAAAAAAAGTTGTCTCAAAAATAATGATATGGACAGTAACTTTAATATACGTACGCAGCTAAATAATAGTGGAGTATAATGGGAGGATTAAGAATTGGTTTATCAAGGTTAATTTATATCCATTAATATAACAAATAAGGTGGCATTGATAGAGAATGTCACAACAAATTACAAAGTCTTTCTTGTAAAAGATACTTATTTTAATTTAATTTTCTTTTTGTTTTGGCTATCTCACTCCAGTTAAAGGGAGTATGGAGGAGCTGCGAGCTGTGAAGGAGTTGAATAATCTAAAGGAGTTTAAAACAACAGGTGAAGTTTAATATTGTGTTGCTCTTAACAAATGCCCTAAATATTATACAACCTTAAAGGCTCACTAAGGCTGAAGGCACAATTAAAAATGCAAGCAACTTAATACAAAAGGTTGACATTAATGAAGGGCCCTTAAAATAGTTTGTTAGTTGTTTTCATGCAAGGTCTTTATGATTTTACACAGGTTACCTACAGAATGTGAACGGTCATTGAACCTGACTGGCCAACTATAATGAGATTAAAAAATCCTCGTTATGAAGAGACGTGCCTCAATCAATTTCGAACGGACTCTGGAGACAATAGTTTGAGGCTTGAAACAGAAAAAATATATTTCGAAGCGTTGCCAAAAACTTAATAGTTTTTTTGGTCCTTTTCTCTAACCCGCGAATAGTCAAACACGGGTATTTAGTGGCTTGTATTTTTAATTTTGCTTGGACCTTAAGAACGACACACCAGTGCGTAAGCCTTGGTCTAGCTTCATTTTTTGCAGCTTTTATTTCCTCGTTTCTCTAATAGAAGAAAATAGAGACACAAATTGTATCTTCATCTCTTTCTATTAGAGAAAGAGGGAAATAAAAATGAGCGGAAAGAAGTGAAATTATGGACCAGGCCCAAGCGAGACCGTAAATGATAGGTAATTGGGCAAACTTCATATTTCACAATATAAAATTGACATTTGCCTTATTAGAGTAACATATCACTTCTGCATTCGCTTAAGCAACACGTCATTTATTTGTTTATTTATTTTTTCCGTTTTGGCCCGCCTTGGATTACCTAGGGTTACTGCATCCTTCAAACCTGGCGTCTTGGTCAGGCTTTCAGGATACCGTGACCCTAGGTTTATTTTATCTCAATTTAATATAAAAAGCTTAAAATGTTTGGTTTCTGTCAAAAAAATTGCTCTCTTGCAAATCCCCATCATATATAAAATTGACCATTAAAAATTTATAGCATCATGATGTTCGGCGCGGCGCCGCGTAAAAAGCAGTCCCTCTCCCTAATGTTGGCGGGTAGACGGAATATTGGGCGGTTAGTTAGGAGATTTAGACTTTGGTTGAGGACTTCTTTAGACTCCCACCCTCCCAATACTAGGCCTACGCGACGCCGCAGCCACTGGCTGGTGCATTAGAAAAATGTATAAATTTTTTTCCAAAGCTCCCCTGGAGCATGATGATATTTTGGAAAGGGGGAAAGATCCTTTACTTCTTTCTTAAAAAAACAATTAAACAAAGTCACACCACACATGACCCAAACATCTTAACCAAATGCCTGCTGACTAAAATTGTAATTAACAAAAAATGTTTATCTTTTATAATTAGTTTTTTAAACATGTTTTATTTTAAGTTATTGAAAATTTCTAAAACTTTTAGATGACTTGTTAATGGACCCTTGAAAATGAGCAAAAAGCTCGAAACCGGTCGGAAATCATTTTATATAATAAACCACTAAACAATTTTTGGATAATTTTTTCAAAAATATAAAGAAAGAAAAGTGTGGAGTAAAGGATCTTGCTCCATTTTCAAAATAAAAAATTTATATTGTACAAATACTCTTGTTTTTATAAAATTTGATAAGATTTTACAGAATACATAAAGGAAACTTGTGCATGATATTATCTTGACTAGTTTATTATTATTTATAGCTTAATCTTTCATTTAGAAAAAAATATAATAATTCTTTTCGCAGCCATGTCTTTTGTTTTTTTGTTGCATGTTTTTATATTCGTAAAATCAATGTTTTTGTTTTTATATCCTCGTATTTATCGACTACCGATAATAATTGCTTTTATGCATATTACTATCATGACTACTTTATATTATTATTTATAACTCTTTCTTTAATTTAGAAAAATATATTATGTTGTATATTTTTATTTTCCTAAATTCAATATGTTGTTTTTGGTTAATATTTCCAGCTTCGTATTTTATCGACTGTCGAAAATAATTGCCTTAATTTCTATAGTGTATTGTTACAGTTTTTCTTTTTATTCGCTGATTAATAGAAGCCATAAAAGATCAACAAAAAAAAACATACTGGAACTCGTTCCTTTCTATTAGCTATCAAATCAAAACTTAATAAAATTGATGGTCTTTTATTCGAAAAAAAATAATACTAAGTAATAGGTACAATTAATAGGGAATAAAAGGAATAAACGCGAGTCCAGTTGACCTCAACTAGAAAAATTATATAATGATATATTGGATCAATGGTATCGTGAAATGGTTTACATAATACAGCGTGTCTCATTCCTTGTAGTTTTTATTATCTATACTCAAAATAGCGCTGGTTTAAAATCACGCTGGTTTAAAATAGCACGAAACACAATTGCGCTATTTTAAGATTGCGCTGATATAAAAGAGGTAACCTGATCTGACATCCACCTGTCGACGGTGGATGATGAACCGAACCGAACCGTAACCTAACTTGATCTAATCTGACCTAATCTGACAACCTTGTTTTTCAAACACTTATAACGCGTTGCTTGCATCTCGAGGAAAGGTTGGGTTGCAGGTGAGGTTGGGTTGTCAGGTTAGGTTAGATTCATTTCGGCTCGGCTAGGTTAGATTAAGTCAGGTTACGACAGGTGGGTGTTAGGTCAGGTTTTCTTTTCTTTCGATATTGGCTCAATATTTTAAACCAGCACTATTTCAAACCAGCGTTATTTTAAACCAATTACGTTTCAACGAACCACAGAAAACCGGCAAATGCGGAAAACACGAGAGACTCTTGATGCCGATGCCGTCCCAATCGAATCCGTGCGCGCCAGTGGCGCACAAGAGGCTCGCGAACAGCGGGCGAAAAACAAAAACGAGGCGCGTTCGCGACGTATTTGGTGTATACGCGGCATAAAGTTTAAACTGTTTACATCTGAAGACTTTATGGGATTAACGAGCTGCTTGCAATGTCGTGTACAATTATAAATGAAGCCAATGGAAGCCAGAAACAGTTTTTAAATAAAAAAAAATTTCATTTTCCACAAAATTATAAAAACTGCAATACATTACAAAAACCGAAATATTTGAGGTTAAGTATCGAAAATTAATAGTAGAATAAATAAAATATGTTCCGTGGGTCCTGCTTATTGAAAATTTAATTTAAATAATAAAACATGAACGCACCCAGGGGTGGGAGGGGGCCGGGCCCCGAGGTATAAGATTTTTTTGAATATTTTCCACATATTCATTAAACAAAAAGATAAAATAACGTGCTGTTGTACAGGGTTTTCCAGTATATTTTTACACCACATCTAAAACGTTATTTGAAAGATATCAAAATATAATAAATACAAAAGTTTCATATTTTTTTACGAAATTTAAGAATCTTAGGGTCGGAATGTCAAAAAAAAATTGTAAATGTCAAAATTTGATAGGTCGATGGTTTTTTTTTAAATTGGACACATTTTAGATTTTTACTTTTCTTCTTGATTTCAAAAATATATATGTCAGGATTATTTCGTCTATTAGTTTTGGAGATATATGTGTTTAAAAATTTTAAAAACTTAAATTGATACTCTTTAAAACATCAAGGCAGCCATGAAAAAGACAATCTCATTGACACAAAAAGTGATACTGTTGCTTTTGTAAGGTATAATTTATTAATATTTATCATCCGTGGTGATTCTGCGCAGTAATGTAAGGCGCTACGTAATAGATAGAGTGCGCAGAATTTCCATTGTGAATGTCGGTTCTATTTTCTCTTGTAGAATTTGAAGTGTTTCCAGCTTGTTCAAATTCTACAAGAGATAATAGAACAGACATTCGTCGATCTCAATGGAAACTCTGCGCACTCTAGCTATCAAGCTATTCACAGGAAATTTATAAGAATTATTTAAAATTGAATTTCAAGGAGGCTATGTAGAAAATTAGCAATGAAATAAGATATCTTTTTCTAAAAAAAATTGTATTATCGTTTGTTCATCATCATTACTGCGCAGTCACCACAAATGGTAAATATTAATAAAAAAATACCTTTCAAAAGAAACAACATCACTTTTTTTGTCACTGCGATTGTCTTTTTCATGGCTGCCTTGATTTTTAAATAGTATCAACCTAAGCTTTTAAAACTTTTAAACGCATATATCTCCAAAACTAATACACGAAATAGTGAAATCAGGAAGAAAAAATATTTTTTTTTGTTTTCAATTAAAAAAAAAACATAAACTTAGATTTTTTTTACATTCTGACCCTAAAAATCCTAATGAATTATGAAACTTTTGTATTTATCATATTTTGATGTATATTCATAATATAACGTTTAAGATATGGTGTAAAAATATACGGGAAAACCCTGTACAGTTGTCTTGCTTTCACTAATGGGTCTTAGAATCCAACGCTTGGCATGAGTCGATTCGCGATCACATAAGACCGTGTCTCTCCTACACCAATTGAAAACGTTATTTACATAATATATAGAATTTACCTTAACGGTTTTTTCAGGTATTTATTTGTAATTTATCAAACATATTTACCGAAAAATTCACTTAATGTCTTTTTGAATTTATTATTTATTTAATACCGAAAAAAAATGTGTGTCTATATTTTACGCTGAAAATAGATTATATAATTTTACCACCATAATAACTATGATAAAAAGAGACTTCTTGACCAGTAAAATCGTACTCGAAATGAGTTTTATAATTAATTAATAAGTTTTTCCTGTCTTACCTAAACTAAGCCCATGTATCTTGGCCCTGCACGGTTCCATCGGAGCACCACTTCTAAAATGACATCTCTGTGTCTACTACCTCTGTGCCAGATTTCATTAAGGTATGCAAAAATGCAGAACATACCCTAAATTTTCTTCTTAGGCTCGGAACAACGAATTCAAAACACAATTTTTCAGAAAATCCAATGGATTTTCTGTCGTTTTTGTCATTTCTTAGCCGGTAAATAAAATGCACTTTGTCGTCGCAAAGCTTATTTTTTATGTACATTACAAATGTAGTGCTTTTCTATCGATTCTGCAAACAAACGTGGGCAATATTCTTGTTGTTTTCCCAGTAGTTGTTTGTCTAGGCTAGGATAAGCTTTATATGATGATATATCTTATATATAATGAGAGAAATATAAGGTAAAGCTAATGACACATAGCCTCTTTAAAATGAAAGTACCTGGTTTATTGAGGCATTTGCAAATTTCGATTTCGAAATTTTGGGCCTTTTTTTCTAAAGTTATTAAGAGAAAGTTAAAACTGATTATGAAGTATTATGTAAGATAATTTATAAGGTGACATTAGTTTTGTCAAAATCTGACATAATAATTTATTTTAAACTACGTAAAATTTTGGCGCTAGTTTGAATATCATTCGCCAAACCCTACAAACTTTAGAACCTATTTATTTCTTTATTTATTTAACGAACTGTACCTCTCGCTTTTTTAACCAATTTGTGTATAATATTCTTTTTTGTTAACGCTATTTTGCGCGATAAATTTTCAAAAATTAAACCTAGGAACTTAAAATTTGCTATAATTCAAAGACGACACATGTCATTTTGTAGAATATTTTTTGCTTTGTCATAAAATTAATCTTATTAGTATTGCAGTTATTTTTTTTATATTTGCAAAGACTTATGAATTTCTCTTTGTTTTTTAATTTTAGACCGTTTTAACCAATGTTAGGTGCATTACAACAGCGTCCCCTACAATAAAGTTAAAACTATTAATTTAGTAATATATAAAAAGGTTCGGCAAAGTGAGACAGATTTAGTGGAATTCAGTACCATGGTTTAAAATTATGGCGATTTTTGTAAATATGCGTGCTATTTCCATTGAGATATTTGCTTGCTTTTTTTAAATATTTTCCTCATCCTCTTAGGAAGGTCAAACTTAAAAAAATATATTTTGGACTCTTCTTGAAAAGATAGCAGTTCAGAAACTGTCAAAAAATATTAGGCCAAAAATTTTTTAAATGAATTATTTCAGAGGCCGTTTGCAATCGTTCCAAGTTTGTCCACTAGGCTACAGTCCCGCAGGTTAATGTGAACAACAGTTTCTAGGCTTTCCTAATTTACGTTAAGAATCTAGATCTTCAGCCCACGTTGCCAAACTTCATCATTCCTTCTACCTCTTTTACTTAACTCTTCAATTTTTTACTTTTAAAGCGATACAATTCTACTTCCTTAAAATCAAGTAGCAATCATATTAACACGAAGAGGATAAAGCCATCGCAAATATGATATTACACTTCTTGCGTGAAATGCTTATTCAAAACTTTATTCCGAATCATATTTTTCTAGCATTCCCTTTTACATCAAACCCACTCGAGTTAAGAGTAACCAAGAGTAACGACCACGAACGAATTCGTCCGAAGGCCGTTTGCAATCGTCCCAAGCGTATCCATTGGGCTATAGTTGCGCAGGTGTTTTTACTCTAAAATCAAATAGCAGCCATATCTTGCGAAAAATCATATTTCAAAACTTTATTCTGAATAATATTTTATAAGCAGATTCTTTTACATCAAATTCACTTGAGTAACCAAAACAAACGAACATAAGCGAATTCGTTCGGAGGCTGTTTGTAATCGTTCCAAGCATATCCACTGGGCTACAATTGCGCAGGGTAATGCAAACAACTGTTTCTTTCTAGGAATTCCCAGTTTACCGTAAAATCCAGATTTCCATGATAGCTATTGGCCTACAGCTGATGGGTCGGTTGAGGTAAACAATTGTAGCTTTCTAGTATTTCCCAATTTACCTTAAAATCCAGATCTTAATCCTCTCACACGCCCACGGTGGGTTTTCACCAGTTGTTCAAGGATCAACATTTATTCCTTTTATCTCTTTGACTTGCCTCTTCACTTTTTAGCTTTTAGTAATAGCAGGCATATTTGCAATAACAAGAAAAAACCATCGCGAATATGGCATCGCGGTCTTGTTTTATTAGCAGAGGTTTTAACATCAAACTCACTCAGGTAACCACGAGTATCGAGCACAAACGAACTCGTTCAAAGGCCGTTTGCATCTATTCAAACCTTGTCTATTGGGCTACAATTACTCCGGATTATGTAAAAACCGATTACTATTTTAGGCTTTCCCAACTTACCTTAAAATCCAGATCTTCATGATCACTATTGACTCTACAACCTACGGTGGGTTTTGTCCTCATCAAGGATTAATTTTCATTAATTCTTTGATTTGACTCTTCAATTTTTTACTCTTATAGCAATACAATCCTACCTGCTTAAAATCAAGTAGCAGGCATATTTGCCATAAGAGAAAAAGCCGTCGCTAATTTGACATCACGTTTCTTGCAAAAAACCCTATTTCAAAACTTTCTTCCGAAAAATATTTTACTAGCTGATACTTTTACATTAAAAACAGTTGAGTAACCAAGAAAAACGAGCACGAACGAATTTGTTTGGGGGCCGTTTGCAATCGTTGCAAGCATGTCCACTGGGCTACAATTGCGCAGAGTAATGTAAACAACTGTTACTTTCTAGGCTTTCGTACTTTACTATAAAATCCAGATTTCCATGATAGCTATTGGTCTACAGCTGTTGAGTAGGGTGAGGTAAATACTTGTAGCTTTCTAGTATGTCCCAATTTATCTTAACATCTTTTATCCTCTCACAGGCCCACGGTGGGTTTTGACCACGAATTCAAAGATTAACATTTATTCCTTCTATCTCTTTGACTTGACTCTTCACTTATTAACGTTTAGTAATAGCAGGCATATTTGCAATTGCAGAAAAAGATCGTCGCGAATATGGCATTACGTGTATTGGAGAAATCCTAATTCAAAACTTTATTCCGAATCATGTTTTACTAGCAAAGGTTTTAACATCAAACCGACTCAGGTAACCAAGAGTATTCAAACCGTGTCTATTGGGCTACGATTACTCGGGATTATGTAAGAAACGACTACTAGTTTAGGCTTTTCCAATTCACCTTAAAATCCAGATCTTCATGATCACTATTGACTCTACCTACAGCCTACGGTGGCTTTTGACTCTTATAGAAATAGATTCCTACTTGCTTAAAATCAAGAAGCAGCCATATTTGCCATAACAGAAAAAACCATCGCTAATTTAGCATCACGTTTCTTGCGAAAAACCCTAATTCAAAACTTTATTCCGAAAAATATTTTACTAGCTGATAATTTTACATTAAACTAACTTGAGTAACTAAGGAAAACGAGCACGAATAAATTTGTTCGGAGGCCGTTTGCCATCGTTCCAAGCATATTCACTGGGCTACAGTTGCGCAGGGTAATGTAAATAACTATTGCTTTCTAGGCTTTCGCACTTTACCATAACATCCGGATTTCCATGATAGCTATTGGCCTACAGCTGTTGGGTAGGGTGAAGTAAACAGTTGTAGCTTTCTAGTATGTCCCAATTTACCTAAAAATCCAGATTTATTCCTTCTATCTCTGTGACTAGACTCTTCACTTTTTGACTTTTATTTATAGCAAGCATATTTGCAATAACAAGAAAAAACCGTCACGAATATTGCATCACGTGTCTGCAAAAAATCCTAATTTAAAACTTTTTACCGAATCATATTTTACTAGCAGACGTTTTAACATCAAACCCACTCGAGTAACGCAAAAAAACGGGCACAAACGAATTCGTTTTGAGGCCGTTTGAAATCGTTCAAATCGTGTCCACTAGGATACGATTGCGCGGGTTGGTGTAAAAAGCTATTGCTTTTTAAGGCCTTTCCAATTTACCTCAAAATCCAGATCTTCATGATCGCTATTATTGGATCTACTTTTATTCCTTCTCTGATTTGACTTTTCAATGTTCAATGCAGCCATATTTGCGATCAGGAAAAAAACCATCGCTAATTTGGCATCAAGTTTTTTGCGAAAAATCTTAATGCAAAACTTTATTCCTAATCATATTTTATTAGCAGATGTTTTAACATCAAACCTATTTCAGGAACCAAGAGTAACGAGAACGAACAAATTCGTTCAGAAGACGTTTGCAATCGTTTAAAACATGTCCACTGGGCTCCAATTGCGCGGGTTGATGTAAATACATGTTGATTTTTCAGGCTTTCCCATTTTACCTTAAAATTCAAATCTTCATGATCACTATTGGCTCTACAGCCTATGGTGGATTTTGATCTGTTCAAGGATCAACTTTCATTCCTTCTTTGACTTTACTTCTGAACAATTTTTTACTCTCAAAAGCAATACAATCCTACTTGCTTAAAACCAAATAACAGCCATATTTGCCATAAGAGAAAAAACCTTCGCTAATCTGGCATCACGTTTCTATGGAAAAATCATATTTCAAAACTTTATTCCGAATAATATTTTAATAGCAGATTTTTTTACATCAAACCCACTTGAGTACCCAAGAGTTACGAGCACGAGCGAATTCGTTCGGAGGCCGTTTGCAATCGACAGCATTTCCACTGGGATACAGTTGCGCAGGGTGATGTAGTGTGATGTACTGTTACTTTCTAGGCCTTCCCAATTTACCGTAAAATCCAGGTATACAATCCCACGCCCACGGTGGGTTTTGACCTGTTCAAGGATCAACATTCATGCTTCATTCTATTCGACTTGACTCTTCACTTTTTGAAGGAAGTTGGGTTAAAAAAGAAAATAAAAATTTTAAATAATAGAAAAATATTTTATTAAAAGTTTACAAAAACTAAAAAAGAGGGAATATAAACTTTAAAAAGAGAAAAAAGAGAAATATACATTAAGGTAGTATCAAAAATTAGAAACAAAAAATTTTACAAAGAAAAACTAGCTTTTACCCTTTACCCTAAAATTTATATTTATTGTTTCCGTTTATTGTTTTTTATTTTTTATTTTGTTCATTTATGTGTCAGTGTTGATGTGAAAGGACTAACTTCCACTTCCTACAAACGTTTCTTAAACGCTTAAAATTAAAAAAGCAATAAGTTTTTACTTATTAGGGGGAAAACAAAACATATATTGAAAGAATCAAACAGAATACTGCAACTTTACAGTAGGACCCCACTAGATGAACAGAAACTCCAGATTCCAAATGACCTTGTTGTCAGACAACCTTGGAGTCTACCGATGTATGCTGGCTGATGGTTTCTCTGCTGAGACAGGCCAAGAAATGAAAACCTGAATCTGAATTTTATAGCAATACAATCCTACTTGAGTAGAGTAAAATCAAGGAGTAGCAATATTTGCAATAACGGAAAAAAACCGTCGCGAATATGGCATCACGTTCGTTGGGAAAATCCTAATTTAAAATTTTATTCCGAATCATATTTTACTAGCAGACCCTTTTGCGACAGCATAGTCTGTTCTATTTTATTTGCAGTCAAAGAAAGATAAAATAATATTCTTTTTCTTTTACTTGGGGAATAAGCTTTGTGTATTGTACAGGGCGATGATAAAAATTAAAATCAAATCAACTTGAAACGAGTGATAACTAGAGACTTTATAGGTATGTTTCTATACTTTAACGGTGATTTTGTTTTATTTTTCCACATCCATATGGCCCCAAAATACTGTAATTGGCTCTTAAGTTGTAGATTTGATTTTGGATAAAAATAAGAATCTAAAAAGTTTGATGATGTGAAGCACACAGAATAAGATACACGAAAAAGGCAAAATAAATAAAAAAAATTAATTTAAAGATGACGTTTTTTGTATTTATACAACCCCTCTATACTGTTACTGAGCGCAGTATAGTTGCATTTTAATAGTTTGGGAAGTATGAATTTTTAAACCTTGGCCATATTATAAAGCTAATTTCATATTTTTGAGAGAATTTTTTCTTCGCTGGCTTATGATGGTTATTGTAATAACTATCAAACATTTATCGCAAAAATTATTAAATGAACTGTAGGTAGTTAGCCGCACTTTTTTCCAAAATTGAACACAAGATGCGCTTTTTTGCATTTAAATAGCTTTATTATACCGCAAAAAAATATAAAGTTTAAAATTGTTGGTATATGGAGCACATGGAATTAGATGTACCACCCAAAAATCTAATCTAAAATTTTTTTGAAAATCAAAGCGACATGTGGTTTTTGGCATGTAGATGGCCCCAGCAACTGGACGCTTGGTTTTGTAAATTGTATAACTAATATGAATTTTTAAAAATTGGCCATATTACACTTAGATAATAATATTTTAATATTTCATAATTAAGTTTTTCCAGAACTCAGACCAAAATTTGGCTTTTCCTTTTTTATAGGTTTTATAGCTTATAAACTATAAATTTTTAAAGGTCCCCAAGTAACAATTTAGGGCATGTTGGCAAGCTGAAGGGTCAAAATTTCCAATCCCTTGTCAAAACTACTTTTTTCCTTAAAAAATTACTTTGCAGTTAAAGGTTTATAAGATATGTCATAAACTGGAACAAATAACCCAAGAAATTTTTAAGAATTCTTTTAGGAAAAACTTTCAAATTTTTTCCTTCTTTATAAGTCTTTAAACTCGTTTCAGCTATAAAGGCAAAGTAACGACACAGTTTGTGCTAAACCTGACCTAGTATTCTACTTTGAGGTTCTCGATTTCCCCAGGCATTTTTAAGACAAGATAGCTTGTAAATAGTGTATATTTTGACCTTAAAGACTTTTTGAAAGTTAAGAACTTTTTTGTTGGCTCTGTAAGTTAGAGTTACTTATTTTTGACCTAAATGAATTCCTTCAAGGGACCTAAATGAATTCCTTCAAGGCAGGGCTCATTTTGGTTAAGTTACAGGTTGAACATTATTATTTTTATTAAATAAGTACAACCTAAAACGCATCGTTGAACTATATAGGAAAATCTGCCATTTTATTTAACCATATGGAAAGTTCGGCGTTGGCTAGGTTAAAAGTTGCACTTTATTTTGTCCTGATAAAAATTACGTATAGGAAGTTGAAAACAAGAAAGATCATTTTCAGATGACGTCACAATACAAACAAACCAATTTGAGGTTAACTGCAGTGTTTTTTTTTACTAAATTCTAAAATAGAGACAATGTAAAGTTTTTTCGGATTCCTGCTGCATTGAAAAGTGCAGGTGACAGTCAAAATGCCTTATCAAAACAGAGGCAGGAAATGTGGAATAAAGCCCTTAGAAGAGGAGCATTTAGTGAATCTCAAGTAAAGCATGCTCCACACACTTCAAAACAGGTAATAAATTCTAAAAAATAGCCCTTTGTTTATATTGGTTAAAATTGTTTTGTATTCAGGAAGAACTGCTGATTTTCTAAATAAAGATCATGATTGGATTCCCTAACTATAATCCTCTAGCTGTGACTGCCACACAAATTAATAGAGAGCATCAAAAAAGAGGAAGCTCCTTGAACTTGATGCGGTAAGTCTGTGTACATATAGCTAACACTGCCATTCTTAATGAAAATATCATATCTACATAGGAATCCCTATGTAGTTATTGGTTTCCCATTAAGCATGACAGTACAAGGGTTTATGTTTAGAGAAAGCAGAGGAAATCCGAAAATTTGGACATGTATGTCAATATTTTGTAGATGTATTTTCATGAGAGCAACCATGAGGGGGCTCGAGGCCCTGCCCCCCTATAGCCTAAGTTTTGAGAAATATTTTATAAATTAAAAAGCCTCATCCATCATGTTAAGGACTGAAAGCTAGGACTAAATAAGGATTTTGAAGTCGATAAGTGAAAAACTACATTTAACCGAGAAGTGCTCAGCTACTCTTAGTCAGTGTATAATTTTTTTCTCAGGAATATATAGCACAGGACACTATAGAGTACCCTAAAACACATTACAGGACCAACACAGTTGGTGCAGGTGGTCACCTCTAGGCTTTAACTAGATTTGTTTTGCTAAATAAGTATTATTTTTTTTAGCAAGAACTGCAGACTCCAGCGACATAAAATTATGAAAAATGTAGTGCAAAGTGATTTAGACAAAATGTGATATAATATATATGATATAATGTAATTTCTACACTTTATTGTTTTTTTAAAAATTATATTATTATTGAATTTTATCGAAACAGTACTTACTTTTTTATATAAAAGCTTTAATTTATTTTTTTTTAAACCCTATAATGGCTGGTTCAGCTTTAACATTTTCCTTACACAATTTGAATTTCCTAAGCCAACTGGGACTAACTTATGATAAAATTCTCTTTTTAGTTTTTTACTTAGACTTTATGTACGAACAATATTTTATACCATTAAAAAAGCAATACTTTTGCACAAAAAGTTATCTTACATTAGTCTGAGTTGCCTTCTCGTAAGTTAAATTATTGTCAGGTAAATTGTGGGGTGAAGCATGGCCGCACCCAGGATGCCCCGAGGCCCCCCCACATATTTCATGAAAAAACACAAAAATAGCTTAACATTCGACATCATGAGGCTGCCGCCCCCCCCCCCCCCAATAGGTCTCGGGTCCCCCCAAGACCTATTCCTGGGTGCACACTAATAATATAGAGATATAATTTGTAATCTTTTATTACAAGTAAGATATGCAGGTACAGTTTTAATGTAATCTAAAGAAAATTATTCTATTTTACACGTACCTAAGATCTGATTTTAATATTTATATTATATCAGAAAATAAAACTGCACTTTTTTAGTGTCGCACATATACAAAATACATAGTTCACAACATTTCGTTAAGATATAAAAATTGGGTTGTATTCCAATGGCTTCACTCTCAAGTTCTGGGAATGTTTTACCTGAAATTAAAAAAATGATATAGTATTTTTTTTTTAATATTTATTTATTTATAAAAGAAAATTACACTCATAATACCATAATAAAATACCTATGTAAATAAATAAATAAATATGGAGAATATCATATATAAAGAAAATTAAAAATGACCAAATGCAACAAGTATATACCCATTGACAGGAGAGGGACTGCAAAGGAAAATACTCTGCCAATATATGGGCCCCTAAGCTCACACTAGGTACTATAGTTATAGTGTACGTGTGAGCTAATATAACTAAAAACTGAAATATATTTTATTCAACTCCAGACTAAATTACCTTTTGTTTGATACCACACAAGCCATGTTTTGACTTAAACTCAAATTTTTGAAATCTACCCCCACCCTTAAAAAAAACAAAAACTAAAATGTATTTTGTTAAACTCCGGACTCAATTATCTTGCGTTTGATATCACACACGCCATATTTTCACTTAAACTCTAATTTTTCAAATATACCCCCACCCTTTTTTTTAAATAAATTAAAATGTATTTTATTTGCCTGCGGACTCAATTACCTTTCGTTTGTTCGTAAAAGTCATGGATTCTACGAAAATATTTCCGCGGCAAGTTTTTTTCATCACCATTTTTTTTCACAACTGGTTAAACACCAATCAACCATTATTATTGTGTTCCTCTTTGTTTATTTTATTTAAAAATGTTTTCATTTCTTTCTATTCTGACAGATGTAGGGGGCGCCACAATACAGGGACACCAGAAGGCATTTTTACTTTTTTTGAACCATATAGGCTAAACTGAAGTTGAAAACTTGCCTAAACAGAGACTTATTGTTTGAACCTTGGTCAAAGTCTCATTTAGGTTAGTTAGACATGGAACACAAACTGTGCTAATTACCTATTTTCTCCTTCCAAATTACCTTTGTTTTTGTCCCCACTTTGGGAAAATGTCGGGAAATTTCCCTACTTTTTAACCTTTTATTTTGTTATAGGGAAAAATTACTCTCTTATTTTAAGTAAACTTTACCTAATTTTAACCAAAATTGTTACTTGGGTTGCTCTCGTTGCAATTCGATATGAATCGCAATCGGTTTCAACTTTTCGACTTTGCTGAAATACATTCCACCCAGACTTAAATCCCGAAATAGTTTCTATGCACGTATATATATTATCTACACTATATTTAAGTCATTTATTTAAATTGAATGCTACAAGCTTCCGCCATATTGGATTCAAAACATATAGATTAAAATAAAATAAATCTTTTTTTGGAAGTTAAACGATTTTATTTAAAAACTACAGCAAAAAGTCAAAAATAATTTGGCAGATTTCTGTTTACTAGAGTCTAGATTTAAGAATAGCGTTAATGGCACATTATATATTTTTAGGTGTCAAGTTATTTTTTACTCTTTAGTTCAATTTTTGAATAAAATCGTTTTATTTAATTTTTAATTTTTTAGTATTAATAATAAATCAAATTGCAGGATACATAATTAATGCTTTCGCATCCTTTATATTTCTATCGATGTCTCATTATTATAAGACTTTCCTGTAAATTGTGTACAATCCAATTCCTCAATCCTAAGTCCACTGAATTTACCACTTTGCACAGCTCAACCGCCCCCAACCCCCGTGTCTTTTTCACAAAGTTTTATTGTCACAAATCATAAATCTGTACACCACATGTTCGTATCTATTAGGATTTCAAAGTTCTATTTTTACCCCCTTTACACTCCTCACTCACACATACCTTGAAATTCCGGAACAAAAACCAACATTTTGCTTTTCGGAATTTGAATGGATCTAGCAAACTACAACTTGATGCTTTGGTTCATAAGATTTATGGTTTATAAACTATAAATTTTTAAAGTTTGCTATATGGAGTCCCTTGGAAGTAGATTGTTAAAAGTTAATGTAGAGTTTTAATAACTATAATTTTAAATAGCTTTTTTGGCACAATCTAGGTATATAAAATTTCCTTATTAATTAAAGTACAACTTTGGCGATTGATGCATAAAATAACTAAACTTTGGTACTCTTTTGGAGAAGCTAAAAGTAAAAAATAATAATTATTAAAAGTTTTAAAAAATCTAATTCTGAAACCCGTCAATGATTCATCTATCCTACCCCAGTGAGGTGAGATTGACCATGGTATATATGAGAGATGAATTTGGGTACTTTGCTTTTCCTTTTAATTTTCGGCAAAGGTTAATATAACTTTTGCCACTATTTTGTAACCACCGCTTGCTAAAAGGCATTGCAACCAATCCGCTTCTGGGGGGCATCCAATATGATAGCATTATCTGTGGAAGATGAAGATTTAACTGAATGGCTCTGTGTACTTACCTTTTTCTTTGCCAAATTGGATGGATAGACGAAAGACGATTTTTAGGTTCGGCTGACATCAAAACACACTGTGGTGGGCCAAAAAAGAACGGACAATTTTTTTTTCATTATAACTTTTGAACTATACCATCGAATTTAATGTGATAAACTGCACTTGCCAGAGAATTAATCAGAGTTTTGTATAAATTAATCTTTTTGTCCGCCATGTCAAAATTCAAGATGGCGGATGGAATTAAAATGTACCCTTCAAAGATGCTCGTTTATTCTTGTGTTGCTAAAATGTTTGAACTATTTTTTACATCAATAAAAAAGCTGCGTTCCTGCCACGCTCAACAAGGTAGGAATCAGCGAAATCGGTTTAGTGGTTCTAAAGAAATATATTTTTGTTTCAACCATTATTTTGAATATTATACGATTGCCTTGCCAATCATGTCTACATATATTTCCTTATAAATTCATTACTACTGAACCGATTTTGATGAAATAAAAAACATGAGAATTGATTGCTTTTTAAAGATCATGATCAAAATTTACAGCCATCTCAAAACTTAAAATGGTGGACAGAATCATACTTGATTCTGTAAAATATTTTAGTTTTTCGTTTAACTTATAGAAAAGCGTTACTTTTGCCCAGCACAATAAGGTACAAATTGGTAAAATGGACAAGTGGTTCTCACAAAATCTATTTTTGTCTCAGCCATTGTTTTACAGATTCTACGATTGCATTGCTAATCCTGTCGCATTAATTTCCTTATAAACTTATTATTACTGAACCGATCGTAGTGAAATAAAAGAAATCATGGTGAGAATTGATTGTTCTTAAAGATTATAAACGAAAGTTGCCGCCCTTGAAAGAGGCACGTTTATTCTTAATTTCCAAAAACGTTTTAGTTTTTTTTTTATTTATAGAAAAGCACTACTTTTCTCCCGCAAAACAAGGTGCAAAATAATAAAATCGGTGTAGTGGTTCTCAAAAAATCAATACAGATAGGATTGGCAATGCAATCGTATAATCTGTAAAACAGTGGTTTAAACAAAAATAGATTATTTAAGAACCACCTCAATCTGTGAAAGAAAATTAGTGCTTTTTTATAAACTAAAAAAAAACAAAAGCGTTTTCGGAAAATAGGAATAAACATGCCATTTTGAAAAATCAAAATCAATGATTCTGTCCGCCATCTTAAATTTTAAGATGGCGATAAACTTTCATTATGATCTTTAAAAAGCAATCAGTTCCTATTAGGATTTTTATTTCAATAAAATTGGTTTAGTAGTAATGAATTTATAAAGAAATAAATGCAGACATGATTGGCAAGATAATCGTAAAATATGCAAAAAATGGTTGATACAAATTTTTTTTAGAACCACTGAACCGATTTTATTGCTTTGTACCTTGCTGTGCGTGGCAAGAATGCAGCTTTTTTACTAATTTAAAAAAATAATAAAAACATGTTCGCGACATAAGAATAAACGAGCATTTTTGAAGGGTACATTTTAATTTCGTCCACCATCTTGGATTTTCAGACAGCGGACAAAAAAATATATTTAGTCAAAACTCTGATAAATTATCTGCCAAGTGCAGTTTTTATAATTAAAATCGATTGTATAGTTCAAGAGTTATAATGAAAAATAAATTATCCGGTTTTTTTTTGGCCCATCCGGTATATCTCCAATTGCGTTGGCCAAATTTTTGTATTAGAATGACCTAGTATGTTTATTTAAACACTAAGACAAGTATTTAGATTCCACTTTTACCAAGGTTAAACTCAAATTTTCTTTAAAAATTTTTAAAATAAAGGTACAACAATGAGGCCTTAACCAGTGGCGGCTCTTGAGGTAGTGCCACGGTGCCATAACCCTACCGTAGTTTTCTGCATAAAAACGTAATTTTATTTGTAAAATATCTTAATTGGTTTTTATATTTTATGCATTTCTTTTTAATTTATATATTATGTATATGAAATTCGGTGACCCTGTGCAATGCAGTGGATCGCACTCCGACTCGATGCGAGAGCGACGCGATAAAACTCTTAGCAGCGTTGAACAGGCTGCCACTTTTCTCTTGGCTCCTTTGAATAGAGATAAATTTTATCTGCAGCCTATATGAGCGACAGTGACAGGGTTAGTGTTGGGGGTTATAAGCTTGTTTAAAGAAAAAAAATCAAAAAAATTTTGTGCTTGACGCAGGCCATCAGTTAGGCGTATTACTCGCATTGTTTTTGTGCATAGAGCATGGATTTTAATTTACGTCCGTTACAGCAGAATTTTTTTTTTGATAAATTTCATGGCTTAATTTTGGTGGGCATGAATAAGTTTTTTTTTTGATAGAATTAGAAACCCCAAACATAGTAGTTATGTTTTTTAATGACTTCTGGGTAAATATTTGGGGGCAACACCCCGATTTTTTTTTTACTGGCTCAAAATTCTGCCACTACCATGTTTTATTGACACAAGCCGCCACTGATGTTAACTGGGTTAAAGTAAACTTAACCAAACCCAAACTATGAGCCAATTAAAGGTTGAGGCGGTAAAACGTCTTGCAAACTATTACCGATAGTCCGTCTTTCCTCTTGGACCATCTAACCTCCCTTTACATTACAAAAGCGAAACGCATAGAATCCTACGACACCCTGTGTTTAAAGTATCGACTAATAGCTGTGGCTCGTCCTGTAAAGTATCATAACCCTCGAAAGGTCGCAGCGATTGAGAGTTCTTATCTTTCTGACCCTCTCCTTGCAATTCGATATAAATCGCAATCGGTTTCAATATTTCGACTTTGCAGAAATACATTCCACCCAGACTTAATTCCCGAAATAGGTTGTATGTACGTATTTGTATTATCTATACTAGTAAAGCGTATTTAAATCATTAATTTAAAATTATTGCTATAAGCTTCCGCCTTCTTGGATATAGATTAAAATAAAATAAGTATATTTTTTTTAATATAAGCGTTTAATATTCAAAAATTACACTAAAAATTAAAGAATAATTTGGCAGATTATGGTAAAAGATAGCGTTAATGACACATCATATATTTTTAATTTCGATATAGAAATCGTGGCGCGATTATTAAAGATAGATATCAAATGAAAATGTATACACGCCACGATTTTATATCGAACTTAAAAATATATAATCTGTCATTAACGCTATTGTTAAATCTAGACTATAGTTACCAGAAATCTGTCAAATTGTTTTACCTTCCTAGCCCGCGCAGCAATGGCTAAAGAAAGTATTATTTTCGACGAAAAAAATTTTTTGGAAATAATGCCAAAAATGTGTTTTTTGTGTATTTTGACCTATCTTAGCAATATCGTCGTGATGTGTCTATGTGTAAATATATTTCTGTCCGTAACACGATAGGTCGTAAGCCGCTGAACCGATTTTCATAAAATGTTCAGGTAAAATAGTGTTGAACACTCTAACAAGCTGATTAGAATTTGGTCAAAATCCATTCCATTCACGACAGTGTTTGGACAATTAAACATTTTAAAAAATTAAAATTTTTCACGGAAAATGGAATCAATATGTGGTTTTCGGATTATAGTAGACTACATTTTGCTGCATAATTTAAGTTATAACCAAAAACTTCTTAGAAGCTTTGGTTTCTGAGATATTTAGAAAAAACTTTTTTTAATGATGATATAGCATTGGCTTCACTTAAAGTGTGGTAATAGGCTAGCTAGGAAGGTATCAGATCCATCATGGATCAATTTATTTTTTTACTTTTTCCCGTTATTTTTGGATAAAATCGAACAACTTAAAAAAATATATATTTATTTTATTTTTAACTTTTTAGTATTAATAAAAACAACAAAAGGCGGGTTGCATAATTACTGCTTTCACACCCTTTCCGTTTCTAGCAATGCCTCATTATTACAAGGATTCTTTCCTGTCAATTTTGTACAATCGATGCAATTCCTCAATCCAAGTCCATTAAATTTACCCCTTTACACAGCTCAACCACCCCCAACCTTCGTGTCTTTTTTATTAAATTATATTGTCACCAGAACAAATCATAAATCTGAAAACCGCATAGAAATAAAATTTTGGACTGTTTTTATTTATTTTAAATACGACGTTTCGGTTAGTAAGCATCTCTAACCGTTTTCAAGTATAAACTGGTTTAAAATAAATAAAGACAATGGAAGTCCGAAATGTTTTTTCTACTTAATCATTGTCTACAAGTTTCAAACAAAAAAGAAAAACCGCATGTTCTTATCTATTCGGATTTCAAAGTTCTGTATTTACCCCCTTTACACTCCTCACCCACCCCTTCCATCCGGTTTCCTTTAATGAACCAGAACAAATCATAAATCTGAAAACCGCATAGAAATAAAATTTTGGACTTCCACTGTTTTTATTTATTTTAAATACGACGCTTCGGTTAGTAAGTATCTCTTACCGTTTTCAAGTGTAAACCACAATAATCTAGCAATGCCTCATTATTACAAGGTTTCTTTCCTGTCAATTTTGTACAATCGATGCAATTCTTTAATCCAAGTCCAATAAATTTACCCCTTCACACAGGTCAACCACCCCCAACCCCCGTGTCTTTTTTTTTTTAAATTAAATTGTCACCAGAACAAATCATAAATCTGAAAACCGCAAAGAAATAAAATTTTGGATTGTTTTTATTTATTTTAAATACGACGTTTCGGTTAGTAAGCATCTCTAACCTTTTTCAAGTATAAACTGGTTTAAAATAAATAAAGACAATGGAAGTCCGAAATGTTTTTTCTACTTAATCATTGTCTACAAGTTTCAAACAAAAAATAAAAACCGCATGTTCTTATCTATTCGGATTTCAAAGTTCTGTATTTACCCCCTTTACACTCCTTACCCACCCCTTCCATCCGGTTTCCTTTAATAAAATTGTATTGTCACCAAATCGAATCCTAAATCTGAAAACCACATGTTCGTATCTGTTTTGATTCCAAAGTTATGAATATACCTCCTTTACACCCCTCGCCGAACCCCTAGCACCGTTTTTTTTCATAAAATATATTCTCACCAGATCAAATCATAAATCGAAAAACCGCATCATGTAGCAGCCATTTTTAGAATCTTTGTAGAGATATTTATACAGGGTGTTTCAAAATTCAATAACATAAATTTAATGTTAAATTCCAAGTGATTGTGTGGATTGGAGAGTGATTTCAAGACAACAAGCTCATAAAAACATAGATCCACAAACGCTTAGTTTTTAAGATACAAAGTGTTAGAGTCTGATTTTTTTTAAAAATGTTTATAGCTGGTTTAGTTTTTGAGA
The DNA here is from genome assembly GCA_963576565.1 of Aspidapion aeneum. Lineage (NCBI taxonomy): Eukaryota > Metazoa > Arthropoda > Insecta > Coleoptera > Brentidae > Aspidapion > Aspidapion aeneum. Next base: position 41,334,126 of record OY755043.1, read on the forward strand.
TATTTAGCTCCAATTTGATACGTATATTTAGCTACAGGCACTACACTATTATACATGCCAACGGATAGTAATAGTTCAGTTCTGCCTATAAACCATATAAAAAAGTTAAAAAATATACCAATCAAATAAATGGATCCATGACGGATCTGATACCTTCCTAACCCATTATATCAATCTGAAAATTTCATGAAAATCGGTTCAGCGGTTTAGGAGCTATCGTGTTACGGACAGACACACACACACAAACAGACGTTACGCCGGAATTGCTAAGATAGGTCTAAATACATCCGAATAACACATTTTAGGGGTTATCTCAAAAAAAAATTATCTTTAAAAATAATACTAGCCATTGCTACGCGGGCTAGGAAGGTAAAAATGTAAGACGCTCCTAATTTGAATTAGATGTGAACTTAACTCTTGGAATTGTGAAAGCTTTTTGCTTCCTTAGGGTCTCTTTATTAATACAGATAGACTCGGGTCAAAACCAGCCGGTGCTTTCATGAAAGGTTACCGAGTTGACCCCTCGGTTGACCCTTGGTTTAGGTTTCCTCATAAATCGAATGTTAGCCTGCCTAACCCTCAATGTATGCGGGAAAACCTAATTATAGGTCAACTCCTTAACCTGTAAAAAGAACGCAAGTTAATTTAACTCAGAAAAAACCCTCTATTAATAAATCGGTCCTTAATAATGAATTAAAAGGATTTAAATATCATTTAACAAAGGCTGTTATCTTTTGACATGTTTTCCCTATACTGTTAAATGTATCCATAAAAGAAGAAGGGATATTTGAAGAGTTGCTTCAAGTATCTTTTTTGAACGGTTTCCTTTATCCCTCTAATAAATAAATTAATAAATTAGACGTTTATTTGGCACAATATTTGATACAGTTTTAAGTAGTAATTTAATATAATATAAGATAACACAAAATAAACGTTCTTTGCTGCTGCCGAAATATGCACAAAAGTGTACCTATTGGTATGGCAGTTTTTGCTCCATTTTTTTTTCACATTCACCTTTACTAATATCTACTATGCTTTTGATTCACAAAATTGTCCACATCTTCACGAGAGAACCTTTTGAAAAGCCACTCTGATATTTTTTTCTTAAAACTAGCAATACTTCCAGATGATTTTATGTCCTGTGGAACAATGTTAAAAAGTCTTGGAGTGAGGTATAGAAAGCTTCTCTGTCCACATGTTTTTTGAGATTTTGGAATAGCAACTTTATAAAGTGATCTTAAGGTATAATTTGTTGTATTTGGGGTTAGACATTCGTGTGGTTTTTTAAAAGATCTTGGAATCATTCTGTAACAGAAAAGCTGTCTTATATCCATCACACACACAAACGATACAAAGAATCAGTTGGAAACAGCCTGTTCTTGCCAAAAGTTAGCTTTAAAAACCTTTTTTGAATAACTTCTAGGGTTTTAAGGTGTGTATTTAACACACCCCCCAACCAATAATTCCATAAATAAAATGACTCTGTACCAATGCAAAATATAAAGTTTTCAATTAGCTTGTAGATAGAAAATCCCTCAAATACCTAAATTTTGGCAAGATGCCCCTCACTTTCTGAACGATATATTTAATATGTAAATCCCAACGAAGACTAGAATCTATTATTACACCTAAATACTTAATAGACTTCGTAGCGGGTATAAAAAAGTGTCAACTGTTATACCTTGAATGGTTTTAGTAGTTTGCTCCTGACTCGAGAACAACATGCATTTAGTTTTCTCAAAATTTACAGTAAGGAGGTTATGGTCAAACCACTTTTTTATTTTGCCAAATTCCTGTTGTGCCTTGACTCAATATTTCCGAGAAATTTTGTCTTTTTATTTTGATATGCAATGGACACTTGGACAGGGAGCAGTGGCGATCCGTGAGTTGTAAATTGGGTCGCGCAAATGACTTAAGGCTAAGGGTAGTGGATTTTTCAAGCTGCACTTAATTAAGTTTAAATATTCGTTTTACCTAAAAATAAAAATCCAGTGCAAGAATTCAAATGTTCTCTGGAAGATCCGTGTTTTTTTATTTTCTCAGGAAGATGGTACAAATCTTACACACCCGGTCATGTCCAATAGGGTGTTTGACAGTAGTAAAAAATAAATATAAATTTATTTTTAGATATCTCTTTAGGTCTTGGGAATGCCAAAAACAAACTTTTTTGCTTAATTTTTTCTCAAATTCATAGTTCTTTTAAGTTTCAGCGAGTGACGTCACAAAACAGTAAACGCCTTGAACGAACCTATTTTCTGTGTTATATTCTTATGGATGGTAATATTTGCTTTGGTTTAAAGTGCGAATTATCGTCCTAAATTAGATTTTATTTTGTGTTTTGCTTATAAAAAACATTTTCAATGGAAAACGGATTCTCCAATGCCGATAGCTCCAACTTGCCAATGCTGAATTCCTTTATGGTGGCAGGCTTCTTTGCCAAAAACAGAGATTTTTGTTCTGCGGAATTTAGAAACGTTAAAACGTTGATGTAATTATTCGATGAGTTGTTCTGTATATATTTACGATATTCTTAGCCTACTTTTACTCATTTAGAATTTGAGGTTAGGTTATATGTTTTGCTTTTTTCGTTAATATGCCACTTACAATAGATTCAATTAAATACCCATTCTTTTAAGCATTAAGAAACAATCAAAAATTGCTTTTAAAAACAAAATTTTCTAAATAAATTTGGTTTCAAAGAATTCTTATGACCCTTCATAACAAATTTCAAAACAACAAAATTATTGTAGAAATAAAATTTCGGACTTCCATTGTCTTTATTTATTTTAAAACACGACGTTTCGGTTAGTAAGTATCTCTAACCGTTATCAAGTGTAAACTAAACAATCTAGTCTCTAGGCTACTACTTATACTACTTGGTGTGCAGTCAGGTGTGACGGCCCGCCCCCTTTTTTAATCCTAAGACGCCTGTTTTCCTTAAGGAGTGGTTTCCATATGTTTGGTATGTCCGTGCTTGGTTGACTGAAAACTTCTTTATTCAGCATTATATACGCAGGTTCAATAAACTTTCGTTTTCGCCAATGCGACTCCTTATGTAAAACTTTAGCTTCTGACCACTGAATCCTGTGATCATTTGACCATGCATGATCTGCTAAACCGGATTTTTCAATATCCCCTAATTGGATACTTTTTAGATGTTCATTTACTCTAACCTGAAGAGGGCGTTTCGTTTCACCTACATATGATTTACCACACTCACACGGGATTTGGTAAATACATTCCTTATTATTTGAGGGATTGTCTTGTTTTGTTTTAGTTACAAAACTTCATATCGTATTTCCCGAAGAAAATACTGTTTTTATATTATAGTGTTTAGCTATTCGTCTTATGTTTTCTGAAATCCCTTGAACATATGGTAGTTAATAACACCTAACGGATTATTATTTTGAGAATTTGGTACATTTAGTTTGTTTTTAATTTTAAATATCGTTGAGTTTATTAATTTCTCGGAATAACCATTCTGTTGTAAGTCCTTTTTAATGTTGTTAATTTCTGTGGTTAATTCTTCATTATTACTACAAATATTTACGGCTCTTAAATACAAACTTCTTCTAACTCCTTGTTTTGTTGCAACAGAATGATTAGACTTAAAATTTAGGTACTGTCCCGTGTGTGTAGGTTTCCTATATACAGTGGTTTGAATGTTTCTGTCTAATCGTTTGACAAGAACATCCAAAAAAGGTAGGCCGAATCTTTTTCAATTTCCATGGTGCACTTGATTGTTGGTCGAATACCGTTTAAATGGTGTAGAAAATTTTGTAGTTGGTCATCATTTTTCGGCCATATAATAAATGTGTCATCCATGTATCGTAGCCATTATTTTGGTTTGACTCTTGCTGTGTTAATCGCATGGCCCTCGAACCACTCGATGTAGATGTTTGCTACCACTAGCGAAAGAGATGAACCCATTGGGAGTCCGTCATTTTGCGCGTAAAACTTATCTTTCACTTGAAAGTAAGAGTTAGGGAGACAGAGCTCCAAAAGATCCATCACCCCCTCTACCGATAGCGTTGTTCTGTCGTGAAGTGTATCATCAGTTTGTAATTTGTTTTTTAATGATACTGAGTGACTCATTTATTGGCACGTTGGTGTAGAGACTTTCTACATCAAAACTTACAAATCTATCGCCGGGATCTAATTCGATACCTTTTAAAACCTCCACAAAATGTTCCGAGTTTTTGACAAAAGATTCGGACTTACCCTGTAGTGGTTGAATTATGTCCAACAAAAACCTCGACAAAGTGCTGGTCGGTGAGTCCCTGGAGCTGGTAATTGGTCGCAGTGGTATGTCCCTCTTATGGATCTTTGGTAATCCATAAAAATGTGGTGCCTTACTGTGGTGTGGAGTCAGGAGGGATCTAGCAGCGTCCGGGATATTTTCAGCATACTTCTTCAAAGTCCTGTAGATGCGTCCTTCTATGGTGGTGGTTGGGTCTTTGGGTAGTTGCTTATAGTCTCCTTTCTCCAGAACTTCTTGGATCTTTTTGTCGTAAGTCTCGATATCCATGATCACCGTTGCGTTTCCTTTGTCGGCCGGTAGAATCTTGATTGATTTGTCAGCCTGCAGGTTCTTGATTGCCCGTTGTTCTTGACTGGTGATGTTTGTCTTTTGTTGCTTCTTTCTGTCCAACGTTGTTCTTACTTTATGGCGAAACTCATCAGCTTCGGGTTAAGGTAGACTAACGGTCTCTATTGCCGCAATAATTTCCAGTGTCGGTGTCTGTGCCGGTGCAATGGCGAACTTAAGTCCCTTACTGAGTACCAATTCTTCGTTGGTACTCAGAGTCCTTTTGGAGATGTTCACTATAGTGCTTGGTGTTGTTGAGTCTGTTCTATCTTGTGTACGTGTCTGTAGTTCCTTAAGTTTTTCTCGGTGAGTTGATCGTATCTTCTGTCGTTCTCTGTTGCACGTACTGGCAATTTTATTCAGTATCGGTTCGTAGTCTTCCTCCCATGTGTGTCGTCTAATTTCGTCAAAACGCTCCTCCATGTCGGCGTTGAAGTTGGCTTTTCTCCATCGATGGTAACTGATTTGGGATCGGATTAGTGCTTGGCTTGTCCTCTCTAAGATCTTTATCGTTCTCACTCCCGGAAAGTTGGCTTTTAGGCGGAAACCAACCGGAATGACACCACTGTCGCGCACCTCGCACAAGAATGAAATGTGTTCTTCTTCCTTTATCACTTTAAGTTTGGTCTTCTCGTAGCCTCTGAATAGATTGTTGATTCCGGGTCCGTACCGTTCTTCAACTCTTTGGTTGAAACTCGTAGACAATGATTGTGTAGAAATAAAATTTCGGACTTCCATTGTCTTTATTTATTTTAAAAGAAGTTTTCAGTCAACCAAGCACGGACATACCAAACATATGGAAACCACTCCTTAAGGAAAACAGGCGTCTTAGGATTAAAAAAGGGGGCGGGCCGTCACACCTGACTGCACACCAAGTAGTATAAGTAGTAGCCTAGAGACTAGATTGTTTAGTTTACACTTGATAACGGTTAGAGATACTTACTAACCGAAACGTCGTGTTTTAAAATAAATAAAGACAATGGAAGTCCGAAATTTTATTTCTACACAATCATTGTCTACGAGTTTCAAACAAAGACCAAAATTATTATTAAGTGGGCTTGGGCAACTGTAATAATAAATTAATTACAGAAAAAAAATACAAAAATAACAATCATGTAATAAATCGAGGGAGGGGCAGGTAGGCAAAAAGTATACAACGACCAGCAATACTTGAAGTACTGCATAGGTTACACTGCCTAGTCCTGCCTATGCACTGCCTAGAGTCCCTGTATGTTGACATATTTGGATAGCACTGCCTAGTCTTGCATATGCACTGCTCAGTCCTACATTTAGCCTGCATGTGCACTGCCAAATCCTGCATTTAGAGGTACTCCCTAGTCCGGCCTAATAACTGCCTAACACCGCCTAAAAATTTGTACACCTTTCTGCCTATTATAGTTTTTCACCCCTTGTAATAAGCATAACCTCAAAAATTTCATTGTCATTTGCTAAATAGTTATATATATATTATAGACAATGTGAGAAAAATAAATAGAAACAATTTAGTTATACTCACATCAAAGTGATCTTCACAAATGTAAAGATGTATTAGATAAGCCTCTTCGAGCAAGTTTTAGCCACTTTTTCCGTTCTTTTACTGCTGTAGGCACATGAATAAATAGTTTTTCAGGTGTTTTTATGCTAGTATTCGAACACTGAGGCACTGCACACCACGTATAGGACAATTTTTTACATAAAAAACAGTTGTGTTTTTACCAAAAACAAATAAACACTTGAATGCCGTGTATCTGTCGGCGAGTTTACTGCGCTGTGACGCCATTGCAACGCCATGCTAGAAATGAGCGTTTTAGCGGCAAATTCAAATCGGAAATTAGAAAACTTGATTTTAAATGTAATCATGATAAAATATACTATTTTAATAATTTTGCGTAGCAAATTAGGGATCTATGTATCATTCTAAACTCTTTTCTAAAATTTGTCAAATACCCTATTAGAGTCAATTCTAGATGCCGCATTATAAAACAGCACACACGGGAAAAAGTACAACAGGTTGGTTAAATCACATCCACAAAAATGACGCGTGGTACTGCTATTTTGTGCTCTTCTTTGAATAGTTTGAGTTAGATTTAGATCCAGTAAGGTCCTACTAAGTGCTTTAATTTTGATTTTATATTCCAAAAAAAGACTGGAATAATTGATTTTTAATATTACTGACGCAATTCATTATCAAGATCGATAAAAAATTCGCGGTAAATTATAACACGACTAAAAAAGCAAAAGAATATGAATAAGGTATAAAACTACTGTATTATCATGTTATATTGATCGAACTGGCCGCAAAATAATTTATTTGCATTAAAAGAGCGGTGTGCAACTCCTCCGCTGCCGCCCGTTTACATGGTAACGCGGGCCACGGGATGACTTGCGGGCCAAGAAAGCCGAGCGACTACCTATTCATGGGGATGTTGATATCGAAAAAATATATATCGATATACATCATTTCGATATTTTTAAAAAATATCGATATTTCGATATATTGATATCGAAAGTTAAAGTTTATTATTCTTATCGCAAATATTATGCAAGATACCTATTATGGCATGCATATTGAAGTCAATTAAAGCGATGTGAATTGCTACCATAAATAAAAAACTACCAAATATATATCCAAATTTCAATTTTATTAAAAAATTTAAAGGTGAAATTTACAAATTCTAATATTTACTCTTTATTGAGAGTAAGAATTAATTTAAAAATATCGAGGCCCGATAGTACGTTTTAGAAATTGATTTTCCGATATATCGACCAAAAAAATATCGGCGATATATCGATTTTTTTAAAAGATATTTCGATATATCGATTAATTTTCAACATCCCTACCTAGTCATCGATTCGTACTCAATCGTGTCGGCAGGTGGTCAGAGCCAGTGTCGGAGCTAAACTTTAGTCATGGTGGGCGTCGAGGTGAAGGGGAAAATTATAGAATACGCAAATAATTAAATAAAAAAACTTTTTTAATAAAGATTTTTTTTGCATTTTTGAGGAGGGGCGCGCGGCTATGCGGCCTTAAAGAGCAGCCGGCCCGGACAGCTTCTCCTATTCGCGCGTCGGCGTTGGTTTATTAAATAATATACTGCTGCCAAGCTTTACTTTCTAAAAAAAAATTACTAACTATGGACTTTTTAATAATTTGTTCCCTCCCTTTGAATTCAAGAATATAAAGCGAGCCTTATCCCACCAAATGCGATTTCGCAAACTTGACTTGCGATTTGCCCAAATAAATTTAAATAGTTCTAGTTTAATATTTTTAGATTTGCCAAACAACATACCGTGGGAATTTGAAGTTTGACTTGACTTGCACTTTCCCGCTTCTTGTCGGAATATTTTCGTAGATCAAAAGACTTCAAGTTTGTCCAAGCATGCTTGCAGGGTATTACTGGTTTATCCTTGTTCCTCCAGTCTTTATAGTGGTTTGTCTAGTTTTAGTGGCAAGCGGCATTTGCACTCGACACAATTTGTTCATCTACTTGTATTTAACTGAATAGTAAATGAGACTGATAAGACTAAATAGCGAGTTTGGCAAGCACACAAACCGAAGCATACCATAGGAATGCTAACACAAACACAAACTTGTTTTAAGTTTGCCAATGACAATGACATCCCATAACAGAGAGCTTTTAACCAAGAAACGTAAAAAAATCATGCATTTTTAAAATTTTTTAGCCAAAGATAATCTTCAACGCAGGGATTTTTTTGTCGTTTTTTGGTTAAACGTTCCTTTATTTGATTCTTGTGTTTAAAGGAAGAGAACGAATAACTAAACCGATTTATATACCGCTCTTAAGGAACTACAAGCAACACGAGGAAGTAAAAGGCAACGTTGACTCCTTTTCATTAATGCTTTGTATCATGTAACCTAACCTAACCTTACTTCTTGTATACATTTGGTTATGAAAAACACACAGGTTAAAAATGTCAGGTTTAGGGTATTTAAATTATAGTAGCGAAATCGGGAAAAAAATTGTATTGAAGAATTACCTTCGGGGCAGTAATGGTATATCAGAAAGTTTTTTGTGTTTAGTCCATTTGCAAACCTGTTACTTTATGTTTTTTTCTTTGATAATAATAATAATACTTTACTAAAATATCATTAGTTTTAACAAATGTAGGGGGGGAGGAGTAGGCGTTGACGGCTAAAACCCTTCCCATAGAATCACTGAATATTGACCTCTAAAACATGAATTTTCCCCAAAAATCAAGAGGAGTTTATTGATCTGTGCTGAAGCTCCCCCAGAATTCATTTCTGCGCACGCCACTGTATTTTTTAAATGTTTTTAGACTATTTCGAAAGTAAGTACAAAAGGTCGAAAAAATAAGGTCGAAAATACAAAAGGTCGAAAGTACAAAACGTCGAAAGTACAAAAGGTCGAAAAACAAAAGGTCGAAAATACAAAAGGTCGAAAGTTCAAAAGGTCGAAGGTATGAAAATAAATGATTGAAACCTAACCAAGTCGAATTGCCCTGCCCAGCCGAGGTAGTCCAGAGGTCGACGATAGTTCATAGTTAACCCGGTTAGGTTACCAACCCAACTTGACCAGGTTAGGTTTGTTTACTAAAAAAAAACTACCCTGATCTCGTCAGGAATTTTTTTTTTTGATAAACTAACCTAACCGGGTCTGGTTGGGACAGTAACCTAACCTTTCCTCGGCCTCGGGTCCACCTCGACTGGACCGGTCAATTCGTCTTGATACAGTAAATTGGTATTTTTAGTATTTTGTATTGTCGATTTTTTTTCGACCTTTTGTACTTTCGACCTTTTGTACTCTCGACCTTTTGTACTTTCGATCTTTTGTACGTTCGACCTTTTGTACGTTCGACCTTTTGTACTTTCGACCTTTTGTACTTTCGACCTTTTCTACTTTTGACCTTTTGTTTTTCGATCTTTTGTACTTTCGAACTTTTGTAATTTCGCCGTTTTGTACTTTCGACCTTTTGTACTTTCGACCTTATTTTTTTCGACCTTTTGTACTTTCGACCTTTTATCCGCTGCCCATTTTGTCCCTGTCCGAACAAACAACAAAATAATTTAAAAAAATTATACAGCCGACAAGAATCCTTATTTCAACTCATGAATTGATCAAATCATAAAGACCCTAAGAATAAATTATAACTGGCCAGCTTACTAAAAGAATAAGTAAAACGAAAACGTTTTACGGGCAAATCGCTATGAGCGTCGATATTTTCGAAAAAAATTCCGCGACTTGTTATCTTCTTTTCCTTTTTTACCTTCCTCGCCATATTTAATTTAAAATTACCCTTTTTGGCCCTAACCTCTCTCTTTATACTTAAGGGTGTCTTAGCCTTTTTTGTTTGGGTACGGATCGGTTCGGTTTTTTCAGATAACGCCGAATGTATATCTGTCCGTAACACGATAGCTCTTAAACCCCTAACCCGATTTTCATAAAATTTTCGGTAAAATAGCGTTCGACACTCTAAATGATTAGATTTTATTCAAGATCCATTAATACAATAAAAAAAATTGAATGCTAACTTTTTAATGAAGTGTCGCATCAATATGCAGTTTTCGAAATATAGTAACATTTGGCTCAAGAATTTCTGTAATAACCAAAAATTTCGTAGGAGCTTTAGTTTGTAAGATATTTACAAAAAACTGTTTTAAAAGGCTGATTTATCATAGATTCACTTGAAGTGTGTGTGTCATAGAACCATTTTTTTCCGAAACTCGAACTGTATTATTACAGTCAAATCTAGATGAAATTATGTTATTTTTCACACTGGCAATAATAGGATAAAAGAACAAATAAACTTGATATTAGGGACTTAGTGGAATAAAACCTGACTGTATTTTAGAGTCGACTTTATTTTGACAGATTTACAAAGAAAATTGATAGCTGACCTCTCAAAATTGACATACCATAGTCAAGTTTAAAAATAAACCGAACCGAACCAATAAATCCGGTTCTTAAATACACAAAGGCCGAATTTTTAAAGAAAGCAGCTGCTTTTTATATGTTAGTCTGTCACAATAGGGTCGATTTTAAAATAAGGTCAGGTTTTGTTCCAATAAGTGTCTATTTAAATCTGGTCGGGTATAGTTTTAAATAGGATCCTTCCTATCCAAAACTTTTAAATGCTTCTCACACTTTTCTTAATCTGGAAAGTCGAGTAAGCCGCAAACTTGGGCTTCCTTATTCCAAAAACACAATTTCCTGCTGTCTGAAGAGGAAACGTCGAAAATATTGTTGCATATTTTATAAAAATGCTGACCCAGATAACTGAAAAGGTTGTCCCTATATATTATAAACGAGAAATTTTTTTATCATGAGTTATTATTAAATGAGTCTGGTTTTTCCAAGCCATGGAAAGATTGACGCGTTTAATATGTGGCAGGTATTTTTAAATATACCAGGTTATGCGGTTGCCTCCGCAACATAGGGCCTTTATGTTAATGTTTATTACACTCAATTTAGTAAAAAATAATAGGCAAAGAAGAAAGCTGGAAAACGTGCTGTGTATAAAAATCAAAACAAACGAATTTTATACTTCACACAAAGGTATGTGTGCCTAACTTGCGAGTGTCAGAAGGAGAGGGAAGAGTTGATTTTGGTTGTTTTCCTACCTACACAAGGTTGCATCTCTAGACGTACGTTTCTGTGTGTTTCACGTCATCAGTAGAGAACAGCAAACCCAGGTAAGCCAATTTTAACCAAAACCAACTCCTACATAAGAAATACTCGCGGCGGTGCAATGCGAGTAAACTACAAGGTGTAGCGCCATCTAGCGGACTGGCTCGAGCACTCGAAAGTTTAAGCACACTGGGATCGTCTTGTCTGAGACGCCGAAGCGCCATCTATGAGTTTCATCCATAAATGTGGTATTAAAACCACGTAATCACGTAGCAACTAAAAGGCCGTACTGCCCGAAGCATATGCAAAGAAGAAAGGTGGAAAACGTGCTGTGTGTGGATCGATAAAAATCAAAACGAATGTTATACTTCACACAAAGGTATGTGTGCCCAACTTGCAAGTGTCAGAAAGAGAGGGAAGAGTTGATTTTGGTTGTTTTCCTACTTACACAAGGTTGCATCTCTAGACGTACGTTTCTGTGTGTTTCACGTAATCAGTAGAGAACAGCAAACCCAGGTAAGCCAATTTTAACCAAAACCAATACCTACATATGAAATACTCGCGGCGGTGCAATGCGAGTAAACTACAAGGTGTAGCGCCATTTAGCGGACTGGCTCGAGCACTCGAAAGATTAAGCACACTGGCATCGGAGACGCCGAAGCGCCATCTATGACAAGTTTCGTCCACTTCGCAAATTAGGAACACATACCTTTGTGTGAAGTATAAAATTCGTTTTGAAAAAATAATAAGTACTACCAGTGGCGCACCCAGGAATATGACTTGAGGGGGGGGGGGGGCTAGGCCTCTTGAGGGGGGGTCGAAGCATCATAATGTCGAATTTTAGGCTATTTTTTAAGTTTTTTCAAAAAATATGTGGAAAATATGTCAAAAACCCTAAGGTTTGGCGTGGGAGAGTACTACTGTACCGCGTACCGCAAAAGTCCCACTTAGGACCTTTGTTGATATCTTTATTGATGACATCAATGAGTCCTTAATTGACGTACTCTGTCTTCTATTTGCGGATGATTAAAAACTTTCGTCTAAGATCAGGAATCTATCCGATGCCATTCACCTGCAAGATCAACTAAATAAAGTATCTTCTTCGTATAAACCAAATTTGTTGAATCTAAACATAAATAAATGTCCGGGAATGCGGTTCTACCGAAATAAAACGCCAATGATATATGACCATTACATAGACGGCATACCACTTTCCAATGCCGATAAACTAATTCATGATCTTGGAGTCCTAGTAGATTCTACCTTGACTTATGTACCTCATTTTGATACCATTGCAAATAAAGCTTTAAGAACATTAGGTTTTATCAAAAAAATCACAAATGAATTTAATAACATGAATGCAATTAAACTCTTATAAAAATTCTCTAGTACGGATCACATTAGAGTATTGATCTACTGTCTGGTCAACGTATTATGCCATCCATAAGTCAAGTATAGAGTCCGTAGAACACAAATTCTTGAAGTACATTGTACATATGTACAACTTACACGAAATCGAAGCCTTACTGCACCTTCAGCTTTTAGAAACAAGAAGGAAACAAAAAGATCTGAAAGTTCTAATAATTTATCGTTCAAAAAGTTCAGATCTGTTAAAAAATATTATTCTCCATATTTCAGTACAAAATACTTGGGCACCGTATGGTGCGAACCTTTGCCGTGCTCGAATTCTTAAACTTGCACTGAAAAAAAAAACGATTTTATTATTAACAAATATTTAGTAAACCTGATTTTTGTTGTGCTCATTAAAAAATATTAAAAGCAAATATCATTAATTATTGGTAACAAACCTTTTTTAAAGTGTTTAGTTATAAATAATATATCATTTGTTTCTTTAATAATTTGATGTTTTTGTAAATATTAATTGCCTTATATTAACCATAACCAAAACACTCTTTCTTTTAAGGTAACAGAACGTCTTTGTTATTAATACTTAAAATTTCCTAAATATAAATATACTCTTAATATTGGCAAATATTTCTTTGTGTTTATTACAACAAACATTTTTTTGTATAATGTTATGGCGTGATTTTGTTATTATAACGGTCTGAATTGGTTTCTATTAATTACTTCGTAAAATTCAAACAAATTTGGTTATTATTAACAAGCGATATTATCGAGCAGTATAACTTAGTACCGTCTCGTCCACAGAACACCAGTCTCGGCTCGGGCCTTGTCGCGCGAGATCGTGACGTTTCGGTTGATATTTTGTAGGGGAGAGCGGGGCTAGTTAAGCCACTTTTTACATAAATGCTAATAAAAGCATTGCTATATTACACTGAAAAAAAACCGATTTTATTATTAACAAATATTTGGTAAACCTGATTTTTGTTGTAAATAAAAGCATTGCTATATTACTTACAGTTTTACAATTATAATATGTTTAAGGCAAATATTGGTTTTTAAAACTATGCATTCAAACTTAAAAAACACTTTTTTCTAGCACCCTTGCAAGCGGCCCAACTAACCCCACCCACGGAGTAAGTTGGGCCATACAATGGGACAAGTTGGGCATGGTTGAATAATTAGGAACTGTATATATATGCAACATAAAATAACAGGAAATTCTTAGATTATTTTTATTGATAATAATAAAATACTAAACTTTAAATTTCTTAAAAAACAAACAATATAAAGTAACCTAATTCTTGCTCTAGTCTGATTCGGAATTACGGTTTTAGCAAACATAAGTAAACCCTGCATCAGCACATGTTTCATGGGCCCAAAACTTGTAAGTTAAACATTGTACCCATTTTTCTTTTGGTTTGCTGTTTGAGAATGGTTCCATGCAGACTAGACAAAATGTTTCCTCTTCATCATCGCTGTCATCTTTCAGTGTCCTTTTCTGAGTAGTTTTTCTATGCTTCTTTTCCTTGAAGACAATTTTGGTTACAGATTTTTCTTTTTTTAACTTTTTTCACTCTTCTTTAACCGGAGTTTCAATTAGTATAGCTGTTGACCATTTTCTTCGGTTGATATTCTTGGTCTTTCTTTCGCCAGCCTTCGGAAAGAAAAGCACGAATTTTTAAAATTTCCCTTGATCGATTGGTAATAATAGACAATTTTAAGTCACCGGGTGTTTGCCTCAAATTTGAGTTGAAGGGTCTGTGTGATGTCATAAATAAATAAATGGCGGCTTTTTTACTGTTTTTTCACAATTTTTGGCTTATAACTTCTGCCAATAACTTAGTTTTACAGAAAAACTAATCGTTTTTTGTTTACAAGAGAACACCAATCAAGATACCGCGTGAACAAGTCCACATCTAGGGGGCCTAATTTCCATAAGAGGTTAAAAAACAGATAGAATATAGCATATATTAATAAGAGACCGCAATATTCCCGATTCCAGTCGAAAACGTTTCAGCGTTGCCAAAGGTAACTTTGATAAATAACTACAGGCGCAAGTCGTCGCAGTCTTCAAGAGGCGGACAATCTAAAACATTTGTTTAGGGCGAGAATTAATACATGACGTGATTTTTAGTCGTTCATACGTACGCATGCTGATTTTAACCTTAAAATAAAAAAAAAATGTTTTTAGAAAATGTATGGGGTTAGCTGGGCCGGCACACCTACATACAAAATTGAGAGAGTCGGCAATCATGTTTGCGTAAATATTAGCATCGTTATAATTCCATTAAACTCAGTCTAAAGATGTAAAGTTAACTATAAAAAACCGAAATGTTTTCCGAAATAACAAAAAGTTACTTACGAAATCCAAAAAAAAAATGCCTCTGTAGTGAAATAGCGCGTATCAAAATAGCTCGTATCAAAATAGCGCATATCAAAATAGCGCGCTCATTTGAGCGCGTCTTCAAAATAGCGCGTGATCAAAATAGCGCGTATCACAACGGCGCGTTATCAAAATAGCGCGTATCATAATGGCGCGTGTTCAAAATAACGCGTATCAAAATAGCGCGTATCAAAACAGCGCGTATCAAAATGGCGCGTGTTTAAAATAGCGCGTATCAAAATAGCGCGTATTCAAAATAGCGCGTATCAAAAATAGCGCGTGTTTGAAATACCGTGTGTTCAAAATAGCGCGTCTAAAAATACCGCGTTTTGAAAGATCGCCATTACAAACGTCGCTGTTACAAAATAGTTCGAGTAAGGGGTCTCTTTGTAACATATTTAAAAAAAAAACTTTCCTGACTTTTTTCCCGGGATACTATAGGGTGTAACCAAACCGAACCGAACCGAACCGATTCAAACCGCACCGAACTGAAATGAACCGAACCAAACCGAAACATTTTTAGTATAGCAAGCCATCGGTTTATTTAACGGTTAAGTAAGTATAACTTATCTGACCTTGCTCAAACTGTTTCGGTGAATATACCTAAGCAGACCTGATACGCGCTATTTATAATACGCGCTATTTTGATACGCGCTATTCTGATCATGCGCTATTTTGATACGCGCTATTTTGAACACGCGCTATTCTGAAAACGCGCTGTTTTGAAAAGCGCTGTTTTGATACGCGCTATTTTGATACGCGCTATTTCGTTACAGAGCAAAAAAAATAGGTCAAAATCTGTTTCTTGGAGATACACACATCACAGATTCTCACTGCGGACTAATGCATGAGCAAAGGCGACTTTGCCACGTGGGTGGCGCTGGCAGCTGACGTCTAATTGTCGAGTTAATAGGGGTTTCTCAACGTGCCCCTATGCCCAACGAGCCCCGCTCTCCCCTAAATATGAGCCGCGGTCTAGACCGAACCGACCCGACGCACAGTGGTGAGGCCATATGAGATCATGCGGCCAAAATATAAAAACTATCAATTTCGTTTTTAAATCCAAAGATCCAATGTAAAATTGGTAAAATAAGTTTGCTAGAGAGCTTTTAAAGAAACAACAAGTAAAAATTTGCTAATTTATCAGAAACTAAGAAAAGATTGCACTTTTTAGATAAGCTACGAAAGTAGTAGTAGTAGTAGTAGTAGTAGTATAGTAGTGTGGGTTCTAATTAAATTGGTAACATGCCATCCACTTCTCCGAAGTGGATGACCTGCTGCTGAAGAAGTGAACTTGATCTGACCTTCGGGCAAAAGAAGCGTACAAGAAGCTGTCAGCAATGACGTAACAACCAGAGGCTGTTGAAAGGCCTTATTGGGTAATGAGTTAGCTAGCCGCTTCACTTGCTTAGCCTGGGCTGTTGAAAGGCCCTATTGGTCAATGAGGGAGTAGATAAAATGGAGTGTTTTTTTGTTAGTAAGATAGCTACTTCACTAGCTTCGCCTGGTCTAGGTAAGGCCTTAGCTGTTGAAAGGCCCTATTGGCAATGAGTTAGGTGCCAGCCAGTAAGATAGCCACTTCACTCGCTTAGCCTGAGCTAGGTAAGTCCCAATGTGAAAAAGGCCTTAGCTAGGTAATTGTTGGTTAAAAAATAAAATAATTTCTAGAAATATTTGTTAGAATTAATCGGGATAGCCTGTTATTTTCTATGTGTGTTAAAAATAAAATAATTTCTAAAAAATGACTGCACGAGTATCTTATCGGATAACCTTAGTGACCCCACACATGTTCCTATTTTATCTAATTAGCAAAAATATGATGCAACTTTTGTAATAATTTTGTACACTGGGGAGATGTTTATAGTTTATAGTAAGCATTTTTGATTGATATAACACATTTTTTTTCAAAATAAATTTTATATAAAATGAGTCAAAAAGAGGATAGGGTATCAAAGAAAAACAATAAGTGATTTATTAATTAATATTTGGTAAGTCTTTTTATTAAAATAAAATAGTGAAAGAAAAAATATAAAAATTAGTCAAACTTGATGTTATAATTATATTTCTGTTGAAAAATTCTGCATGCCAATTTTCTTGTTTCTGGGTATTTGATTGCAGATTCCAATAAACAAAATTTGCATATCCGAAAGTTGTTTGGTAATTGTGCACGACACAGGATACATGTCTTTTGGATCTGAAAAAATAAGAAAATATACTTCAAATATTTTATTTTTAATTTATTTAATTTTAAACATATATTAACGAGGAGAAGGAGATATTTGCTCATAGCAAAATAGGTCTTGTTCACCTCTTACTGTGTAATATTTTTCTATGTTCTTATGATGTTCAATTGATTTCTTGCAAAAACAAAACATTTGCTTACAACTAGAACAAAGCCTAGTGCCAATATTGCAATGTGAATAGTTTTGACAGAAACAAACGTTTCTTTTACAGTAAACACATACATTTTTACTACTACTACTACTATCCATCTGGTCCAGAAACCCAAGTTGCTTGGTTGTCACACATTCTGCAGTCTTTTTTATGTTATTTTTCTTCTGCCATCCTTGTGGTGATGTTTTATTTGTAGCTTGATAAATTTCTAGGTTGTCTTTTTCTGTTTTTTGATGTGATGATTTCTTGTTCATTGTTGTGGTGGTATCTCGGTTAGACTGAAATAACAATTAAAAGGTAAGTATAATTTTTTACAGATTTTTTATTTATCATTTTTTTTTTCTTCTAGGTGTTAATTTTTTTTTTAGGTTGTTTACTTACCTAGTTTAATGAGTTCCTAGACACACAGTGTCCGATGTCTGAACAAGTTGAGAGGATTCTGTAGACTAGTTTAAATTTAAGATTTATTTAAGTTATTGGATAGCCCCATGGTGCTGTGTTGGTGGAGTGGGGTAATAGTTGACGTTTATCGTCAAAAGGACTTAAAGCAATCTTTTTTTGTTTGATTGTGTACACTTCGTGTTTGTGAGATCGGATCATGGTTTGAGAGATCTCTGTGATTTTATTTTTAAAAAGGCACTCAAGATAGTCATTAAATGTAATTTTTCTAAGTGAAGCCTTTTTTACACCCTTTGCCCTTTTACTAATATTTAAATTTAAACATTGTTCCTGAACCTCTGTTAATGAAAGACCTTTCTGCTCAAGTTTAGTTTGAAGATTTTGCAAATCGCTCTTATTTTCCATAATCTTCACACTATACATTTTAGACCGTAATCCTACAAACTCTGTCATTATAGCACCATTATTTTCATCTTTCATGAGCCCCAAAACTTTTTTATTTTTTAATGGCATGTTAAAAATATTGTCTGGTGGGTAGTCAGATGTGTCAAATTTATCAATGTCAGTTTTCATATGTTTGTATATATCATCAACATGTAGGTTATAAATTAAACTGTCTGTGTCCGTATATAGCAAAAGGGCTTTATCTCCAAAGTTCGTTGTAATATAGTTATAGTGAAATTCATAAAGAAAAGTTTTTGACAAGTCCAAAATTGTAAATCCTACATATATGGGCTTATTGAAAATAATGTTGTTTCTAGACATTTCAATAATAACCATATCTTTATCAAATATGGTAAAACTATGAAAAGTAGGTTTTGAAATATAGAATTGCGCACCAAAACGACCCGACCATCGAGTTACCAACTTAACATCCTTATATTTTCGAACATTCTCCATAGTCTTGCCAAATACTGAATTAATCATCAATTTGTAAAAGTTTTTCTCAAATTCATTTTTACTTTGCTGACGCATATGGATGTTTAATTCAATATAGGGTTTCAACCATTGAGACTGTTTAAATTTAAGGACTCTATGAATTTTTCTAATTTTTAAACCCAAACCAAGGACCTGTTTCAAGTTACGATAATGGATGATATATCGCTCTTTATTGTAAAGTGTAGTCATCAGTTTGGGTAGCTTACTTTTTGAGTTGGGTGGCACTCGATGTTCAGGGCAGACAGGAAGGTCTTTATGTATTTCAAATAGGTTAGCAGGGTATGAAATGTCTGCTTCAAAAATGTACCCTATGGGACTATCATCTGAAATATTACATATATCCTCCTCAGTGAATGAATTGTTATAAACCCATTCAAAACCACCATAGGGCAATGGTAAAGTCATAGCTGTGCCATAAAGTGAATTAACATCATAGTACATTAAATATGATATTTCCTTATTGGGGTTGTATGACTCTCCCATGTACCTATTGTTGGCTTTGGCATATCTGTTTGAACACTGTGAAACTCCACCTCTTATCCCTCTTTCTATAAACATGATTATATCAACATCAGTCAAAAGTTGTAGCTCTATTTTACACTGTTTAAGCATGGCTGAAAATGCCAATCCTGGACTGGTAAAATAATGAAGCGGATCAAGTTTATAGGTGGAGAGACAGATGTCACGGAACGAGCTCATTATTTCAGATAACAAAATTACATCAATTTTCATGTAAAAAAGCGCATATTCCAAAAGCGAATTAATATTAAAGGTATTCCAAATTGTTTGTGCCCTTTTGTATTCATCATTTGAAACACCTTTTCCTTCCAAAGTACTATAAAATGCGTCTTTAGGAGGAAGAACAGTTTCATGTAGCTTTTCCCAAGAATCGAGATACTCATAGGGCAGGACACCCTTACGAGTAACTAAATTAAATTTTTCCTCTTCCTTGTAAAAACTTTTTAAAATTGTCTTTTTGGAATCATCTAAATATGAAGCTAGTTTGTCTAACGCGGAAGGCATAAACCGAAAAGAATCAATAAAACGAAAATTTACTTTGGTGCCTTCAATGTATTTAGTAAACGAAATATATTTTTCCTTGTTTACAGGGAGAAGTTGAATTCTACCCTCTACCTCCTTTGCTAAAGATTTTATAAGGAAATGGCTATCATAACCAGAAAGGTTGTGGAATACTACAGGAACACTGTGTGAATCATTAAAATTTAAATTACAACCCGGATGAGCTGCTCCCCTATATTTTCCCGTCAAGTGACAATGATCTAAATGTTTTCTGTCTCCCTCTTGAAAAGCCTTCTCACAGATATGACAATGGGTTGCATTATTAAAATCAAACTTTTCCATAGTGTTTAACGGTTTTAAAGGAACAATATTTGAAAAAATGTTACTCAATTTTTCTGCTATTCTTTTCAGCTCATGAGTAAAACGTGAAATGCAATCATTTCCTACAATTTGATGATAATAGGAGAGCGAGTTATCATATGAACATTTTACATAATACCCAATGGCAAAAGGAATATGGTGTTGAATTCTTTGTGTATTCGATGGTGATGATGCACTTTTATCATCGTTGTCAATTTTTTCCAACAAACTTTCTAAATCAGCAAAAATTGTAAAAGGCACTTGCTCTTTATTTTTAAATTCTGTAAATTTCAAAATGTCGTCATTTTTCTTTGGTAGAGTTAGTTTGGTAAAATTTAAATTTTTACAATCTAAGTAATGCTTTTGCAGCACTGCCTCAGAAACAAACCAATTTAAACATCTATCACATACCCATTTTTTATTATTTTGTCTACCCACCTGACTTGATATAAGACGTGAAAGATTTTTTATTAGGGCAAAGTGATAGATCCTTTTATTGGGCTGGAGAATTTCAAAATCTTCAGAATCTACATCTATCTCATTTTCACTATCAACTACATCATCACCACACGTTAAAATAAGTAAATTGATTCGTTTGGAAAAATCTGATTTGCTTAAACAGATAGGCAGGATTTCATTCTTTTCAACTCCAAAAACATTTATTGATAAATTATTAAGTTTCTCAAATTTTGAAATGTCTTTTAGTCGCATAGGAAATTCAAAACCTTCATAATTCAGTCCCACCTGACAAAAATGAGGGTACGAGGAAGTTATATGCCCATTATGAGCAGCAGGGTGTAAAGCAGCCACAATAGACCAAAGAAAACAATAATTATCTTTATTTTGAATATTGATCACCCCCCTGGTGTTTTTATTCCACTGCGGTGACTCAACATAAGTTGAGTCACCACAGTTGATTGGGGTGTGTTTATTAATATTAACCTTGAGATGGAGAATTTCATACAGAGCCCAACCAGAATCTCGCTCTTGAAAATCCTCCATCTTGGTTAATATTTTTTGAGAAACATTTTCCTCATACCATTTTTTTAAATTTGTTGTTTGGTCTATTATACTGTTTCTCGTAGAAAAAGCCTTCACATCAGTTTGCGTAGTACCTTCATGTAATTTAATAAAATTCCCCGAAAAAATGACATTAACTTTTAAAATTGAATGTTTAAGTGACTTTTTAATTTGACTTGAAAAACTCTTGAATGCCTTTTTAAAGAAAATCTTAGGGTCTTTAATGGTAAAATTAGTGATAATACCTGTTCTAATTCTACCACCAAAGCACGTTTCAACATCTTCCCAAACCAAATTTTTTTTGACCGACCTCACCCTATTAGTTTTGCCAAAATGAATTCTTTTTTTATTTTTTAGTAATATTAAATAATGTTTTAAAAGTGCCAAATTCGATTCTAATTTAGAAAAGTTTTGTACACAATCAAGTTTATTTTTTACACAACTTTTTACGGTTGAAATTAAATTTAGAAGAAAAACTATCCAATAATTAAATTCCTCTTTTGTTTTCACCAGTCTACTCACCTGTTCAACCTTTTTTACAGACTCAGACACCAACACATCAAAACTTTGGGAACTCATTTTTTCTATAATATTCAACTGTGTAAGATATGTTACGAACAACGTTCTTTGTCAGAATGAATTCATACGTTCTCAAAATATAGTTAAATATTGGTTTGATAAGAAAGTTCTTCTTGAATACGAGGGAAATTTTTAAAGTAACAAATGTAAGAAAGCATAGCACATGTTGCCAGATTCACGATAACCTAACTTTTTTAACAGTTGGATGGATTGATTGTGCATAGAATTGCTGTCAAAAGTGTCAAAAAGACATTTGAGTTTAATTTTAAACGCTCGGAATTTAGTTAGCAAAACTTTTCATTTTCACTTGTATAATCAAAGAACGGAAAATTCCATAACAAACATATGACTGACGTATGATTTGATACAATGTAACCAGCGCCACTAGTCTGTAAAAATGGACATTTTTTTTATTCAAATCAAAACATAATGTTTAATAAATTTTATAAAAATGTATTATTTAGCAAAAATGTGTTTTTTATATTTAAACTAAAACATATTGGTCAGCACTTTTTAGGTGTAGTCATAGGCGACGCTACTTTAATATTGTATATATATTTAATTAATGTAAACCAACAAAAATAATTTGACTGCTTTAAAAGTCACGTGATATGTCAAAATAGTAAAATATGACAGATTGTAACCTAAAAATTCAATATATTAGGGACTAATTACAATAAAGCTTGGATTTATTAGTGCCTGTCTTTATTAAAAGAAAAAACAAATTACTTTATTTTTCAATTCGACTTTAGTATATCAATTTTGAGAGATCAGTTGTTAGTTTGCTATGTAATACTGTCACAATACGGTCAAGCAGTATTAAATCCAAACTTTACTTGATTGACTCCCTATTAAGGAAATATAAGATGCTAAAATGTAAAGGATGGAGCCAACCTACAGAAAGATCGCTGTCATCTTGGTTATGAGAGAAACTATCCCCCCACTTTAATTTATAAACTTTTAAATAATGCAACGCCTATGGACAAGTGCAAGCATTGTTAAAAAATAACCAACGCAGTGCTTATGTTAGCTAAAAATTAGGTATAAATTCCATCAAATATCAAAGCAAAAATCAATTCAAACAGTTTAACAGTTTGTGCCTATTAGTTTTGAAAAAAATAAAATAAAAATGGCAACACAACCATGCACACTTGTAGTGTCAACTCTAGATCGTATTAACTGCCCTCCGAAAATGGTATTTGTTTGCATGAAGAATCTTTTTCAGTAAGTACTTTTGATTTTTTACAGATTATTTATTATTAAACGAATACAGGATAATTTTTACAAAAGAAACTAAAAAGTAGTAAATTTTAGTTTTATATACTTTTAACTTTTTATAGAAAATTTATTATTACTAAAAACCTTACATGAATCCAAGATAATATTTATATAAAAAAAATATTCCTAATTTTTTAATAGCAAAGAAATTATATTGAATTTTAATTTATTTGTCTTAATTTTGATGTTATTATTTTTTCAGTTTTGGAGTAAAGAAGATAAGTTTAAAAGGTGATAAAGCCTTTGTCAGACTATCATATTCACCTAGAACAGAAACCATAGACAAAAAATTTGGTAGGCTGCAGTGAAGTACTATCGAATAAAGGCGGATGATGATGAAGAAATTGCTATCCTACAGCGAGCGATAGAAATATACCAAATTAATATTGATCAACCTATGGAGATTGAGACAACAAAAAATTTGGCTGTGTTACCACCACCACCACCACCCTCCGATCCGATGGAGATAACAGCTGTT
The DNA here is from genome assembly GCA_963576565.1 of Aspidapion aeneum. NCBI lineage: Eukaryota > Metazoa > Arthropoda > Insecta > Coleoptera > Brentidae > Aspidapion > Aspidapion aeneum. Next base: position 41,357,537 of record OY755043.1, read on the forward strand.
GGAGAATCGTCTGGGGGGCCAACAGGAGCAACATCTACAAAAGCAGTAGATACCACCCAAGCACAAAGAAGAAGAAGCAGAAAGGGTGTGGTATCCACTGTATCCGAAAAACAAACAACAAACAAAAATACAAATATGGAAGAGATAATAAGTCTCTTCGATGAAGAGGATCCTTTAACACAAACCCAAGCTTATTTTTAATTTTTAATATTTTGTTAAAATAAAATAAAATAAAAGGTTAAAACTGAATATGCTTTTTATTTAAATACCATCTATTTAACAAAATTACATTTTCTCTAGCACAATTTAAATAATTATTATTATGCATTTCACAGTGAAACTTATCATTACAATAATTTTTTAATTTTTTAATATTGGGACATCCCAAGTCATATAAATCTACAACATTATTATTAACTAAATTACATAACCAAACTTTTTTTTCATTTCCTTTTACAAACACAGTTTCATTTTGAATTAAATCCTTAATAAATAAAGCGAGGTTTTCAAATGGTAAATAACTAAAATCAAAAGTGTCCCAATTTATACCAGGAAGTTTGTTTGTATTCCATTCAGCTTGATGTTTAAAGTCTTGATGTAACCAGATGGACTTCATGGGTAAATTAACGATATGGTGCCGAACTTCATTAGTATGGGTGTTTAATATAGCTATTTCCTTACATATAAATTCAGTGTCTTTGTATTGGAAACCTTGCACATCCAAAATAAACATTTTTTTCTTCTTTAAACTACCCTTACGGTACTGGTTAGAGGGTTGTATTTCACAAGTCGATCGTGCAATATTAAACAGTAGGCTATAGTTTTATCAGGTACAGCTTTTTTCGTTTCAAACTCAATTCTAATGTCAACTGCACCACCTTTGAGCACGTCTTCACTCTGTCGAGAGCAGTCGATAACTACCAGTGGAGCATCATTTTTAAAGCTTATCGGGTGAAAACAAGGTTCGCTTTGATCGTGGTAATAATAGGATTTTTGAAACTGGGCATACATTTCATATAGAATAGCATACTGATTGTTATCAAAATCTAAATTTAAATTATCATATGGAAAAACTTCGGAGTTTAAATAGACTTTTAAATTGGTTAATGATAAGTGGTCAAAACGGCTCATATTTTTACTAAACAAGTTTTTTCTATCTGTCTGAAATCCAATAATAATGAAACGTGGTGTCTCCAGTTGATTTGAAGTTTTCACTGCCCATGTGTGATTAGTGGTAGTTTGAAGTTGTGGATACTCATGCAATTCCCAACTTCGAAAACTAATATTGAGATCTCTGTTACCCTCTAAATAGTTGTAAAGGCGTAATTTTTGATCATCTGATACTCTAACATGTGGAATTTTCCAATGAACTTTATTTAACACCACCTTATATTTTTCTTTTTTATCCTCAGTTTCAATTAAAGCGTTTAAATCGGAATTGCTGCGAATCAACACGAGTTCTTGTCGTACATTTAAAATAATCTTATGATGGTCCTCAAATACCCCCATAAGGGTTTTTAGGGGTAAACATATATTGAAATTACCGGAACCATCTAATATAGGTGGATTTTCTTTAAGTGTCCAACCAGCATTTTGAAGGGTGTTACCATCACTTTCCTTGAATGAGCAGTAACCTTTTATTGTTGATGTAATCCCAGGATTTCTAACACGGTCCACAATCACCCCTCCTAACTCATAACGAATTTCATCAAATAAATGTGCTAAACCATTGTTTACAAAGTGCACATTAGTACTGGCAGTATTGTCATCTTTCAGTACTTTTCCTTCAAGGTAAAGAACACTTTCACTAGGCAGGGTATAGATGTCTTGAGTTTGTATCGGAATTCGAATTTCATCATTGTTGTTTAAGGTGGTTGAAGCATATGGTTGATGAGTGTGTAGTTGGTAACTCACAATCGAATTATCATAGAGCACGTTTTCACCCACTCGTAGAATGTTACGACTCATTTTTTTCAAAACACTTTAAACTACACCGCACTGAAAAAAATATTCTTCTTATACCACAACTGACACGTACTTTTAAATTATACCAAAATTTCTTAAGTCTTTTACCTATGATGGTAGTTATTGTCCTTTTAGTTTAAATCCTAAAGATACTAAAAAAGCTCTATTTTCGGGTGTTAGCTCTTTGACTAGCTGTTTATTACTAAATGGTGGTACACTATCAATCTTCTTCTTATAAATTTTATTACTTTCCTCTAAGGCGGTAATTTCTTCATAAGGAATACCAAAAGTATTATGATTATACAAAAACACCATTTTTAAACGGATTTTTTTAGATGCAGCCTAATCGTGACCACTTCTCCACGAAAATTGATGGGTTTTCCATCTTGGTCAGTTATTTTAAGTAAAATATCATCAATATAATGAGTGCTGATTGGTAGATATATCACATTTGAGGGTCTTTCTATAATTTTATAACCTGGAGGAGAAGAGGGGTAAAACATGTGTAACATGTGCACTGCTTTTCCGTTATTATAAGAGTTTATAACCAAGTTGCACTCAACACATATAGCATTCACTTTTAATATATCAACCGGATTTTCAGATATATGTTTTTTATCTGCCTCTAGAGTTTTTCCTGCAAATCCTAGTAAACTTCCAATGGAATTTTCCTTTTCAAAATTAATCTTTTTATTGCATATAACCTCACACTGTAAGGTATTATGGTTAGCTGTTATACTTATTTCAAATTGTTCCTCCTTTAAAGTTTGCTTTGAGTATTTATTTAGGAAATCATTCAAGTCCTTAATTTCGTATGACCCCTCAGGTATTTTTATAATTTTATCATCATTAAAACAAAATAAATTATGTGAACTATCCACATTCGGTATTGAGATGTAACTTTCGAAATTAATGAGCCCCAAATCATATTGCTCAAGCTCGTTTAGCACTATAGGTGGATAGATGTTTGCTGAAAGGAGTGATAATTTTCCGGATAAGGTAAAGGTGTAGGACATGTTTACTATATAGCGGTTCGCTGATAAATGAAAAACTATGTAGTTTTGTAGACGTTTTTATTAACCCTTAAAGTAATACAAAAAACTTAAACACAAGTGTCCACAATTTACAGAATCATAAGTCTGGTAGGGGTTATAATTATACAGTACTTTTGAGCCACCATTAGAACTAAAGTATCTTACAGATTCTATAGGAGGTCGTAAATTACCAAAACTATCAAAATAGTGTACATTATTTTTAATTTTCTTATAACAAGTCCAATGACTTCCTGATCCTCTGCTACTATCTAAATTAATTATCCCCGACTCAAATTTATGTATCTTCGAGGGTAGTTCATCTCTCATAAACACACCTCTAAAATGTTTAATTTTTAACAGCTTTGTATACTTTTTCAGGTCAATATTTGTAAGAGCTCGCTGTGGTAGTGAAATCGGTAAAGTTTTCTTGAAAAACTTTAGGTTTTTGTTTTTTGACATCCACCTTTGTGTAAAAAAAGACCCATTCCTAGTTTATATGGTTTGAGAAATAATCCTTTACCCATAGCAATGGACTCCATACTTTGGTTATGTCGTTGAGCCTCTTGCAATTGTTGATTTGCAGATTTAGCAGCATTAATGGCTTTCACTATTCCTGCTGTGCCACTCCCTAAAGCACCAAGGGCAGAGAGGGTCGCCATGATTGGTATTAGGGGCAAAAAACCACCCTTTTTTGGTAGTTTTATTATTCGTGCAGGTCGTACTTTTCCTTTGTTTTTTTCCGCTGTCTTGAGAGCAACTTTGACTGCAGTTTCAATGTCTTGTGGTTTTCGTTGTTTTAATATATCTTTTATCTTTTTTGTGGCTTGACTGAAACTGAATGTTTTGATTTTTTTCTTTACAATTCGTGCCCTCTTTCTTTTAAAAGTTGATGTTTTTCTACTTTTTATGGGTTTTCTTGATTTTCTCGTTTTACTCATTTTTTAAGAATGATGTTACTACCTTGAAAGTTTACACAAGAATGAAAGCAACTGATATGTGTGTTTGAAGGTGTTTAAGATTTATATAACTTTTGGTTTTTTAATGTTGCTATGCATATTGTCATTTTCTTCACCATCAATGCTTAGTCTCCGCTTTAGTGACTTCTGCTCCAATGGTCCTTCACTCAAAACAGCAGCTGTGTCGGTTTTTGGTAATTTAAAGGGAACATCAACCGAATCGCTTAACTTTCTCTTTCGTTTGACTTTTAAAAATTTTGGTAATTTAAAAGGAATATCCACCGAGTCGCTTAACTTTCTCTTTCTTTTGACTCTTAACAATGTTGGTTCTTTATGTAAAGGGGGTGAATTAGTTTCCATAGCTTCTGTTTCAGGTTCATCTTTTTTTACTTTTTTTAACCGTGGTTTTCTTGGTTTAGATGATGATGATTTTCTCGTTGTTTGTGATGGATTTTTAATTTGACCCTCTAGAGTTTCAAGAGAGCCTAAATAATTTTTTGTCATCTTTATCCCACGTTGAATCATATTTAGGCACTGACGCACTGCCTTTAAACGTGGCACTTGATCAGTTTTTGATACATTATTTACCATACCCATCCCTAGTTTTAGCTTGGCACCCATAGCAGCAGCCACACCAGAAGCAGCCAGTTTTTCATACAAGCCTGAATCCGTTGCTCGCATCCGTTCTAAAGCTTTTCTCATTAAAACTTTATCTGCCTCATGACGGTCGGTCAACTCCATATTAGTTGAATAGGAAATGTCATGATCTTTGCATGCTCTATCAAGCTGGTTAATACCTTTATCCCCTCTAGCTAAACGTTTCTCTAGCTTAGTCCCAGGTCCACAATAAGAAAACCCTGGGATATGCATTTCGAAGGGCAGATTATTTATAGCACTGTTTAACAACCCTTGCCCTTTAACGTTTGAACTAACATAGTACTTCATAGCGTTTCACTTAAGACTAAATAAAAACCAGGGTCTTTACTTTTTTTATACATTACCAGTTCAACAGTGTTAAGTTGACATAATATTTCTATAGAAAATGAAAAAGATTGTTAAACAAAAAGTGCGTTTAGAAGTTAAAAACCATGATATTAATGCAAGTACTACATCAAGACATGGTTTCCTGTTTCCATCATCTATTAGATGTCTTATTGTGGGCCCATCAAACTGTGGAAAAACCAACCTTATATTGAGCCTTTTGGAACATTCAAACGGTTTAAAGTTTAAAAATGTGTATGTGTATTCAAAAAGTCTATACCAGCCAAAGTATTTATATTTAGAGAATCTATTAAAACCCATTAAAGAAATAGGGTACTATGCTTACAACAGTGGCGAAAATATAATTCCTCCATCAGAAGCAAATCCGTTTTCCATTTTCATATTTGATGACGTAGCCTGCGATAAACAAGATGTGATGCGTGACTACTTTAGTATGGGTCGACATAATAATATTGACAGTTTCTATCTCTCTCAAACATATGCAAAAATACCTAAACATTTAATAAGAGACAATGCCAACGTTTTAATTTTATTCAAACAAGATTTACTAAATGTAAAACATATATACACCAACCATATTGGCACTGATATGACATTTGATGAATTTCAAAAGATGTGTGCATACTGCTGGAAAAAACCGTATGATTTTTTGACAATTTTTAAAGATTGTGATATTGATAAGGGAAGATATCGGTATCGTTTTGATAACTTTATATATCTTTAGATTCAAATACTTCTTAGTGTTAATAGTTATAACGCACCTGTAGAGATACAATAGATAAAAATGTCAGAAGAAAACATAAAAATGGTTAGTGGTGAAAAGAACTTAAAGAAACAATTAATTTCTAAAAGAAAAATAATACGTGAGAAATTAAATTTGTTAAAACAGGGTCAGATTTCACAGGCTAACCTATTTCAACCCATTACAAAACACTTGGAAAATATTGAATCTAGTTTAACCGACAAAAAGCCTCCGAAACTGGTCAATATACCTTCATTATCACCCAGATTGACAACTCCTCAAAAAATCAAGCAAGAAAACGAAAAACAACAACAAGAAAAACAGGAAGAACTTGAAGATCTGCAAACTTCATCGCTTTTTCATAAGAATTTTGATAATAACAGTGCAGAAGAAGATGAAAAACATATGCATGAACCAAGTGTTTACATGCAAGACTTATTCCAGTCAACTCCTCGAAATCCAAATCCTACAACACCGACAACCGAAAAGAGAGCTAAACGAAAATTAAATTTTTCTTTAAGTGCTAAAAAACTAAATAAGCCCACCACAAGTGGTTACTTTTTGAGAAAAGCAGTGTTAAAAGATGCAGCAGAGAACTTTACACAGAATGAGGCCAAAAAGCAAGAAGAGTTTGAAAACGGACGACTTAGAGACTTGATGAATAAATCTGAGAATGACTACTACAGTCAGTTTCATCCTTCACTTGCAAGCTATATTAAAGAATTTTTAGATGATCCATCCACCGTGCCTTCTGACCCACAAAATTATTTTTCCAAGTTTCGTGTAAGGCGAGATGATATTGACAATTTTTATATTGGTGATTCGAAAATTGATTTTAATAGAGCTGATTTAATTATAAAAGGTAAACGCTATAAAGGTACACATGGTTTGTACAAATTACTCTTTCGAAAAAATATGCCTACAAAGTATACCCAAGATGATGCAGACGCTTTTAGAGACATCATTGAACACACCTATGCAAACAGAAAACATCATAAGGCCTCTGGAAATGTGATCACCGATAGCTACTCAACCAAATTTAAGAAACTGTTTAGTGACATATATAAAGGTGGAAATCTAGAGGAGGAGATGGAGTACTCCGATAGTCCTATAGAGTACGTGTACTGGGATAATCCCAATGAACTTGTAGAACGGTTACGTTTATTATTAGCATCTCAGACAGCTGGCAACACAGGTCACACAAACGAAATCTATGCTATAGTTGAGGAGCTTCAAGAAGCTAATATTATTGAGAAGAGAGATGGTTAATAATTTTATTACAGATGTTAAACGAGAAGTAGTTAGTGAAATACACAAACCGGCTAGAATTAATTTTTTAAGGCGCAGAGTGATTGTGAAATCACTAAATGATCTATTTCAAGCAGATCTTGTGGAGATGATACCGTACGCAAACGAAAACAAAGGTTTTAAATACATTTTAGTGGTTATTAACTGTTTCTCGAAATATGTTTGGGCCTATCCATTAAAAACAAAAACTGGGGAAGAAGTGTCGAAAGCTATAGAAAAAGTGTTTAAAGAACAGGTGCCACTTCATCTTCAAACCGATCATGGGAAAGAGTTTTACAATTCGATTATGGCAAAACTGTTGAAAAGATACAATGTCAAACACTATAGTTCATTTAGTGAAAAAAAGGCTCAAATTGTTGAGAGGGTAAACCGAACCCTTAAAAATCTAATGTGGAAGGAATTTAACTATCAAGGATCTTACAAATGGTATGGTATCCTACCAAAGATTGTTCAAATTTATAACAATCGGAAACATCGAACTATAGGGATGAAACCCTCAGAGGTGCGACAAAAACATGAAAAACTATTGCTCAAAACGGTCTATAATCATATAAAGATGACATTTAAACCAAAATACAAGGTTGGTGACCATGTTCGAATTTCAAAACTACGAGGTGTGTTTGATAAGAAATACATGCCAAATTGGTCTACTGAAATTTTTACTGTTAAGAAAATTCAGCTCACTAACCCAGTAACATACCTATTGGAGGATGCTAGTAAAAATGAAATTAAGGGAGGATTCTATGAACTTCAGCTGCAAAAAGTAAAATATTCTGATATATATTTAGTAGAAAAATTTTTAAAACGTGTCAAAAATAAGGTGTTTGTAAAGTGGTTAGGATTTGATAATAAACATAATAGCTGGATAGATAAAAGTAATGTTGCTTAGTACTAAATAAAGAGAAACATATAAAACTTATTGGTGTATTTTATTTACTAATTTTCTTAAAATATAATTACATTTAGAATAAATATTTAATGGGAACAACCATCCTCTAATTATAGCAGTTACTAAATAACTAAAATGAGCCACCCATTGATGATATTCTAAAATTTGATGGGTTATTATACAGCTTTGAAGTACCATTTAACTGTTTCTTCCCATTTAGAATATTAGTTGACTCTTCCAGTTGCTCATCTTCATAAATTCTCCCCTCTTCTGGTTTCATATGTTTCTGACGCATCTCTTCAAAAAACTCTGGAGAGAGATGTGTTTGATACTTTAATAAGTATTCCCAGTCGATGCGCTATTCATTTTCTCTTATAAAATTTTCAGACACCCGTTGATAACGACAAAGAAAAGGCCAATAGAGTTCGCTTTTAAACATATGCATAAACGCTTCGCTTAAATTTTGATATCTAGACACATTGGGCCAATGCATCTTATTAATATAGGTCGCCATAAACATATCAGATAATCTTTGTTTGCGACAAATTACTTCCCAGTTCACATGGTCACAAAACCATCCAATAAAATCCTCTGTAATAACTGGTGACGCAGAGATCTCATCCCACACTTTATTAATACTATTATTTTCAACCATCTTTAAAAGCGTTCTTTCTGAAAGTAAGAGTTTCAACTTATAAATCCCTCTATTTATAGGTTGAAATAAAAGTAACCTTTGACCTTTGATACTTCTTTTTAACCTCGATAGCCTTGTTGAATATATTTCTTAACTTCTTCGTTTTTCTTCTGTTCACAAGAGCTGTGTTTTGTTACAATCCAATCAGCAGGTCGATGTGGATTTCCTTTGGTACAATAGATGCAACGGGGTTTTTTTATTCTTGGTTTAATCCAGTCATAGGTTGGTAACATTGTATTTGGTTGAAAACAAAAACACTAAGTTTTGATGATCTACACTGTTCAACGGTTGACTATAAAATAACCAACGCAGTAGGTTCAATAGTTTTAGCATAGATGAAATAATCCTTTATCTACATCTACAATTTTAGATAAATCAGTTCTACTGTGTCTGTCGTAGTGATAGGTTGTGCGTGTGAAATGAGAAAATGTTCCCAACCACCATCAATTTATTATAATTTTCGCTGTGATAAATGTGGAAGAGTAGACATAGTTAAAATAAGCACAGGCAACAAAATTGCTTCATATTTGTGTGATATTTGTAGAAATACAAGTCCAGGAAAAAACCAAGGAAATATTTTCCGAAATACAACAACAAGACGTGGTAAATTAAAATTCAGAACACAGTAAGATGGACTTTCAAAATAATTATTGGTCAACTAAAATTGACTTTGAGCTAGAAGGACTTTTAGAAGAGAAAAGTTATGAAAATATTTATAAATGGTTAGCAGAATGGATATATTTTGGGTTTGATTCATGCAGGTACATCATTGAGGAAAAACTACCAACATTATACCCATTATTACCTACAATATGGAAACGTAAATTAACAGAGGCAGCGCTGGAATATACAAAAATATATCCAAACTATGACGTGAAAAAACATCTTCAATCAATTATTTTTAAATTTGATGGTCGAGATGAGTGTGGTTTATATGATATATATGAATAAAAATATATAATTAAAACATACTTTTAGTTTTTATTTAAGAATTATTTACTTTGAGACATCCTGTATAGCATAAATAACCAGCTGTCTTAGATAAAATAGGAATGTGTGCGGGTCATAGGGTTATCCTATAACTGCATAAACAACGATAAGATACTCGTGCAGTCATTTTTTAGAAATTATTTTATTTTTAACACACATAGAAAATAACAGGCTATCCCGATTAATTCTAACAAATATTTCTAGAAATTATTTTATTTTTTAACCAACAATTACCTAGCTAAGGCATTTTTCACATTGGGACTTACCTAGCTCAGGCTAAGCGAGTGAAGTGGCTATCTTACTGGCTGGCACCTAACTCATTGCCAATAGGGCCTTTCAACAGCTAAGGCCTTACCTAGACCAGGCGAAGCTAGTGAAGTAGCTATCTTACTAACAAAAAAACACTCCATTTTATCTACTCCCTCATTGACCAATAGGGCCTCTCAGCCCAGGCTAAGCAAGTGAAGCGGCTAGCTAACTCATTACCCAATAAGGCCTTTCAACAGCCTCTGGTTGTTACGTCATTGCTGACAGCTTCTTGTACGCTTCTTTTGCCCGAAGGTCAGATCAAGTTCACTTCTTCAGCAGCAGGTCATCCACTTCGGAGAAGTGGATGGCATGTTACCAATTTAATTAGAACCCACACTACTACACTACTCTTAATTTTCTCCTTTATAACTGAAGATGTCAAATTTTCAAATTTCAAATGTGTTAGTTCGGTTTGCACATGTTTCTTTCTATTTTTAAGAAGTTATTTTTCTTCAATAGATCTTGAGATCTGTTGAGACCTTTTCTTCTAATTTTGACCAAATCGTTCATTTCTGAAGGTTTTGCTTTACAAATCGGACAACAAGCTGCAGACGAAGTTTCTGTTAATATTTGACATATTTTGCCGTCGATCATTGTGAGTGACAAATTATGGGAAACAGAGAAGTTAAATTTTTTATTTGAGCTTCGTAATCCTTCACGACTGGTTACATTTTCCGGTGTTTCTCTTAAAAATTCAAAAAACAAGGGTCTGCAGTAGTTAGAAGACGATAGGTGTGGGTTCTTCCAAATTACTTCATTTTCTATAGAAATTAACTGAATAGGTACCAAAGACACTGAAAAAACGGACTCATCTGTTATTTGCGAATTTTGAAAATTTTGTTTGTAAATGCTATTTCCGGATGCTCCGTCGCAACCCCACTTACTACGCAGCAAAAATTTGTTCTGTTTAGTTTCTAAACTTTTCTGTTTTACGTCTTTGATCTGAAATAGCCGTTATACAGTGCGATCCAAAAGTTGCTGCATTTTTATAAAAGCACCTTTCTCTGTATTTTCCATTAAAGAAGGATAGCATTCAGATTTGGCTTGGAAAATTTGGTTATAACTGAGAAAAATGTCCGCGTTTTTCAATAAGCACTGTTCTCTTAAGGAATTATATTGATATCTAGATAACTTAATATCCGTCATTAGAGCTAAATATTCATCTTTCGAAAATTTTGTCACAGTATTTTGGCATTGAAGCCGCTGTCTAAAGTCCTGCACTCCTAAACAAAGCACTTCCCGGATCATCGCAGCTTCATCTCGTGTTTCTTCTGTACACAATCTTCTTTCCAATAAGCTTTGCAGCTCAGCTATTGTTAATTTATTAATTTTTTCTAAGTCTGCCACTTTTCTACGTTTGCTTCTTTCTGAACATTCTTCCATCTTTTTAGTCGGTCTACCTGCCGCAGTCACTACCTCTTTAATTTTCCTGAATATCACAAATCAGTTTAGCCATGTATCAAATTTCCTATAAAACCGATCTTTGGTTGTATTGCTTGGTTCCACTTACTTTTAAACTGAGGCAAATACGTCTTTTGAATCGTTTGTTTAACTATTTTAAAGTCCTCGTCGGATAATTCATACTGCTGCTTCAAATTGCGTAAAAATATATTCTCATCGCCTTTTAACTCGATAACACTATCAGAAAGACACTTTCTACTAATCCTTTACACCTTTAAACATCAACTTTTAGGTCGATAATACTATCAAAAAGACACTTTCAACTAAACTATTTTTAAACGCATCTAATAAGTTGACGTATACAAAAAACAAGTGAACATAATCTGACGCATCATCGAGATGCACGGCTTAATTTAAAAATGTATAACATTTGAATAGGCAAACATGGGCAAATACTATTAACTAATTATGAAAGACGGTGAGTTATACTTTCTTTCTAGTGCAAAATCTAATCTTCGGCAAACTTCGCAAACTATTAATTTCCTTGCAGAAACTGAAACATTTCATTTTCAGAAAAATAATGTGTATCATAGTAGCTAATTTACTTTATTGAATTAAAAGAAAGATATTTTATAAAACAAAATATTATCGATTAAATTCAAAGAACATTATATAATTTTAAAAAATAACTTTAGGGATAAATTTCCAAACAGCCATTGGGGAAAATTACTTCAACTTCATGGATGTTTTTTCATTTTATTAAAATATTTACTTGCCTTGCAAAAACTTCTGATGTTGAAATGAATTTTTTGCAGTAGTAATTTTTTTATGGTATTAGTTATATGATATTTATTATGTTGGATATGGTTACAAAATAATGGCATGAAATATTTTATATATTTTTTTTTTATTTGAAACAATTTTGGCCGCATGGTCTCATATGACCTCACCATTGTGCGACGCCCTACGTAGCATTGTATTACAGACCGTCGCAGACACTCATAGAGAAATGTCTCTGCAGACACTGTGCCCAAAAATCAAGGGGACGCCATGTTTTGGGAAGAACATTGACCAAACAAAGTATAGATTTTGTGCTAATGCAGACCTAAATACGCGGGTATTTTTATGGGATCATAATGGTGTTTTGGTTGCAAGAGTCGAAGTGAACAAAAAGTCATCAGGAATAACGATTTAAAGGTAGAAATATAGCTTCAATAATAAAAACGTATTCATTGTATAAACTTTTTGTTCTGTGGAAACTGATTGCTTTATAAACAAACAGTAAATAGGATTTATTTTTAATTAACTGATTTATGTGCTAATTGTCGACAAGTATCCACAGGCGTAGGCTTTATTTGTTTTTAATATAAAATTCATTCTCTTTTTTTTTGTTTCAGATATCCGCTTAAAGATGGAAACAATCTGGCTTTGGTCGTCCACAATAACATAGTAAGTGTTGTTTTTTTTTTTTTTAAATGCTTTATATTTGTATTTTGTGATTTTAATAATTTTAAATTTGCTGTCATTTGAATCATGGCTTCAATTCTATGAATGAATTATTAAAGATTTTTAAGCAAAGAGCCTTTAGTATGAAAATGTGAAGTTTAAACCTTTTAACTTAAAGCAAACATTTAATTCTCTGCACAGTGGCGTATATATAAAAAAATTCGGGGAAGGGGGCGAGACGGTGTCGGCGGGGGGGGGGGGGGGGTGAGACCTCATGAGGCAGTATTTTAGGCTATTTTATGTTTATATTCATAAAATATGTGGAAAATATATAAAAAAAACTTAACTTTAAAGGAGGGCCCAGGCCCCCCTTATATACGCCACTGGTTCTGTATTAAATTTACAAATATATAAAATTTATTTTCTTTTTCAGGTCAGCACTGACTTGAAGGTGGAGGAAGTAATTGAACAAAGGAGAAACATTTTAAAAAAACACGGGCTACCCATGCGGACTTTTATAATGGTTGAGTCCCCGAACTAATAGTGAGGTAAAATCAGTTTATGTCAGGTTTGACAAAATTTTGTGTGCATCTCACATGGAACAAACGTGTGTATACTTCTTTAACCAACCTTTCCAAAAAAAACAAAGATTACCAGCCACCATAAAAAAATTTGACTCCACTTTTATAATAAAATACAAATAAATATTTTTCATCAAAACAACTTGCTTTTTATTATTATTAAAATTCTCTTATTATTCTATACCTTATTCATTTCTATAGGGTTAATGGGAAAAAAGACACCAATTTTGATCACACAACTTTATTTCTTTTCGACGATCCATTTTCGTCTTCCTAAGGCTAAGGTGTGTAGCCTGAGGAAGACGAAGAAATACAGGTGTGTGATCAAAAGTGGTGTCCTTATTTCCATTAACCCTATAGAAATATACAGGGTGTTCATTTTAAAACTTCCCAACCAAGATTTCTCGAAAATGATTTTTTGAGAAAAAGTAAAAACATGTCAATTAATTTATTAAGGAGGACACATTTTGGCTATCTTATAGTTTTTGTAGTACACACCCCCTTTGAAAAAATGAATATGTCAAAAACAAATTGATAGATTTTCAAAATTTGTACACCTTTGTAAAGATATTTAAGAAACCTTCAAAAAAAAGTGTCAATTGACCCACTTTCCATATTCAAAATATAGGGGTAAAATGTACCCCTCAAAGTGGGTGTGTACTACAAAAATTTTAAGATAGCCAGAATTTGTCCTCCTTAATAAATTAATTGACGTGTTTTGGCTTTTAAAAAAAAAATCATTTTCGAGAAATCTGAGGTGGGAAGTTTTAAAATGAACACCCTGTATTTTAAACAGAACGTGAAACCTACAAATACCTTATTAATGCAAAATAACTAAATATAATTACAGCTACTAATTATATAATAACCCATAATTAATTAATTTAATATTAAATAAGAATGATCCTTATAATAAATATACAGTATATTAATAATTAAACTCACATATATTTTTAAATACCAACAATGTATTAGTGCTTGATGTAGCTTTTTGTAAATATTACCAGACGATTTTGTTTTTATTAACAAATATTTGTTTCAATTGTTGAAATTTCTGAATTGTTACCTGCAAACAAATATCTAATAAGCCAAATATGGGCAACGCATTTGGTAACAATTACAAAATGTTTGTTATTGTTACAAAATTCTTCTCTCAGTGTGGCCATCAGCATTCTAATCAGTTAGACTATTTTGATGTAACATATAACTATATTTTTAAGCAACGAAAATATTTTAAACATTACTTTTAAATTAATTTAGATTAATTAGCATTAATTTTGAAAATGGTTTTATCCGTTAATTAATAAAATAAGAAAATAAAATGTCCGTCGTGGATATCTAACCTTCAATACAGCGCGGGTGGGATCATGCTTTCTTGCATCTTGTCAATATATCCACACAAGTCAAAGAGCCGCAAGCTTGCCCTAGTGTGCTTGCAAAGCCATTCAACGCTCGTGGTGGTTCATCAAACATTAGTCTCGGCCGGTATTAAACTGAATTGTGTACGGTCTTGACCTGTAGGTATCCTATGTAAGAAATGAAGTTAATTTTGCAAGATTAACTGACATCGGTCTATCTTTTATTAGTTTTCCGTTAACTACGCGAAGAACTAGAATATGAATATTTGTGCCAAAAACATATTGTGACCTTGTCATGCCCAGGACACACCTCTATAAACTTAGCATATATATATATATATATATATATATATATATATATATATATATATATATATATATATATATATATATATATATATATATATATATATATATAAAGATCCAGGATTCCCAGTTAAAACCCCGCCTTCCATACTTTGATGCAAATTAACCTATTATTTTTAAATACACCGCTATTTTAATAATTTATTACAAAATGTAGTACCCGCTCTTGGTGCCAACTCGTGGTGATATCCTAAAAATGACTAAGGTCTAGTTTTGGTAACAATAATATTTATGAATCCGTTTACCTACATAACCTAAAAATTGTTTGTGTTGTAATACGTTATATCTTTACTAGCCTTTGACAATTTTCATACGGAATGACGGTTTGTAATTTATCTTCGTTTCAAAATCCATATATTTATTCATTTACAGGTCGTTCGACAATGGCGCCACCACTGGCGGACCAACAGATTATGAGCCCCCCAAGTGCCCTCACTTTTAAAGACAGAGACACGCTCTTGTTAATGTCTCAGGACAAGCCATTGGGAACTATTGCCTACGTTATAGAAGAGGAATCTCTGATGGTTCGTGTTGGAGCTGGATGGCAATATATTGCGGTAAGCGTAGTTCAGTACCAGTTCTTCCAAAGTTGATTTCTAGAATAGAAGGTTTTGCATAGCCAACAGACATTGAAGCCATTGTGTTAATCTAGAACCTCTAGAAAAAAAAATTTGGAAGAAAGAAAAAGATAAGCGAAGTCCGATAAAAATATTTTATCTGCGACTTCTAGCTTTTGAGATACATATCACTAAAGGCAATACTTTTTCAAACCATAGAACTTCTTATAAAGAATTTAATTATTGAACCTAATTTTATATATGACTTTTAGTTTTTGAAATATAACAAAAACATATTGATTTTTCAATCCAAGATTTTTCAAGACAGCGAGCGTAAGATGTCATTAAAAATAATATGCCACGTTTGATATTTTAATTTTATGATTTTATTAGGTATATTTTGTTTCTATTCTTTTTAAATTTTATTTTTTAATTTAAATTAAAAATAAGTATATAATTTGAAAAAATTTAAAATTAAAATATGTTACAAATAAAATAATTTGTGTAAAGTTTTAAAAAATCATTTAAAAATTTTTTTCCGCAGATTTCAAAAATCGAATCGAGAAAAAGTTCTATTAAAAAAATATTCATTTTATGTAAATCATCATTTCATTTTTTACACAAGCTACCCTTTTGAGGATACACCCACGTACAAGGGGTCATATTCAAATATCTTAATCCTTGAATTTCCGTTTTAAATTTTATTTTTTAATTTAAATTAAAAATAAGTATATAATTTGAAAAAATTGAAAATTAAAGAAAAAATTAAAATAATTTACAAATAAAATAATTCGTGTAAAATTTTAAATAACTTAATCCTGGACGGCTCTTCTCTGTCGGTACATTTAAAAGTACACCAAGAACATTTTATATAAATTTGAATACCTTTTTAACGACAGAATCAACCAAAATTTCATGAAATTGGTATTAGCAGCAAGATCAATTGACTCTGCAAAAACTATACAAATGAATTTTTTTCTTTTTAATGCTTAAACTGGAAGTGCAAAATGGACTTCTTTTTTTTATTCCATTTTTGACGCTACCAGCTATGTTTTATTCTGGAGACACTTAATCAAAAGCATTCGAAGTTAGCAATATCTACAAAAGTTACCAAAATACTAAGGTCTACTAATTACTAAGCATTAAAAGAAAAAAAGCATAAAAAGTTTGATAACTGTACCAAATTTCATTTAAATATCCTTATATGAAATTGCCTACGCAGAAATAAATTATGGGGGGGTTGAGCGCGAATTGATACACAGAAAATGATCCTGGGGGGGAACTTGATCACAGATCAATACATTTCAATCTTGATGTTTGGGAAAAAATCATGTTTTAGAGGTCAAGATTTAGTGGGTCTGGGGTATTTCAGCCCCAAAGCCACCCCCATCCCCTTGCGTACGCTACTGTTATATGTTTCGGTGATATTTATAAAAAAAATCGCCATCAAATCTTCACATTTAATACCCTGTATCTTAAAAACCAAGACGTTTTGGACCCTAGTTTATATAAACTTTTATCTCTATTTTGAGCTTTAGAATACAATGTCTCTAGGTGGCATTGATGAAGGGAACACTTAAAAATTTAACATGCTTTTTAAAACGATAGGCTTGATATTTCGTGTGATGGTCAAATTATGATTTCATTTTGAAAGCCTCATTAAATAATAAAATTAAAAAAACGTCCCGCACACACAAACTCATTAACGCGGTATATCTTATCATCTCTAAAAACTAGTGCATATTTATGTGCGTTAGTGGCCGTGTAAACATTGCAACAAGCCATGACTAAACGGAAAGAGATTTGGTACGTACCCAAAATCTGTAGAGGATAGGTTGCCTGGTAACTCCATGGTCGAAGCGGCGTGAGAGGTGACAGCGCGTCATTTGGAGTGCTCCAACATGTGTTTTTAAGTATTTTTATGCACTTTAGGGATATAAAGGGTACTTTAAATCCCTATTTTTGGTGAAAAAAGTGTTACTTTAAATCTCTAAGGATTTAAAGTAAATTTCTGTGCAATAAATGCTAAATTTAGAAATTTATTTTCAATAATTTTATTTAAAAAATATTACATAATATGCCTGTAACAAAAGTGTAACAACTTAATTTCTATTAATATTAACAGTTATGTTTACCCCACTGCAACTAGCCAAGTGAAAAAATGGTAAACTATCATTATTACAGCTGTTATTTTTATTAATTAAAGTGTTTTGGAAAATTGTAGCTGTTGTCGTTGTCGATGGCACCGACGATGTCGTTGGTGTTTCATTTTGTACAATTGGAATCGAAATCTCTGAAGACGTTTCAGTGGAAGTACCAGTAAAAAGTTGATCTGCCATATTTTCTTTCTGGTATAAGGAATTTTCCACATATCCCTCAGCGACGGTGCTACTCTTCCAGCCGCCATGTCTTTTAAGCTGATCTATGGTTACTCCAGAGTCGGCTAGTAGCGATGCTGACGACCTTCTAAAACAATGACCAGTGTACAAGTTTGCATCTGGAAGCTTTAAATATTCGGCAATCTTGCTTGGCATCATATTCTTGCCCATTGGCTGAGACGTGCGTTTCCCATTTTTGTACCCAACGAAAAATCTTGTATGACCTTGTATTGATGGAGGTCTTAAGGCAACATACTTCTTCAACAACCGTACTACATCTGTGGAGTTTTCGTTTGACCGTTTTATAACAAAAGATCGGTCTTTTTCTCTCTTAGTATCTCGTAAATTGACCAAAAAGAACGTTTCATAGTCTAGGACATCGGTTTTGTCAAGCTGGCAGAGCTCCTTGCCTCGACAGGCTCCTGACACGCCCATGATTAGCACTACCTGGAACAAAAATATAAATAAAATAAATAATATAAATAAATAATAAAATAGGTACACCTACAATCTTTTCCAACTAAATAACATGGATATATAGACAAAAAATCGGTTGAAAAAAAAATAAAAAACGTATCGTTCGGGTGCTTTTTCCAGGAAATCTTTAGTGTTGTCACCATCGAGTGTCTTCGACTTTTTTGGTTTGTAGCCCTCATTTTGTCGTTTCAAAAAAGCTGTTAGTTTGCTGAATTTGCTAATGTTGATGCCCATGTCTGTTGCCATTGTGACTTTTATTATCGAATATATGCTCCACAGTGACGATGCTTTAAGCTATTTTGACTTTTTCAAAAAATATGCTAGCAGTACCTTTTCTTAAGTAAATTATTCTACGGTCCGTTCTTTGCACCATTTAATATACTCAGACAACTGTTTTTTATATTGTTCTCCAGATTTTCTTGGTAATAATTGGCCTACAGCCTCTTAAGCTGCCTTTTCGATTAGTTCCATTGCGATAAACTTTTTCAGTCGAGTTGGTCGAGTTTGACAGAGTTTGATTTTTATCGAGTGGCTTTTGTTTTACTTAGTTACTTGTCATGACACACCAAGATTTTCAGTTGATAGTGACAATCATGATCTGGATCATCATGGTATACAATAATGAGTTCGTTGATATGGTAACAATCAGCCCCTTTGATGACGTTTTAGAAATAGAGTATACAAAGTGGCATTTAATTTTTTTTCGTTATTTTTTCTTTAACGTGTGTTTTACCTATCCTAAAGTGCATAAAATAGTATATACACCTCAGGACTAAAGTGTTTTTAAATCCCTCGACAAATTATAGCCCTCACGTTGGTCGGGCTATAAACTTTTTGTCTCGGGATTTAAAATACCACTTTAGTCCCTAGGTGTATAATGTACTATTATTCTTCTATGGTTTATTTTTTACATTTGTGGTAATTTTTTTCGGATTATATTTATTTAAAAACCGTAAATACTTGTTCAAGTTTCTTTATAATTTCTACTTGTAGTTTTTTTAACGGACTAAAAGCTTCCCAAGACATTTTGAATTTGGAATATTTGGTATAAGGTAAGTTTTATATTTGAGTTAGTTGATGTATTTTGTGAATGTTGTTATTAGAGACATTTTAACAAAAATAACAAAACTTATTTACATTTAAATCAATGAAGGAACAAAAGAAACTTAAAGATATCCTACTATATTAAATACTTTTTATTTAAATGGGCACTCCGTGTGACGTCATTTCCCGCTTCAACAACTGGCTCTGATTGATCAGAAAGTTACCAGGTAAATATCCTATATAGATCATGTACCTTCCTCTGAAGGATGACGCTAAATGTCACAGGTATTAAATAATCTATAATTAATTTCTAATTTCTGTATCTTTAATAGCGGTTTGTATTGTTATAACTCTAATGACAGTTTCAAAATGACCGCTATCAAAACAAACATAAATCACGTGCTAAATCATTTGGATACTCGGATATTTTACAAGTGTACAAGACATATAGCCGGCTTTTTTTATAATTCGTCATTGGCATTTTATCATTTAAACTAATGGAAATATGCCATGACGCAACCGCTAAAATAAAAAAAAAACTATATCGCTTTCCTTGCTTGCCTTTCTTTTACGTCTACTAACTAAAATAGAAGTAATGTTACTTTATTTTGAGAGCATATTGTTTTGAACCCAAAGAAAAATAAACATAAAAATGTCTATATTTTTCTTAAATTAGTTCTTCTGTCGTTTTCTTGGAAATCGGTGTTAACCTAACCTCTTGGTCAATTAGTCACAAATGAAGGCAAACTCAGGATCCAACACGTCCTGCCTGACTTTTTTAAGGTTGTGCTGTACACCGCATGGCAATACAAAAACCACTCTTGTTTGTTTGCTTAAAAGACTTTATACAGTCTGCAGGGAATGAGGCCTCAATTGCATAACAACATCAGAACCACTCTTTTTTAGGTGAACAAGACACAAGCGAAGCCACTTTTTATAATTTTGTCCTGTTTTGTTAAATGATGTTATGCAAAACTCTGATTCTGTTTTTGTGCCATTATTACCTTTTATTTGTTGACCGCCATTAATTTTTATGTTGTTGCATTATGACAGAGGACTTAATGATAAACTTCGATTTTGATCATGTCTTGTTTTAGTAAGTGAAATTTTTGAGAAACGAACACTGTGTTTATTGTATTACATATTATTCAATAAGACTAATTAGCAATTTTGTTTTAACCTAATTTCCTGGAAAAGTTAGATTTAAACTTAGCGTTTTTAACAGTTTAAACAGTTCTCCGCGCTTTGCTTCATATGTAACTCACAAATGCATTATGTTTATAGCATTATTGTGTTTTATATAATTTATATAGTTCACTAGCTCAGACGGCTTAACTCTTTTTGGTCTTCGAATTAGCATAGTATTGTCTAGAAGTCTTCATGATATTTTACAAACTTTTTTGTAGTCTCTGCTACAGTTTCGATTTTTAACTCCCGATGAAGGTCAATATTTTGAACGTACCAAGGTGCATTTACAATGTTTCTTAATACTTTATGTTGAAATATCTGTAAAACTAAAATATTACTCTCTTTAGTAAAACCCCATAGTTGAATATCATGTCCATTCTGATTTCAGTGTTTGTCTATAAAGCCGTAATTTATTATGAATTGTTAAATTGGACCTCCTTCCAATTAGCCAGTTCATTTTTCTATACCTTATCTTAAGTATTTTTTTCTTAACGTGTGCCTTCCAGCGCAATTTGGCATCAAGTGCCATACCTAGATATTTTGCCTCGTTTGAATATACTAATGTTGTTAATTGTTATTTGTATGTGATTTACATTTTTGTTTGTAAAATTAACATGAATTGATTTGGTTTCATTTAATTTTATTCGCTACTTTGGAGTACAACTGTGAACTTTGGTGACTGCATCTTGAATTTCTTCTATGCAATCTTCAATAGATATTTGATATTGACCGGTTATTACTAATCCATTTTTGAAATTGGACGGTTATACCTTTTTCCTTTCTGATCTTTCCAAGATTTTTCTTTTGTCCTTTATGATAAACTATGATTTGAAGATTTAACAGCGTTTAGATTGGTTTTTTAGATGTGTAAATACAAATTTTTTATTAATTTTGTTTCTAATTTTGATTATTTCGTTTATTTTTTAATTCTATGTAGGTATATACCAAAAATATTCCATGTAAAATTTTGTCTTTCAGTTTTATGATTTGATTTTTATAAAATAGGCAGTTTACCTATCAGGTTAAGAATTCAATCTAGGCCAAGTAAATATGTAAGATTACGCATGCATGTTATTCGCGAAATTCAGGATGCAAATCTCGACGCATAAAGCTATCCGTGAATGCCAGACGAATATTATTAATTTATCAGTGATAAAACTTGAGTCAAAGTTTGCATGAAATATTTGGGAATTACTCCTGTTTCTTCCTTGGCAAGTATGCATTTACTTGTTTTCTTTCATTATTTAAAGTCTGTCCTTTTGCTAAACTAGAGAAATTGGGACAAAATGTAAAAAAAAGTTGAATTTTTTAGCTTTTTCTATAATAACTTTATAGACCCTTTCTTAATTATTTTAGAAAGGTATATTCTCAAAGCCGGACTTTATTAAATAAGTTTTTTCCCGAACTCGTAGCACCAATGGCGAATCTAGGGGGAAGTAAAGAAGCTTGGGTACCCCCCCCCTCCCTCCCATATGTCTCTGATATATTTTAATCTCTCTCTCAAAAACAATTAAAATACACCATCGGCTAATTTTAACAATGTGTACTTACACGCAACACAATGTTTTTAATTTTTTTCACTAAAATTACCTATAGTTGATGACTATGAAAGTGGCTCAAAGCGAAGGTGATCGGAAAGGGAGTATAGAATTGAAGAAGTAGTACGCACTTCTCTTCACTTCTCCAATGTCCGCAATGATAGTGATTCCCAATATACGCGTTACTGCACTTAGTCTTTATAGTATATGGGCCGGCTCGCCAGAATAATGTAAATGGTTTTCGGTACTAATTTTCCTTCCCACAGCAGTTAGACGGGTTTACTAGGACGCTAAAAAACCATTACGGTCACTATTATTATCACTTAAACAAATGGTGGTTAATCAAAGATGGCGGACGATGTTTAAAAATAGCAAAATTTGAAAAACGGTAAATAAAAATTATTTTTATTTTACTACATTGTTTGTTCATCCCAAATATGCAATTTCATTTCTCTGCCCCAGACATGGCTTTTTTTGTTTTTTTCATATTTTAATATCCATCAAAGTCAAACCACACTTTTCCTATAAAAGACGTCATACACTTCGAAGCAGAATATATAAACTTTAATTTTATATGTTCTAAAGTTTAAAAGTTTAATGAGTGGTACCCCTAAAAACAAACTCAAAGTAGGTGGTTCCTAATAATGATCAAAGCATTTTTAAAAGTGTTTTTTAGCGAAATGATGCATCTCAACAAAAAACATTAAAAATGCTTTATCATAGCACCTTTAGCTGCGCTTTTTGGTAGCTGTCTAGGCCAGCAAAAATTACAAATTTGCAAACATTTGATGTTTGGGCTATAAAAACGGATTTTTACTTTCCTAGCGCGCGTAGCAATGGCTGGAGAAGGTATTATCTTGGACAAAAATATTTTTTTTCAGATAACGCCGAAAATGTTTTATTTGAGTATCTTAGCAATTTCGTCGTAATGTCTGTCTGTGAGTGTGTGTGTGTGTGTGTGTGTGTATATATTATTTCTGTCCGTAGCACGATAACTCCTAAACTGCTAAACTGATTTTCATAAAATTTTTAGGTAAAATATTCTTCGACACTTTAACGAGCTGTTTTAGTTAAAATCAATTAATGCTAATGACAGTTTTTTGACAATTAAAAAATGCTAACTTTTTCATGGAGCGTCGTATCAATATGCGGTTTTCGGAGTGTAATAGACTACATTTTACTAAATTTGTGTTACAACCAAAAACTTGGTAAGAGCTTTAGTATTTGAGACATTCACAAAAAACTGTTTTCAAGGATGATATATCACTTGAAGTGTGTAATAGGCGTGCTAGGAAGGTATCAAATCCATCATGGATGTATTTATTTTCTCAAAAATGGTGAAAAGTATTCGTTATCTCAAAAAAACTAATTTCTTCTTACAGGGGAGTCATTTCAGATTTCTCTTGCCGGGGGCATACCTAATTTCAAAAAAAACTTTATGGTCGTAAAGAAAAATATTTTATTGGTTCCAAAAAATCTCAAATAAACATAAAAAACAAGACAAATCCTTTGGTGAAACCAAAAACATTTGCGTAAAACACACATTCCAAGTTAAGTGATCACCATTTCTAACTTTTTTATTATTAAAGATAGAAAAAATTTTAAATTGGCAAACTTTGGAGTTTTCGAGTTTTTTAATAAACATAAAAAAATTCTATTGAACACCCTGTATTTTATAATTTTTTCTAATAGTCCTTTCAATTCTAAACAATTATATTGGTTCCTTAAGTTAAAAATAACGAAGATATTTTAAATTCAAAATTATTTATTGAAATTTTATTTGGTAGAAAGAACTCTAAGCGTAATATTAAATTTGGAATATGATCGATATTTTTAACTTTATGGAAGAAAATTAAAGAACGATTTTTGTTTAGAATTGAAAGACTCATCAGAAAAAAATATAAAATACAGGGTGTATAATTAAAATCGTGTTTTATGTTTCGTGAAAAAACTCGAAAATTCGAACAAAAACAAAGTTAGCAATGGTGGACCCTTAACTTGGAACACTCTGTATATTTAGGTTTACCATGTACAGAGTGATTGGTTATATTTGCGTAGGCTTTATTAAGGGTTAATATAGGTGATAGAAGAAAACTTTAAATACAGAAGTTGCATAATTTTTTCCATATTATCTTTTGGGTTAGGTAAGAAGTGTCAGATATCATTCCTTTTGTCAAATTTTAATAGCAACTTTCTTAAGTTAAAAGAAACACCCTGTATATTTTCTATCAGAACGAAAGGCGTATTTTCCCTGATTTAATCAATGACTCATTTTTGCTGCAACAAAGTGTACAAACTATATGCGATGCGGTAAACCGTAGTAGGTATATTTAAGAAAGGTGATATTAAAATGTGTTTTTACTCCTGATTTATAAGTTGCCGTTCGTTAAAGTTGGGCAAAGTTCGACCTTGCCGTTCGCGAAATTTGGAGATAATTCATCTTTATCTTTCGCCGTTAGAGATTCGTAGTCGGCCACGTACGTCACACTTAGTTGGTTTATTTTTGTATTTTCCTTTTATTTTTTTTTGTTTATGACAAATGCTAAGTCAGAAAAGGTTAGAGGCTCCATCTTAAATGAAAAACTATGTAAAAAAAACAATTTTTTTAGGTTATTATTACCGAACGGTTGCGAACGGAAGACGGCAACCTATAAATGCTACAATCCGTCTACGAACTGCGAACCGTGAACGTCAACCGTGAACGGCAACTTATAAATTAGGGGTTATTTGTAAAAGCAAAATATGTGCGAATACACAGAAGATGGGGGAATTATACCCCGCCAATTTGTAACCAATAATTAACACGCACACTTACTGGTTTCAAGTCATATTTATTAATAATTCACGATATGTAAAATATAATAAAATATTACAAACGTACCCGTGAATAAAAAAAAACAACAATTTTTCGTGGCTAAGCAGTTTACTGTCAACACTTAATAGGTGTCTTGGACCCCCATGGGTGTACAGCTTTCGAGCTGCCCACCGAAAAATACAAGAGAAACAAAATCTTTCTTTGCCCGCTTAGCCACGTAAAATTGTTGTTTTTATAAAGAATATTGTTTCGATAGTTTGTTAATTCAGCACTATTTTATAATGATTGTAATATTAATATTAAGAAGTAAATATAGGACGATACATACTTATATTACAAATTGACGCCCCTGTTTCTGGTGTACTGTGGACTAATTCCACTATTTCTAAAAATTTTCAAATCCGTATATTATCAAATCAAGTTGCACCGTGCACCTTATTATGTTAATGCGTTTCCATAAGATTATGCAAATCATTTTCACCATTCCGCGCCCCTGTTTGTTTATGTTTTGACAGAGTTTTGGTATTTTGGAATTACCATATAGATTTATCCATTCCTCGGTGTGTAGGTTATTCTAGGAACTTAACATTTGCGCATCAAAGACAAAGTAAAGGCAAAACTAGGAGGGAGAATAAGGGAGATTAATTCCCCCTTTCCTCGAAATATTCGATTAAGTGTATTAAAAGAGACTTTTTAGCAACACAAATACGACAAAAAAAATGCACAATACCATATTATTGACAATACGCAAATTTTTATTAAAATTTATAATACTTATTTTATTATTATATTATATATCCGATTTTTTTCCTGGGCGGCCTTAAGTAAACACCTTGAAAGTAGTGGCGTGCGCAAAAATTTATTTTGGGAGATATTCACAGCTAACCTATAATATATTTGCTTACCAAATCTACACTGGCATATCTTTTTTTACGTTTAACTTGTTTTTATGTTTATATTGTGCTGCTTGCGCTTAGGACACTTGCGTGCAAACAAATCAAATATTTGCGTCCTATTTTCTAATTAAATATTTGTTTACGTATGATCTAAGTAAAACATTCATTTTAAAAGGCGTAATATACAAGATGGGGTAAATGGTGTGAATTAGAATATTTTAACCTGTGATAGAAGAGGTTAAAACAAAAACTCTTTTGTTTTTGAGAAACAGAGCATGATTTTTTAACCTTTTTTTATTATAACTTCTTTAAAAAGAACACAAAAATATAAAATATATGAAATAATAACAACAATTCATTTGTTTATAAAAGTAAAATATTCTTCGATCAACACTCACCCCTGTTCGCTGTACTTATGGACCCAAGAAACATTTCTATCTGAGGCTTGAAAAAGGATTAATTAAATCCGAAACGTTGTCAAAGGTACCTTAGTTTCTTTTTGGTCTGTTCTCTACCCACGAATACCTACCTATATGAAATTGGTTTATCAAAATATGAACAATAATCAGATATAAAAATTATTAAAAAAAAGGGGGATTTTTTTTTAAATTATTGATATTTTTTTATGAAAATTTTTACCCCTTTATGATGGTAAAGAGGCCCGCATACCGGCTCATGTATCCTAGACATCTAACGATTTTGGAGTTATTTTGATAGGTTGAAGTCTTGAAAAGTGCTGCAAAAAATGTACTTTTTTATTGCTGAAATATGCCACGTTATAATATACTGTTAAAAATCTGTAAAATGTTACAAAACGCAGAAGATCTTCGTCATTTATTTAGCGCAAATAGAGAGCTACTTTTGTACTAGTTCAAACAGTAAATAAGTAGTGTTTTAGTATTCTGATATTGCGCCACTGACTTATGTTATCTTAAAACAGCACAAAATCATTGTTACACATTTAATTTGTTGAGGTTGTGCTTTTTTACTGAAGCAGTTTACAGTTATTTTAATAATTTTAGCGTGCTCAATGACCTAACCTGTCACAAAACATTAAGAACAAATCTGCGGATAATTATTTACACTTTGCTTAAAACAATGAAATATTTGCATGCTTTGTTTGGAAAATATAAATTTTTATTTTTTTGAAGGTCTTCTCCAGACCCACAACATATTAAAATTATTCCAAAATCGTTGGATGTCTAGGATACATGGTCCGGTTTGCGGTCCTCTTTGACATTAAATCGTGAATTTTATCAAAAAAAATATATACATTTGATAATTTGGCAATTTTTCCCCCACTCCTCAAACCTAAAAATCCTTAAAAACATTTTTTTATTATTTTGGCCTTCTTTATCACCCATCAAAGTATTGTAAGTAATACCATTTACATTCTGTATTTTGTATATATAGATAACATAAGCTACTGGTTCTAATAAATTAATAAATATTATTATATGTATACGTACAGAAAATTATGAAGGTACATCATTAAATTATTTATAGGTAAGTTAGGAATAAAATATTATGTTGCTGTAACTTTTGCCGTAAAAATTATATTAGACACTTATAAAGTTGATATACAATTTGCAATGCGTAGTCGTTGATGTAACTGCACGGTAAAAAAATTATCTAAGATCAAAGTAAATTGCTTTGAAGCAAAATAGTTTGTGCTTTCCTATTCACCCAGAGAATATTTTCTTGATATAGCACAAAAAATGTCTTACCTCTTTATTTTAATGTGAAAAAGAAATTGTTATATTATAAATTGGAACAGAATTAATCTAAGGCACCATTTTCTCTGGACGCAAAATATTACTTATATAACGACAATTTGCCTTGTTACAAAATGGAGAATACTAAAACAAAACAATTAAAGAAAAAAAATTAAGTCCCATTTCAAGACTAAACGCTGCGTTGAACTAAAAAGAAATATTTTAATTCAAAACATATTGTTTTAAGGTTAAATAATTTATTCAAGAAAAGAACGTGGTTTCATTGTAGACAAAATTTTTCACCGTGTGGGAAATGCTGTAATCTTATTGGTCAGGATTCCCCTTTGACTACTCACTATGTCGCTGCATGAAATACGCACGGGTTAAGCCCATCACACACAAACTTGCATAGGCCGCACAACGCGTAGCATAGGGCTTTTAACCAATCAGCGATCGAATAGCCGCGGCCATATTGGATTTGCATATGAAAAGTCCATAGCTGATTGGTCGGAGCTTATGCTATGCGCTATGCATTTTTGTGTGTAATGAATGGGCTTTAGGTGTCTTGAGGCTACATGATGTCGCCCTTACGAATGTCAGCCAGCCCCGTACGCACAGTATCGACCGCCCGCCTATTAAATGTCATTATTGGTAAATTTCAGAACTTACACCCGGTTCCCACTTACGACTTTCTCGTGGGTGCCCGCTCACGCGTCTCATGATCTCAATATGAAATGTTATGAGTCATGTGATGCGTGCGCGGGCACGCACGATAAAGTCGTAGGTGGGAACCGGGTTTTAGAAAGGGCGCCCGCGTGCCCTTAACGCCTTGCATGCCCGTTTACAGCGACACCAGGGCCGTACCCAGAAAAAAAAATTCGAGGGGGGATTCAAAAATGTCAACAAAAATTTGCGCAACTTTTTGTCTCATTGTGTTGCTGAAATTGCTGAAAAATATCTTTTAACATATTTTATTGATTATTTCGGGGGGAAAACGGGATTGATCATTGTTCCCCCCTAGGTACGGCCTTGAGCGGCACAACTTGTTACCTTCCCCTTACGAACGCCACTGTCCTAAAGCATGTATAGGGAGGTATTGAACGAAATATAACTGATCATTCTGTACTTTGAATGCGCGTTGCATCATAGATAGGTATACAGCTTCGAGACATTTAGACATTCACTTTGAATTTCTGATATTTTGAGTTTGCTTGGTGAAGCGGCAAACAAAGCTGAACCCCCAAGGCATAAGCTGCATTATGGATCCTTGCAAAGGTTTAATATTCGGATGTCGTATTCTAAAACATATTTGTTTAGGACTCTCATTTTTTTCTCAAAAAGTTAAACAAAAAAAGTTTTATACATACTTACTAACGCACTGCACTTCATACTGCAAACAAAAAGATGGCCTTTTTTGTGTTCCAACTTATCAAAGAGCCTAGGCATTCCCAGGGGAACAAACAAGTTTTTGCGGATTTTTATCGTTTTGATATCCGCGAATTTTTTGCTGACATTAAAGCTCTCATGATACTGCGGGGTTTTACGATCTTGTAAAAACTTTACTTTATAAAAATTTCAGGTTTCTTTAAAACCACGTGAAGTCAGGTCGGATTAGATGAGCTAAACTAACTTAACCTATACATTTTGACTTGAGTGTGCTGATATACAGTCCTTGCCCAAGGTCTGTAGAGGATAGGTTGCTTGGTAACTGTGGTCGAAGCGGCGTGAGAGGTGACAGCGTGTCATTTGGAGTGCCATGATTTGGTTAGAGCTCTATGTTTACATGTGTTTTTAAGTATTTTTAATCTTCGATGGTTTATTTTTTGTGGTGTTTTTTCGGACTATATTTATTTAAAGACCCTAAATACTTATTCTAGTTTACTTATGCTTTCTACTTGTAGTTATTTTAACGGACTTAAAAAGCTAGAAGCTTCCCAAGATAGTGAGCATTTGGCATATTTGGTATAAGGTAAATTTTATATCTGAGTTAGTTGATGTATTTTATGAATACATATTGTTATTAGGGACATTTTAAGAAAAATAACAAAACATGTTTAAATCAATAAAGGAACACAAGAAACTTAAAGATTTCCCACTATATTAAATCCCTTTTGTTTAAATGGTCACTCCGGGTGACGTCATTTCCCGCGGTCAACAACTGACTCTGATTAGTCAGAAAGTTACCAGGTAGCCTATCCTCTACAGACCTTAACCATAGGCAGTTACATTATTGTGACATTTCCAACCTCTTTATTTATTATATGCATACTGACAGCAATCTGAAAAAAATCTGAAAAATGGCATGTCTTTAAGTTGTTTTCTGTCAACCCACAGTCAGCATTGTTTTATCCAGGGACAATGACAGTTCTACCTTTTTGGTCTATGGCTAAGAATAGCTCTCCTTTCCTCGACTTACAGGGTAAACATAAGAACTAACCTAAATTGCAGTGGCATGCATACAATATAGGCGAAAAGGCGTTGCCTACCCTAGATAAAATTCAACATTTTTACCGTTCTAGCCCGCACAGCAATGGCCAGAGAAGGTATTGTTTTCGACGAAATTTTTTTTTTTAGATAACGCCGACAATGTGTTATTTGGGTGTGTTTTAATCTATCCTAGCATTATCGTCGTAACGTCTGTCTGTGTGTGTGTGTATTTGTTTTTTTTGTCCGTAACACGATAGCACCTAAACCGCTAAACCGATTTTCATAAAATTTTCAGGAAAAATAGTGTTCGACACTCTAACAAGCTGATTAGATTTTGGTCAAAATCCAATAATGGTAATGACAGGATTTTGACAATTAAAGTTTTTTAAAAATGCTAACTTTTTAACGGAGCATCGCATTAATATGCGGTTTTCGGAATATAGTAGACTGTATTTTGCTCAATAATTTGTGTTAACTTCATAGGAGCTTGGGTTTCTGAGATAGTTACAAAAAACTGTTTTCAGGGCTGATATATCATGGCTTTAGTTGAAGTAGGCTAGCTAGGAAGGTATCAGATCCGTCAGGGATCCATTTATTTTTTCATATCACTACTACTACTATGTCGGTTTAGAATGATTTTCTACATTGTCCGACGCCTATTCTCCACCTCCTTCAAACCTGACAATCATCTTCTGTCAGGTTTTTTGACTTATTGATCTTTGGATTGACTGTTGCCATTCTAGTTAAGAACGCCCACTTTTCTCCGCCCTATTTGTTGCCATTCTAATATCTGCTTTGATAATCTTTCATCGTTCAACCGTTGTATATGGCCGTACCATAGCAGTTGTCTTTTGCTTCCCTCGATTTCCATTCTTCCTTTTATGATCGTATTTCTTATATGATCTGTTCTAGATATTCTCATTGATCTTATTGCATCCATTTCGACACTTTCCATTTCCGTTTTCTATTTTTCTGTTACGCGACTTGTCGTGTGTGTCTCTCTCTTTTTTATCTCTCTGCTAATAAAACACTGTTAAAACATAAAATAACTTTTTTTGCTTTTACTGTTTTTTAGTTCTTTAAAGTCTGTTCCTGTCTTATTAAATGTATCAAAAATAATATGTCACGGGCGTTACAATACGATAAAATGTTTGCTTCTAACTTTTAGCATTAGCTACAGACTCTTTTTGTTTTAGCGTTTTTCGAAAGTTAGGCAATGTTTTATTCGAAACTTTAATTTGTAAATTGGTAGTCGTTTGTAAAGTTGTATATTAACCTGAAGAACAATACTTTTGGTAATAAACTTTTAGCAGTTTAACTAATTTTTAACTTTTTAGTACCAAGTGGTATTAACTAAACATATAACCAAATAAATGGACCCATGACGGATCTAATACCTTCCTAGCTAACCTATAAGCACTCTTTAAGTGAACTCTATGATATATCAGCCTTGAAAACAGTTTTTTGTAATTATCTCAGAAACGACAGCTTCTTATTGGTTATAACCCAGACTATTGACAAATTTTTTATCTACTATATTCCGAAAACCGCATATTCATACAATGCTCCGTTAAAAAGTTAGCACTAAAAAAATTATTGTAAAAAAATTGTCATTAATGGATTTAGATCAAAATCTAATCAGCTCGTTACAGTGTCTTTTTTTTAAGCGGCAATAAATTCGTAACTTAAATGTAACAAAAAACTTGTTCTCAAATACCAAATAGCAAATAATGCAAGGACCTAAAACTATAAACAACAAGTGAAATTAAAGAACGAAAAATAAGAAAAAAATTTCTGTCTTCGTCCGGGACTCGAACCCGGAATCTTTTAGTATTTAAAAAAAAATTAATATATTTTTGCTAGTATTTTTCTGCTGTATTAATTATTATCGCTCTATTACAAACACAAAACGTGTTAACAGTTTTTCTGTAAAACTAAATTTGCAAAAGTTATAAGCCAAAGTTTATGAAAAACTTGAAAAAAAGGCGCCATCTTGGATCTATGACGTCACAACCGGCCCACCTACTCAAATTGGAGGCAACTTAAAATTGAATGATCTATTACCAATCGATCTAGCATAGTTTAAAAATATCTTCCACAACTATCCTACATCGTCGCGCTACTCGGGAATTGTACTAACCCACAAAAACAAAAACTTAAACTAAGCGCTCATAAAAAAGTTTATCATTGAGAAACCTAAAACAGAATATAAAACATAGTCAAACAAGTTTAATGGCTAATCGGGCAAAAAGGAGTTTTTTGTTTCCCTTATATTTTTCCGTGGGTAGCTTGAAAGCTTAACCTCACGGAGGTCCAAGATCTAATGGACACCTAATAAGTGTTGACAGTTAACCGTGTCGTCCTTATGGGACTCCTCAGAACACTGTTGGTCAAGTGACAAACCTTGCGAAGTTAATCAGACGGTTTTGTCTCTAATTAAATGTAATTAGTGAGCGAACTATAGCAAGAGGCGCCATCTACCGAGATACGAAGAAACAAAAAACCAAAAGCAGGGAAAAACACTGCTATACAATATCGATCAATGAAAAGATCGAATGCAAATAAAAAAAACAACTATAGTCCGTGACCTACGACAGCTCTTTGTCTTTCAGGCCGGATCAACACAGATTGCATTTTTACCCGTCTTCAAGACAGTGAGCGTCAATCAACGGAATTTTTAAGCCAAATAATACTAACAAACGTGGAATTTCGTACCCGTGAATTTAAAAATCAAACAAGTTTTTTCCGTGGGTAGCTTGAAAGCTTAACCTCACGGGGGTCCAAGATCTAATGGACACCTAATAAGTGTTGACAGTTAACCGTTTCGTCCTTATGGGACTCCTCAGAACACTGCTGGTCAAGTGACAAATCTTGCGAAGTTAATTAGACGGTTTTGTCTCTAATTAAATGTAATTAGTGAGCGAACTATAGCAAGAGGCGCCATCTACCGAGATACGAGCAGTGTTTTCCCTGCTTTTGGTTTTTTGTTTCTCGAGCAGTGTTTTCCCTGCTTTTGGTTTTTTGTTTCTCTCACGGGTACGAAATTTCACGTTTGATAAAACATAGTGTTTTTGTCTTATATTTACATTACATAAAAACATGAGTTCCTCAATGAAAAACTTTTTTAAAGCACGCTAAAACTCAAGTTTTGTTTATGTGGGCAGGGATAGAGACCCTGTATTTATGACATATTTTACAGAAATAGAAACGCGCAAACCCAACAAAGTCACTCAATGTTATTTTCTTGCCAAGTTCATTGGCGATTCAATAAATTAATTTATATATAAACAAACGTTTGTCCGTCACCCCCTGTAAATGTTTATCAAAAACCGGTTGTTTTTATTTTTCGGCGCTTATGTATTAACAAGGACGGCAGGTGCGTCTCTCTCTAAACAAGGTTAGAGTATAGAGGACCGATATCTCCCTCCTTTGATTTTGACTTAAATAAATTTGACTTTGATAAGTTTGTGGCGTATCTATTTCTTTAACATATGTCATACATACAGGGTCTCTAGGCAGAGATAGATGGAAATTCATATGTCCCTGATGTGGGTTAGAATAGTTCACTATTAATGCGACGAAAATATTCCACACTAAATTATTTATACCTTATAGAAGATATATCAACAAGAAGCGAAATACTGTCACTCAAAGCATTGTTTATATGGGAAACAAATATGTGACGTCACGCTTGTACCAAATGACACAAATGCAGTTATATTACACTGAGAAAAATTTTGTGTAACTGTGGTTTGTGGTGCATTTTTATTACACGAAGAAAAAAACCAAATTAAGAGGGACATTACATCTATATAATCATATAACTGTGGTCATAGAAAATCGACCCTTTTTAACTTTTTATTTGATTTTTTGCAAAAACGGTTATATATTTTTATCGAGAAAAATCCGTTACGGAATTAAATAGAAAAAATAATAACTAAAAAATAAACAATAATTATTGTAATATTATTATTTTATTGTTTAAAGATTCTTTTTCGGTCATTTTAAATTTAAAAATTATGAAGAAAAGGAAAAAAAGGGGATTGAAAATAAAACAAATTTTGTATATTATAAAACGTTTTAAATCTCCGTTATATGTTTTTATTGTTTTAGAAACAGGAACAAACCCAACCACATTTGGGAGAAAATACAATTAATAGCTAGTTACGTTACTAGACTAGTAAAGATAGTTTCCGATCGTGTCTCGTACATATTTTTTTTTAAACCGGTATAAAACAGCACAAACACAACCAACATGTAAATAATAATTTTTTTAAAACGAGATGAAATACTACAAACATGCTACTCTACATGTAGATATTAAAGTACCTACTTACTCAAAAGCTATCATATTTTAAAATATCAAAAAACCCATAGGTTGCATTTATAATTGACTATATTCCAATTAATTCATGCTTAATTTTAAATGTCACTTTATATTTTAGATCATTTTTAAAAAAGGGACCGTAAAAATAGATTTTCCGGTCTCTTTATTCTCTTTGCCTACCTTTTAAAAACAGAAAATTTTCCAAAAAGAAAAAAATATACGCGTTTTCCAGCGAAATTGTGTTTATATAACAAATTCTAACTAATATAGAAATAAATTAGGTGGTCTCAGGCGGGGGCTATCGCCATTTTTTTCCAGATAACTTCAAAAATTAGAGGCACATTCTGGTCTATTACACACCTACATCCAATTCTTTTCTGTCAACATAAAGAAAATTTCCACTAGACACTAGAGAAATGGATTAGTCGGAAAATGTTTTGGAGTCAGCCGCGGCTCGTGCCGGTGGCGAGCTGAAGACGCACATTATAAATACCGGTAAATTCGTTACATCCTAGAAATCATACTAGTTGAAAGGGATAACAAATATATTTATAGGCCAAAGTGAAACATGCATCCCTGTGTACAGGACGTGGTTCCATTATACAAATAAGGTAACCATGTAAACAAATCAAATTACAGGGATTCCTGACAATATTTTTGTTAGTAAAGTTTTGAATTTTTTTTTCGTGAAAAACAAAAATTGCACTATTTTTTCTTAGCATTACTGTCATTCAGGTTTTGTCGCTTCTTGTTGATATATTTTCTTTGAGTTTATATTCCACAATAAGTTGAGCCAAGGAGTGCCCGAACCTTTGTGGACCTACAAAAAGCAAATGATACCGTTCCAGTAGAAAAATGGTGGACAGTGTTAGAGCTAACTAATATCAATCATATAAACATAAAAGCAATAAAAGAACTATACAAAGCGTGAAAATCTAAAATGAAAATTGGAAATCGACTTTCAAATAATTCCTGGTAACGAAAGGCTTAAGACAGAGATGTTGTATCTCTCCAACTCTTTTTAAAATAAATATCGCTGTGGCTCTAAAAACTGGAAAGTACATGGCATGGGAATACAACTTAACGACCGATTTACCATTTATACACTACAGTTTGCTGATGACCAAGTAATTGTGGCTAATAAAAAAGAAGACATGGAGTATATGATGAGAAAGTTAACGAAACAATACCAAAAGTGGGGGTTAACAATGAACGTGGACAAGACACAGTACTTATGTATTGGAAACGAAGCAGTTGAGTTACTACTAGACAATGGACAAAAAATATCTCCATGTAATGAGTATGTATACTTAAATGGATGTTACATTTGATAACACAGACTGTAAAAAACTGGAAAAAATAATGCTAAAAGCATAAAAGGTTATTGTCTTAACATTTTTTTATAGAGCAGAGAGGTAAAAAATAATTTAAAATTTAACATATATCGTGAAAAGTACGCTATTTATGGAATAGAGACTGGTCGCGTAGCAGAAAAATACAAAACAAAAAGTGTCGAAATTGATGCATTAAGAAGTTTAATGGGAATATCTAGAACAGATCATATAAGAAATGAGATCATAAAAGAAAGAATGGGAATCGAGGGAAGCATAACGGATGACATCACTAAAAGGCACCTGATATGGTACGGCCATGTACAATGGATGAACGACGAAAGATTACCAAAGCAGGTCCTAGAATGGCAACCAATAGGGCGCGGAAAAAAGGGCGTCGTAAACTAGGATGGCAATAGTTAATCTAAAAATCAATGAGTCAAAAAAACCCGACAGAAGATGACTTTCAGGATCGAAGGAGTTGGAAAATAAGCGTCGGACAACGTAGAAAAACGTTCTTAACCGACATAATAGTAGTATGTGTACCGGTGTATTTTTTAAATCATAAGTAACAGGCCAGTGGCGTATATAGAAAAAAGTTTCGGGGGGGCCGAGACAGTTTCGGGGGGGCCCGAGACCTCATGAGGCCGTATTTTATGCTATTTTATGTTTGTATTCATGAAATATGTGGAAAATATCTAAAAAAATGTGAGCTTCGGGGGACCCAGGCCCCCCTTATATACGCCACTGTAACAGGCGCAACAGGTTGAATTTTTGTAAATAATTTTATTTCGCTGAGACGCCCTAGTTTTGCCTCTCCGAATATTCTTGACAGGATTCACTGTGAGTGAGTGCGAAGGTGCTAGATATTAGTTATGTGGCTAAACATTAAAAAAAATTTCCTACAATTTAGTTCTTTTGACGACCGTGTCCCCTACCTCGAACATATGAAAAAAGTAACAGTAAGGAATTACTTAGTTAAGTAACCGGACTTTTTTTGTGGCATAAAAAATG
Source organism: Aspidapion aeneum (assembly GCA_963576565.1). Taxonomy (NCBI): domain Eukaryota; kingdom Metazoa; phylum Arthropoda; class Insecta; order Coleoptera; family Brentidae; genus Aspidapion; species Aspidapion aeneum. The sequence goes on from OY755043.1 coordinate 41,394,285, forward strand.
TGTTTAAAAGTACATGTCAACAAAGTTTTACAAATCGTATGCTTGGTTTAGTGAATCCGAAGAAAAAAACATGCCTCAGTCAATTTTTTTTAGTGGCACAAAACCAAGCGCATACTTTTGTATTATTTGTTTATTATTTTTAGGGTGAGTTTTTTAAAGAAACTAACCCAGGACAGGTATTCTCGTAATAAAAAACGCATAGCGTTTTTAAGATGCTCACCGTTTTATGACGTCAAATTCGCTAAGCACCTGACCAAAAGTGCAAAAATGATATTCACGTACGATTGCGCTGAGCATTTTTTTAAAACGGTAACCGGGTTTAAAAACATCTACCAATTGGCATCTGTTTTTGAAAATAGCTTGGCGTTTTTAAAAAATTCAAACTCATTAAAAAGTATTATGCACACAGATATTATTTATAGTAGTTAAAGGAGGCCTTCAGCCTATACTTTAAGTACAATAAGGTACCAAAATAGCTACCTTTCTTATTCTTCGAGGTAGAAATGTAGGATTTTAAGGAGTTTGCAAATAAAGATTTACTGTATTTCTCTCCCCACTGGAATCTATTTAAGTGGTACAGATAAATGAATAATTAAAAATTGTTTATGGGCAGGTTTTCTACACTTCTATATGTAAAGGTACCCTGTAGAGTAGGTAAACGAGCATTTGAGCCTTATTGGAACCACCCTATTATAAGCGAGTGTATTCAGTTGGAACAATAAAATGGTGGTGGTTGAGCCAAAACTTTAAAAAATTTAAATTTATAAAATTATTGAAGATTTTTAACTAAATCTTCTTTTAAAACTTTATTTTATTTATTAGAATATGATGAAAATGTATGGTTTACGTCTATATAACTTTTATTATTATACCCTAGGAGTGTAGGGGTCATTAGAATCATGTAGCCCAACATCTCTCATTAAAACCATTTCTAACCATCACCTTCTCTAGATTTTAGATGCTGTTATCAACAAATAACAGAAATAACTAACTGGGGTAAAAAAATCTCTAACAAAAACATTAACAAAAAGCGCGTTTACCAACGTGAATAACAAATTCGATCGGTCAGCGTAAATGCCATGCGAAAGGGTGCTGTGCGTTGCGCTTAGCGTTTTCAAAACGTAACGTTTTTAAGCCAATTTATGAGAATACCAGTCCAGATCTACCCAAATTACGTCCATCAAATTACTCAAAATTTATCAAAAATTCTGCTAAATTAATTTAAATAATAACTTAACTTACCCTTAGTTGGCCATAGATCCATGTGCGGAGATTTTGGTTATAGGTAATTCCCAAAAAAGTTACAAAAATAAACATTATTCTTATCACAAATAGTTTTATTAAATTAACGACAACGCTTTTTTTGTCCACATCCACGTTTGTTTTTCAATTTTTAAACCAGGTAGTGACCGGCCTAACTCTTTAATTTTTAAGTTTTTTCTCTAGCGAAAATTAAAACGGTAATTTTATTCATTTTTACTTAAAAAATAGAACAACAGGTATATAGAGTACACGAGTATATTATTTGTCGCGTAATTTAAAGGGCCTAAATTAAAGCATACTTGCCCCACTCACAAAAACAAGACGACTAACTGGCTGTGGCTGTTACTGGCTGGCATGCCCAGCACAGATTTTACTTGATTCTTTTAATTTATTCAATTTAAAAATTGTCCAACTCTGTTCATCTAGGCCACTAGTAAAATTCTCTTTCTGTTCGGCGGCGCCAGCAGCAAAGCGGCACATGCCCCACCCCACACACGCGGCAACCAACGGGCCAGACAGTGTGATCCACTGCATTGCACAGGGTTTACCATATTTTATATAAATTTAAAAAAAATGCATAAATTAAAACATATTAAGATGTGGCACTACCCAACGAGCCGCCACTGACCTGTCACGCATCAATTACAAAATAGACCGGTGTACTACTGCATGTGAACTTATAGGTACGAGTGCATAAATACATAGAAATAACTTTTGTCAATACTTTAAAGTGAAATTTTAGTCAAATATCCGAAAAAAGTTATATTTCGAGAGATTTTTCAACGATTTGGCCAATTCAGCAGAGACTATTTACTGTAGGTATATATATTTTTCCTTTAAAGATTTGAAGATGTTTCAATTAGGTTAGGCTCTTATCGGAAAGCTCCCGTTCGAATATTGCCAAAGCAAGCGAATTTCTTACAAACGTTATACATTTCAGCGATTTTTAAAAATTATACAGGGGTGTCAAGAAAAAGTTTGAAATTTGTTATTGGAAACTACCCGCTTTAGATCTCCTTCAAAATCACATTTTTAACTCCAGATGTCGCACTTACCCACCTACAGTTTTTGAAAAAACTCTTAGACGTCGATTCTGTTTGCAGGGGGATAATTTTTTGCAATGTTAAGCTACTTTTGAACTTGCTTTGATCCCTTCTTTTAGATGGGGAGGGGAGGTGGGTCAAGAGATACCTCATTCAATTTTTTTTTTAAATTTCTTTCCAGTAAATATTATTTGAAAATTAAAATTAACTTAACAAGACCGGTACGTTTTTAATGTTCCATCCTATATTAACATTTATTAATATTTTAATTTATTAATTATTAATTATATTTTTTTTTCAGCTGGGTTCCCTTTTACCTCTCAACACCCCGGAGCCAAGCTGGCCTATTCCCACGACGAACGCGCCCAACCATCCCCCATTCGAATTCGGCAGTCAGCTAATCGGAGATCATAACCTCAACAGTAATTCGATTGGTGCAGATCGGCAGGACCTTCTTGAGAACAACATGGCACCCCTGATCCACAGCGAGGCGGTCCATAGTGAGCCTGCACCAAAGTTTGCTCATGTAAGTTTAATATAAACATTCTTTTGTCGCATTTAACCTCTATTAGGCAAGCGCGTCAATAAGAGAGGTAATGGGGGTAATTTAACCCCAAGAATAAATATACCATTAGGGTATTAACTATAGTGACTATAAAGATTCTGCGTAGAAAAAGAAATACTAATTTAGCAGGTATTTATATAAAAATAAAAACATAAGGATGTACCCCGATCTTAGCAAAACGCGAGTGTCCGTAGTTACGGAAGAGGGGGAACAACAGAGGAGAAATTATAGGCAGGTAGACAAGAGCTGACTAGGGATATTAGGGGAGATCCAACCAGGTCGCGTTACAGGATCGAGATTGTCTTTTCTTTTGAATCAGCGAAGCGAGAAGAAGTAAAAAATTGCATTTTTTTAAACCTTGCTAATTTTTTCTCGAGCATTATACCGGCGTTAAAATTGACTATCGAAGAAAAGGTTTAAATATTTCAATGGTATTATGCGGGAAACTCCTATCGGGATGTAACTACCATTTTTAATATAATTAACCATTTTGATAAATTTGGGTGCGTTAAGCTCTGCAAAAAATGTAGCGATAATAAAAAGGGTCCAAGATCCATGTCGGAACAAAGGCAACAGCGAGAAACTGCCGTTTGTGCTGCAGCTGAAATGGTTTCTCCTTGTTCAAGTTCAGCCATTGCTAAACAGATACCTGATGATATTTCTTCCAGAACCATTCAAAACTTTTTAAAAGACATAGATACGGGGACTACGAGTTGAAAAAAAAATTTCGACCGCTTGTCATTACGTTTACCATTAGGAAACCCTCAATTGGTCATACACCATATGGAGAATTCCAGAACTTTTTGTAGTATTAAAACTGTTAGTTCTAAAGTTGCTAATAACAGATTTACAGAGTGTATACAGTGTGTATCAACGAAAACTTATAGAGGGTATTTTGTGATATTTATGTAGCACGCACCCCTCGAAAGAGTGAACTTTAGCCCTATATTTTAAATAGAGAAAGTGGGTCGAGTGATACCATGTTGTGAAGGTCTCTCGATTGTATTTACAACTATCGATTTTTTGGGATATATATTTATCATTTACCGATAAAAAAAAATAAAATGAGGAAAATATTAAAATATAATTTCTTCGAATGCAGGTAAGTTTTTGCTTTTAGTCAATAATTTTTTCTCGCTTTTTAAAACTAAGAAATACTCGTTTGCAAAAAGTCTGTCATGAGGCCGTATTTTATGCTATTTTATGTTTGTATTCATGAAATATGTGGAAAATATCTAAAAATATCTTAGCTTCGGGGGGGGGGGGGCGGACATCCCAGGCCCCCTCTTATATACGCCACTGACTGCAATAAATTTTATTCTTTTGCAATGAGTTGTCAGTTATAGATCATTATATGGCAAATATATTAACGTTACCTCAAAAATTAAACTCTGATATAAATGGGCATTATCCTAAATCTTGAAAAAGTTAAAATTTGTCTTTGTTCAGAAAGGGCTGTGGTCCACAACATAGTATGCAAGTACCTTTTTAAACATTTTCTTGATTAATTACACAGCTATTTACGCTTTTTCTGGTCTACAAAAAATAGGGGAATGTGGGGCAGGTTGAAACAAAAAATACAATTTTTAATGCTGTTTATAGTCTACAAACATAAGGCGCCGGAAATTTTTCCTGTTACATAGACTTCTAATACGTTAAACACTTGTTTACTGTTTTAACCTGCCCCTTCAATGGGGTGGGTTGAAACAGCACAAACATCTAAAAAAATTTAATTAACCATCTCAAATATTATTAACTTTACTTTTATTATATTTATAAAGAAAAAGCCAATCAGGTAAAATTTTATAAACCGGACAGAATTAAAAAATATATAAACTAATAACTAGCGCAATATATAATAAATTTAATTCATTTCTACAAGTAGTTGAGAAAATAGTTTATAACCTACCCTATTTATTTTGTTTCAACCTACGCCACCCTTGTTTTTTTCTTATTTGATCAAATTAACTCGATCCAGTGACACAGTGGCGTAGCTAGAGGGTTTTTGGTAGGATAACTGCATCCTGAAAGCCTGGCGTATGTTAGTTTTCATGATGCAGTGACAATAGTTTTTGGGGCTCAAACTCCTCCCCCCTCCCCCTATTTGCCAATGAGAGTACTAATACCAATAGAAACATATGAGTGGTGGGGAGACGAACCCAAAGGGGCAACGTTCCTGCTGCAACGGCTGAAGAATACTATCGCAGGAACTACTTCATTCTTATTAGGTGTCCATTAGATTTTGGACCCCCGTGAGTTTCAGCTTTCGAGCTACCCACGGAAAAATACGAGAGAACAAAAAACCCTTATTTTAACCCTCTTAGCCACGAAAACTTGTTTGATTTTTAATTTACGGGTACCACATTTTGCATTTTTTAGTATTTGGCTTTAAAATCCGTTGACAGACGCAACGCTGACGTCTTAATGGCGGATTAAATGCAATCAGCGTTGATCTGACCTAAAAAATAATGTGTCGTAGGTCTCTTTTAATCAATATTTTCATCGATCGATGATATAGCAGTTTTACTCGCCTGCGGTTGTTTTAGTTTATCTCGTATTTCGTCAGATGGCGCTTCTTGCTGAGCATATGATCTTGTTTTCTCACTAGAAACGTAAAGTGAAAGACAAAACCGTATATTTAATTTATCAAGGGTGTCACATAAATCAAGCAGTTTTCTGAAGAGTCCCATAAGGACGAAAGAGTTAACTGTCAACACTTATTAGTTGTCCATTAGATGTTGAACCCCCGTGAGGTTAAGCTTTCGAGCTACCCACGGAAAAATACGAGAAACCCCTTAGTTTTACCCGCTTAGCCAGGAAGAATTGTTTGATACTACTTCAGTCCATTTTTGGACCAAACGATTGAGTATACGAAGCTCAATTTGAGGACCATAAAAACATGTTAAAACGTTTCAAATTTTACTGAGTCCAGAGCCCAATCCACAACCAATAATGAATCATATTGAATTTTATGGAATGGATCCAATTGGTGCAGAGGGGGAAATAGTTACCTGATCAAACTTTTTTAGAATTTTAGCAATAAACGAAATAAACACCCGAAGTTCTAAACAACAATATACGAATTACTTAAAACTATGGCTATGCCAGCAACAACTTGCTATTGCGAAAGGTCTTTTTCTTCGCTCAAATATTTGAAAAACTATTTAATAAACACATTAATAAAGATATTACAGTTTTTGAAGACGAAGTGTTAGATATTTCTTTACCTTTAAAAAAAACGAAGCTTGGATATTCTTATCTAAATCTACGCTTTAGTTCGTAGGTCCCTTTGTAGGTAGTTTTATTGTTAAATAATTCGATTTTATTTTTTGTATTTTTTTACACAGGTATTTTGAGATGGCATGTAAAAACCCCCTCCATTACCAAATTCTGACTACGCCACTGAGTGACAGGAATCATTTTTACATTGACACATTTCTATAATCCATTTAATACAGAAATATTTTAGAGTCAGTCAGAACCGAACCGAACCGAACCCATCATCAAACAATACATTTTTTTTCTTTAATCAAAAAATAAAACTATTAAAAATTAACTTTACTACCTTAAAAAAACATAATTGCACACTGCAAATACATATAAACTGAGTATGATATTAACATGGCTATTGGAGCTCAGCTGCTTTATGTAGGGTAAGAAATTTGAACTGTTTCAACGCCAGGTGCGGATCTACGGGGGGAAAAAGCAGAAATTCCCTCCCCCTCAAATTCCAAAATATATTTAGTTTTGACACACAGAATACAACTTCTGGTCAAACTCTAGGAAAATTCGCCGCCACCGATTCGCCGTGGTCGATTCGCCGCCGAGCCAACTCATCGCCGACCCGATTCGCCTCCGTGGTAACTAGCAGCCGCCAATTGCCGCCGCGCGCCGCCGTATTTTTTGTTTGCAATTTTGTTTATTAAATGGTTTATTTATGCTTTCGTTTCAAATCTTGTAACAGAGCTTTTTCAACTACTTTTGACAGTGGGAAAGAAGAATTAAGGAGATTAGTTGGATAACTCGGTTAGGTTAATACCCTGAGAATTTCTCGTTCTTGTATTGAGAATCCGCGCACCTGCATAGATGGAAGATTTCCGAAAATTTATGTGTGGTCTTCGGTAGTTCAATGCTTATAATGTTTGCGTACAGACCAAGAGGTTTTGGGTTCGAGTCCCGGCCGAAGACAGAAAAACTTTTTTCTTATTTTTCTTTCTTTAATTTCACTTGTTTATAGTTTTAGGTCCTTGCATTATTTGCAATTTGGTATTTGATAATTATATTGGCAATCGCCCATTGCGATCAGAAATTTTAACACACGAAAAGGTGATCTCATGCTTTCAGACGTTGATTCTTTACGTCTAATTTAAGTTATCATACCTTTGACAATGGAAAAGAAGAATTAAAGAAATCAGTTGGATGACTTGGTCGGGTTAATACCCTGAGAATTTCTCGTTCTTGTATTGAGACACCGCGCACCTGCATAAATGGAAGATTTCCGAAAATTTATGTGTGGTCTTCGGTAGTTCAATGCTTATAATGTTTGCGTACAAAGCAAGAGGTTCCGGGTTCGAGTCCTGGCCGAAGACAGAAAAACCTTTTTCTTATTTTATTTCTATAATTTCAATTGTTGTTTAGAGTTTTAGATCCTTGCATTATTTGCAATTTGGTATTAGATAATTATATTGGCAATCGCCCATTGCGATCAGAAATTTTAACACACGAAAAGGTGATCTCATGCTTTTAGACGTTGATTCTTTACGTCTAATTTGAGTTATCATACCTTTGACTGTGGGAAAGAAGAATTAAAGAGATCAGTTGGATGACTTGGTCGAGTTAATACCCTGAGAATTTCTCGTTCTTGTATTGAGACACCGCGTACCTGCATAAATGGAAGATTTCCGAAAATTTATGTGTGGTCTTCGGTAATTCAGTGCTTAGAAGATTTGCGTACAGAGCAAGAGATTCCGGGTTCGAGTCCCGGCCGAAGACAGAAAAACTTTTTTCTTATTTTTCTTTCTTTAATTTCACTTGTTGCTTATACTTTTCAATGGGTTACAGATTTTACATTAGACAGGTGTATAGAGCTCTGGAGACGGTGAATACAATTTAATACTGCAGAGAAAACACAGCTCCCGCCGCGGGCCGCCTAATGTTTGTTTGCAATTTTGTGTTTTACTGTATTTGCTTTTTTTTAAAATCTTGCAACAGAACTTTTCAAATACTTTTTGATAAGCTACAGATTTAATATTTAAGATGTGTATAGATTTCAGCTGACAATGATAATATTTATATTATTTTTTAACACAAAAAAATTTCAAATGGCAAATCCTTTTTTTTTATTCAAGAACTGATTTGTCTGAAATTGGAAAAAATACGGTACTAAGGCTACATGGTAAAAAAATATTCTTAGATCAAAGCAAATTGCTTTGAAGTAAAATAATTTGTGCTTTCCCATTCACCAAGAGAATATTTTCTTGATATAGCACAAAAAATGTCTTGCCTCTTTATTTCAATGTGAAACAGAAATTGTTTTATTAAAAATTGGAACTGAATTAATCTAAGGTACCGTTTTCTCAAGCAAAGTATTACTTATATGAAGACAATTTGCTTTGTTACAAAAGAAAGTATACTGAAACAAAACAATTAAAGAAAAAAATTAAGTCTCATTTCAAGATTAAACGCTGCGTGGAATTAAAAAGAAATATTTTAATTCAAAACAAATTGTTTTAAGGGTGAACAATTTATTCAAGAAAAGTACGTGTTTTCATTGTAGACAAAATTTATTACCGTCTACGCAATACAATTTTTGACTTGACTTAACTTAAAAAATCAAAATGACGTTTTCAACATGGTGGAATTTTTCATTAATATACTGGTATACATATAATATATCAAATTTAGAACTTCCGAAATTTAGTCCGTGCAGTCGCAGGATTCCCGTTAAAAATAGTCTCAAATTGTAGTACAACCCCTGAGGGGTGGTTTAAAGTTCGAAAAACAATAGAAATAATCGATGATTGACAAAAAAACTTATATACAAAAATATTCAAAGCTAAATAATACATAAATAACTTAAAACTATATCTGTAGATGCATTACCGTATTAAATACGTATCAATATTTAAATACTGTAAAAAGCACAAGATATATTAGAATCCCTTTTCAATTACAATTTCACCAAAACAATTGACCATCGGTTTAATCGTCGCTAACTTGTCTAAAAAATTATGTATGTATGTTATGTAAAATATAGCGGACAGCTGACACTGACTTACACCGTTTTTATTCAACATTTCCTAGTGACGTTTGGAGGTTTAAATATGGCTACCATTTTTAAACCGAAATATTTTGTTCTTTTTATTGATTTATAACCTTTTTGTCGAAATAATGTCTTTGTTACAACGAAAAAAGATGACCCATATCGTAAGGTATTTATGAACATTTTATATAAATATTAAAAACTATTGCATTCACGGGAAAAATAAGTTAAACCTTTAACCAAAATGTAGACTTTTAAACCTAGGATTGTAGCACTTAGCACTGTAGACCCTTTAGTAAATACTGGAGCGGGTGTTTATTTATTTATTTATAACATAACATGTAAAAATACAGTGTAATTACAGTTTAAGGTCGCTTGATGAATTTTGACCAAAATCTAATCAGCTCGTTGCAGTATCGAATACTATTTTATAGTTTTTGCAAAGTTACTTGAATAACTCCTAATACGGGGTTCTATCGATTTCAAGAAATTTTGCTTCATTCTGACCTTCAAAAGTGATCCAAATTCATATAAAATCTTCCTGGTATAATTTCAACCCTACCGACAGAGAAAAGGCGCGGCTCTTTGCGGTCCGACTACAAAGTATTTGTTTTCCGACCGACCGAGGCCAGGTGGATGGACGGCACCTGATTGGCAGATTTTTTTGAGATCCGCTTTTAATTGCTTTCAGGTGTTCGTTTCGGGACCACTTTAGTCGGCAGTATGCAGAGTTAGAAAATAAATCGATGTCGTTTCTGTAGGTGTAGGAATGGAAAGTTTTATTATCTATTTTTATTTCTTTAGTTTACGCCATAATTAAATGAAATAATTTTCATGAGTATATCTACCACCGCCCATGTCACTTTCTTTAAAGGATATGCCGATGGTCGGCTTTTATCTTTGTTCAACTGACTTTGCAAAAACTATACCTGTAAATTTCATGCAAATCGGTTTAGCGGTTTAGGAGCTATCGTGTTACGGACAGATATACATACACACACACACACACAGACATCACGACGATATTGCTAGGGTAGGTCAAACTACACTCAAGTAACACATTTTTGGCGTTTCTCAAAAAAACTTTTTTGTCGAAAACATTATCTTCTCTGCTGTGCGGGCTAGGAAGGTAAAAATATTAAAATTGCGTGCATAAAGTGGCGGCCAATTCCATTTATTCACGGACGTACTACATTTGAAACTTTGTGGTGTTTAATGTCGCTAATTATGATTTTTGATCTAAACTTTCGAAAAATCAGAATGGCGGATCCGAAATGGCAGATTTTTCTTTTATGAACCGATATGTATTATTTTTGAAGTTTGCGGTAATTAAGTTAAGGTTAAAAAAACAAAATGACGGATTTTTTTCTTTATGAACCGATATGTATTAAATTGGGATCCGCCAGTTTCAATTTTTTTGCGAAAAAATAATATTAAATTGCATTACTGGAACTCTAGACACCTGTCAAAATTGCAAACTCAAACTACCGAACCGCCGGCGTTGCGTTTTCACGGCAGCGAGTTGGCCCGCGGCAAATCGGCACGACAGCGAGTTGGGCCGGCGGCGAATCCGGTGGGCGCCGGCACGAGTTGGCCCGGGGGCAAATTAGCCGCGGTAAGTGCGGCGGCAAATTGTCCCATTCCAACTGGTCACTATATAAAAGGCACACGAAATTTTTATCCCTCCAAATGGAATTCCTAGATCCGCCCCTGTTCAACACACGCTGTCTTTCAGCCCAAGTTTTCCCCTTTTGCCTTAAAAAGACACCGGACTTGACGGGTTAATATAGTTTTTGGCGCAAATCCGAATGCAAAATGCAAGCGAATCCAGCTAAAATAAGATGTAAATTCCTGCACAGCAACCAGGGCTGCCTGGCCATATATTTTATGATCGCCTTACATTTTATTAGCACGGCACGCGATTTATCTGTAAACATAAATTTTTGCTAGACTCGCTGAGACCGTACTTGTGGAATAGATAAATGGAATACAAGTTTATTTTACTTCCTGCTAGTAACCTGATTAAATAAATGTGGAGAAAACATACAGGTTGTTCAAAGACGGGCATTTTTGCTGTTTTGTTGGAGGAAGGAGTAGGCACGTAATAACCAGGAGAAGTCATGTAATAAGAAAATAAAAGACGAATCGCCAAACACTATAATATTAAAAGTGAGATTAAAACAGCATTTTCATCAGAAAATACGATAAGGAGTATTGTAACTAAAACGAAACCAGGAAATCCCCTAAATAATAAAGAGTGCACTTACTAAATCCCGTGTGAGTGTGCTTAATCATATGTAGGATACACGAAACGCCCAGGAATATTGAAAAAGTACTCAATTAGGGGGCCCGGGCCGCGAGTCCTCCCCCCCCCCCCCTTGGAGCGCTCATCTAATTAGGGGATATTGAAAAATCCGGTCATGCGTGGTTAAATAATCACAGAATTTAATCGTCTGAAGCTAAAGTTTTACATAAGTAGTCGCTTTGGCGAAAACGATAGTTTTGGAACACCCAAACAGACTACTGACGTTTGTTTTCGGATTCATATAAGTAAATCCACGATTCATTACAAGTTTTTCGACTTTCCTGCCTCAAAGCGGTCTGAAGTTATCTGGCTCCAATTGACTCTAGCTTCTTTCTGTTCTTTGGTTACAGATGCGGTATCCAGCGGGAAACTAATTTTCTTCCCCTAATTCCTAATGATTTTTTTTTAAATTGAGGTCCTATAAATCCCCAATGAGATCTGATCCACAGTTTCACTTCTTACCGCTCACTTCTATTTCCCTCTTTCTCTAATAAAAGGAGATAAAGATACAATTTGTATTTCCATCCTTTTCTATTAGAGAGAAAGGGAAATAGAAGTAAGTGTCAAGAACTGAAACTGTGGATCAGGCCTGAAGCCTCAATCTCGCGATATGTCAGATGTCGATCTTCCGTGATGAGCATGCGCACAGCATTGATATTTTCCTTGGTGACAGCCGTTTTTGGTGCACCTATCCTTGGATCGTAGCTAGGGCTAATCCGCCCACGCTTGAATTCTCCATACCAACGAGAAACTGTAGACTGATGTGGTGCTTCATTACTGAAAAAAAAATCAACTCGGCAAAGTATTCTTGTTAAGACAATTTCCTTGTTGTAAAAAAATTATAGCCCGAAAATGTTCTCGGCTTAAGGGGACAAATTCGATTTAGGCAATTTTTTACGTAAAATGCAACAATGCAAAATAGTTAAATATCAGTGAAAAGGTGGCACTACTGAGTAAAACATTGCCCCCGGTAGGTGCTTTTGTTTAGAGTAATAGGTGATGTCGACTTAGGACAGAGTGTTCCGAATTTGGTTAAAGTACAGTAAGGCCTCCTGTTAGAATTTTTAGGATGACATTGTCACCTAAAGTCACTAATCAAATACTTTGGCATTTTGTTCGTTTCAAAGTAAATGTTGAAATTTTTTGTTCAAAAAGAAATGCCGCTTTCTTGCCAGAAAAAGCTCGCCCGGCCTCTTCAACTACCAATCATCATAATAAGTAAGTAGTTATTTTTTAATACAGTAGGCAGATAATAATAATCAGTTGCTCCTGTGATTTTCAAAAAATAAGAAAACGCATGAACAAGTGCCTAATTTTTTTTTATAATTTTTTTTTCATACCTTTATTTTTTAAATATATTCTAGCAAGCTTTAGTTTCTAAGATATTTTGAACATATTTTTGCAGCAGCTATGCTTTCTACAGTAGGTTATTAGCTAGGAAGGTAGTTGATCCATTTACTTTTGAATTATTCTTTACAGATACAGAATTTCATATGAGCATTCCTATTCATACAAAAGAAAGCAGAATAAGTGGATCATTAAATATGATAGGTAAAGTATATCGAAAAATATTGTAACAAATATTTATCTTAATATTTTCAGGGACGTGAGAGAAGGTTACTTCCGAGAAAAAGTTTATATAAGATGGGGGTCAACGTACATCTGTTTTTAAGATATAGGATTTTTAAAGTTAGACGAATAGGGAGAAAAAGGGTTTTAGAAAAAAAATTAAATCTGTCACAGCCAGCTGAATACTCAGGTAATTGTGATTTAAAAATGTGGTATTATTTTTTTTGATAAAAGTACAAGTTGAGAAGATACAGGCTGTCAAAATAACCTCCAAAAAACCTCCTCTATCACCTGTTGGCCTATGGCTCCTAAGTTATGGGACACCCTGTATAAACAATGGGGGGGGGGGCACTTTAGGTGACATTCTCTGTTGGTAAAAAACGGTATATATTTTTAGCTCACACTACTACTATACTATAGTAGTGTGAGCTATGGTGATCCTAACTTTTTCGAGAAAAAAAAAGTTGCTCCGATTTCAAAATTTTTTATATATCTTTGCGTTTCAGATGATTTTGAAACTTTTTTGTTGCGCCGTCTGTCTGTCTGTCTGTCTGTCTGTCTGTCTGTATGTCTGTCTGTCTGTCTGTCTGTGTGTCTGTATGTCTGTCTGTAACGACCAACGCGCATAACTCAAAAACGGCTTGCCCGATTTTAATGAAATTTGGTACCCAGACTGGGTTTTGTGTCGAGATGGTCCCATTTAAAAATGAACAAAATCCACCGAACACAAGCCAAATAAAAGGGTGGGGGTAGATTTCAAAAATTAGAGTTTATGTAAAAATATAGCGTGTGTGATATCATACGAAAGGTAATTGAGTCTGGAGCTATACAAGTTTATTAAAAAAAAAGGGTGGGGGTAAATTTCAAAAATTAGTGTTTAAGTGGAACTTTAGCGTGTGTGATATCAAACGAAAGGTAATTGAGTCTGGAGTTAAACAAAATACATTTTAATTTTTTTTTAAAAAGGGTGGGGGTAGATTTGAAAAATTAGAGTTTAAGTCAAAACATGGCTTGTGTGGTATCAAACGAAAGGTAATTGAGTCTGGAGTAAAATATACTTTAGTTTTTAGTTATATTAGCTTTCATGTAGATACACTATAACTTTAGTATCCAGTGTGAGCTTAGGTGCCCATAGATTGGCAGAGTATTTTAAGCAGCATTTTATTGAATTAGTCAGTGGGTGTGGATCCGCCACTGTTTGAAACATATTAATTAAAAAACTTAAAGCAGAACTATTGCCTTCTACAGTAGCCACTTAGCTAGGAGGGAAGTTTAGTCGATCCATTTCTTTTTGAGATTTAATGTCAAAATTATTCTTTACAGATCCACAATTACATATGAACACTCATATTCACGTAAAAATGAGACCATCAATAATGATAGGTAAAGTATATTGTAAACTATTATAACAATTAAGGGCCTGTCCTTAAATTACGTAACGCTCTAGGGGGGGGGGGTTTGGCCTTGCGTTACACTCAATGTTTTTTTCATGTGTTTTTTCTTGAAAATGCGTTACGAGGGGGGAGGGGGGGGGTCAAAAATCCTGAATTTTTGCGTTACGTAATTTAAGGACCTTTTCTAATAAGCAGTACTTATTTATTTTAATATTATGAGGGAAATTGACGTGGTTAGTTCTTTGCACTGCTTTCTAGCTTTATTTAAAAAATAATTTTGTTTTAGGGACGCATTAAATTTTCCAATTATTGTACCGCTGGTCTTTAATGAAATGGAGCGAATATCGTTTGCAGGCCGTTTACATCATGCTAATATCTACAAGCAAAAGAACGAGTTCGTTTGGGTTTTCTCTATATCAACCAATACATATACAGTACCTTCCACGGTTCCAAGAACTTACTTTATTTTTTGTTAACTGGTCTGTGGCGTAGAGGCGATTTACTGACATTTATTATACTTCTTCACAAACGTTTTTGTTAACTGGTCTGTGGCGTAGAGGCGATTTACTGACATTTATTATATTTCTTCACAAACGGGACCACCCTGTATATACTGGCAAATTTTTTTTTAAAGCTGTTTAATTTTTTTTTTAAATTAAAGAAAAATATCAGGTTTGCTCGTCAACCATAATATTTCTGTTGATAATTGTAAAGTATAAAAAATTAATAGAAATACTAAAAAAAAACATGGCTTGCTAGAATAAATAATTGGATATAGAGCACCATCGCGCAGATAGACAAATGTGACACTTTTTTATTTAGAAATATATAAGAAACGAAAAAAATTTTACCAGATAAAATCCCCAGTAGAAATGGCAAAAACGGACAAAATTGACACCAAATCAGCATTTTTAATATTTCTGATTATTTGTGTGGCTTATGTCCTTGTATACTAGAATTTTTTTTTGCGAAAGCACCAAAATTCTGCTGCAAACTGGTGAATAATTCAAAATATTTTAAAGAAAATTCGATTAATCCGAGTCAATAAAATATCTTTAAAAAAATGAGATTTTGCTTGTTTTTGTCAGCATAAAACCTTATCGTGTTTCCCCTGTATAGTAGCAAATTTGACTTTTTTTTAAATTATTTTTTAGTAGTTAACAGATTTCAAAATTTTTCTGTGGTAAACCGTATTATTTGTTTTATATTTTCTGCTTTTGAGGATTAAAAAACAAAAAAATGTTTTTTCAAAAATCGCAAATTTTTTGGAAAAACTAAATACTTAATTTCAAAAAAATTCTAATACATCATTTAATTAGACATTTTAACAGCTTTTAAAAAATATAGGCAGATATACAGGGTGATCTCGTTTGTGAAAAAATATAATAAATAAGAGACATGTTTGTAGGAATCTCGTATGTCAGTAGATCGCCTCTGCGCCTCAGACAAGTAAACAAAAAACATGACAAAGTATAGGTTCTTGGAACCGTGGAATGGTACTATATATGTGTACAAAATGTGGTAAAGAGGTACAATTAGTTGGACATCCTAAATTTTTGCCTTGTCTAATAATGAAAACGCCCACGGTAAAAATTTTTGTCTAGAATGAAAACACGTTCTATTCTTGAATAAATTGTTTTACCGTAAAACAATTTGTTTTGAATTAAAATATTTCTTTTTAGTTTAACGCAATGTTTAATCTTAAAATGAGACTTTATTTTTCTTCTTTAATTGTTTTGTTTCAGTATATTCCATTTAGTAACAAAGCAAATTTTCTTCATTCAGTTCTAATTTATAAAAAAAAATTCTGTTTCACATTAAAATAAGAGGCAAGACATTTTTTGTGCTATATCAAGAAAATATTCTCTTGGTGAATAGGAAAGCACAAATTATTTTACTTCAAAGCAATTTGCTTTGATCTAAGACATTTTTTTTTATCGTGCGGTATAAAATATTAAAACAGAATAATGTTTCTGACAATTATCGATACAAATTATGCAATATTTAGTTTTCTTTTGTTACGGGGTTTTGTGAGTATATGAATAAAGCAAGATAATTTTCAAATTAGGTGTCAGGCTAGACCTGACGTAACCTGAGGTAATTAACCATATCCTTAAAAAACCCAATCATTTCGAATTAGAAGTCATTAAAATAACTACATAAGAAAAGAAACCTATATATCCTGCATAATTGTCAATAATTTACAGGTTTTAGTTGTATGTTTTCAGAGAAACCAGCAGCTGCCGTAAAAACGATCCTTACTGAAAACTTTTTTAACACTTGAGGTAAGTTAGCAGCCACCTGAGAAACGAAGTGTCTATGCCCACTAAGTTTGGAGATAATTCCATTTTTTTAGTATTTACTTATTTTAGGAGTTGATAGTGTAAAATATGCTTCATAACAATAAACAATATTAAGAAAATTAAAAACATGAGCCATTTAATTATTAAATACAAAAATAGTTATCAACAACTTCTGTTACATCTAGTCAACAATAAATCCAGATTTCAATAAAGAAAGTCGCATTTAAATCGGTTCACTAATTTGAAACCTAGACACCTGCGAACAAACAGACTTGTCCAATATGATAATTATGAAAACTTCGTTTTCTTGGACTTTTGTGCGGGTGTCATAACGTAAGCCTGCCTGTTTTTTAAACTTTGGTGCTATTGAAACTTGGTAAATATAGGCACCGGTACAAAACAGCGCGGAACAAAATAGCGGCATCAAAGTAGCGCTTTTTTAAGTTTGTTTATTTATCTGTGAGCAATTTTCCCTTGCTATTTTATCGTAGCGCTGTTTGTCGCAGTGCTATTTTGTCGCCCCTATTTTGTTCCGCGCCATTTTGCACAGCGCTGTTTTTTACCTACTGGAGCCGTAAAAACTAATACAATCTCCAAAGCTTTGAAAAAATAATAATTTCCGGTTTTTGTTTATATAGGGTGTCCCAAAACTTAGGGGCCGTAGGCCATCAGGTGATAGAGGTCTTGTCTGATAAAAACGTTCCTATAATGCATGAGTCAAAACTCTTTGTCGAGATACAGAGCATCAAAGTTGTCAATTTTTTTAACATTTTTGATAACTTTTTAAAAAAACGCAGTAGAAATATGAAAATGGGTAAAGTCGTGAACTAGAACAGAGCAATAAATTGAAATAAAAATTGTTGTGAAAAAAATTAATCGGTTAATTTTTTAAGTCTAAACCTCTTTAGGTGCGTTTAGCAGTTTTTGTGGGTAGTGAATTAAACTGAGCCGTCAGGCTCGGCTATGTAACGCTAATTCGGATGAAGCCGGCTCGAGTCGACTAACTGTGAGATTTGTTGGGTGATCCGTGCATTCAGCGAGCGATATAATGATGCAGATGAAGGCCAGTATTATTAATTTAGCCTTGTTGAAGTTTAGACTTCTGCCGTGTGGTCTTAAACACACACAATTTTTTTTTTAGAAAAAAACTAATTTTTTTTGTATATACTTTTATAAATGTCATATTAAACTCAATGTTTTTTTTATATTTTTTAAAATAAAAACAAGTCTCCAGCGAGACATAACAATGAAATATTATTGATATTTTTTTAAAGAATAAGTAAGCAAAAATTATTATTTTTTTAATTATTATTTTTTATACATTTTTGGTGGTTATTTGACAGCCTGTATCTCCTCAACTTGTAGTTTAATTAAAAAAAAGAGTACTACATTTTTGAATCACAATTAGCTTTTAAAACCCTTTTTGCTTCCACTTCTACAACTTAAAAAAGCCTATATCTTAAAAACAGATTTGTTTACTCCCATGTTATATAAACTTTTTTCTCGCAAATAACCTCCTCTATCACTCATATTCACGAATATTCAAGAAGTAGAAACCAAACTTTTTTAAATGTTGATGCAAAATAAACTGAATCGACAATAGTATATGTCCCATATAACAAGTAGCTGGGAGTTTATATTCAATGTGGGAATTACCTTTATTATCATTATTATTATTATTATATATCGTTCAGATTCACGGAAGAATATACCATTTTTGGATCAACATCTCAATTTTATATCTAAGAAATATTCAAATCTTACACTATTACGAAATGGCTAGTTCAATGTTCTAAGCCAATACTAAAACACGGGTCATGTGACCTTGATCAGCTAATTACATTACACCGAAATTTTTTTTACCGAATTTACCTAGTGTTCTGCATTCATTAGAATCACGTGATTTTAATTCTGGTGAATAAGTGATGCCCCCTAGTAGCAACATAATGAAGTATACTTTTTCGCTCCGATATCGACTTTACTCCGCTTTTAAAAATCCTAAAAGATCTCGCTTAGAAAATGAAAAAATAACTATTTATCTTGTTTATATAAAAGATTTTGTCAAAATTGTTAAACGTATCTTGTTAGATTTTTTGTTTTTGTTTGTTTTACCTAAAACATAGGAAAAACGAGAAATTATTGTTACAGTTCGCTGTAGTTTATACAAGGTGACGCAAGATCATAGATTTTCCAAACTTTGTTTTGAAGTGTTGTTGGGATTTAGCCATTCATATTTTTTTATCTTTTGAATAAGATTAATTAGCAAAAAACTGTCAAGATACGGTTGCGAAAAATGCTTTAAAAATGCACCCCTCAAAGTTTCGACGCGTGCCGCTTTCTCGTTTTCTAGTTCTATTAGAAAAAAGATTTGGCCAAAAAATGGGATATCAGTGTTATCAGATGGTAAGTTTTCAGGCGACGTTTGCCCCCTTAATTCCATTTTTCGACTGATTTCTTAAGGTAAAAAATTCGCTGTAGCTATAAAACTATATGTATCGCACTGACGTTTTAAAATTAGATTAGGTAAAGATTGAGGTTAAGTTTTCATAAAGACATTCGATCAGTGTTGCCTTCTATGTTCCTATATGCAAAATGTAAAAGACACTCCTCGTACACTAAACCGAACATTAGAGAAAAATAGACCGATGTCGGTTCACAAAAGATAACAGTACAGGTCAAAACACCAAATCAACGCGTACCGAGTAGGCGTGAACGACAAAATAAATAAAGGATGATGGATGGATAAAGGAATTGTATTGTTGGCAATTTGGCTTAAATGACTTCGCACAAATAACATAGGCGTTGGGCTCTAGTAGCTGTGGAATGTTCATTTAAAGTTTGCAATTTGACAATGCTTTTTGGTATTGTATATCATAGAAGAGAAAATTTTGCCGGTAAAATTTTTTCTTTCGAATGATATTGGATAATACTATTTCACTATGACAACTATAACAAGAAAATTAATGCACCATATCAACGAAACATAATCTTTATGTATTTGTTAACAATATTACATGTACAAATATTATTGACGGATCCGTCATAATGTTGCCGCTGAAAAATTACGGGCAGGAAGGAATTTTGTCAGTAGAAAACCTGCCGGTGCTATGATAATTTACCAGTTAAAAATAGTCTAGTAAAATAATAATAAATAATCAAATATCTCATAACATTTTGGATTTTTTTTTAGTTTTTGCAGAAAAACAATTAGTTACCTTAACACTGGTTGTGAGTGGTTGTCAAATAACCCTTGCTAATTAGTTATAAAAGGTCACTTATTTGATAAAATCTTTACTATTAGCAACCTTAAATGTCTGCATATACAGTATGTGATGTTCTAACAATTTTCCAAAATAAACTATCGTCGAAATGATTTGACGTATTATTGGCTTGATTTTAATACCACATGTCAAATTGCAAATTTTAGATTGAAATTCCACAGCTCCTGAAGCGTATTCGAAGATTTGTCCTTTTTAAACATTGTAGGGAAGACTCACGTCCATAACATGAATTAATTAGCACCCTTAAAGGATCTAACCTGGTACTTAAGCCCGCCCGTTGTACACCACGTACCAACTGTGTTTGACTTGAATAATTTAAATACTATATAGTAAATAGAACCCAGTAGACTTTAAATTATATTTTAGGCCAGGAACTTAGTAATCACGATATACTATGGTTGAAGCCTTAAACCACTGATGGGTCATAAACCTTTTGACATAATCAACAGGGTACAGCCACTATGTGCCCGCACTAGCTGCTAGCTCCAAATAGGCACTCCATATACCTTGTCCCATGTCGTGATTTCCTGAATGGCCAGGTTACCGAATTCGTCCAGAAAATCACCAGATTAGCCCACCCCCTTTACCATAGATGTTGTCTGGTGTGATCCCAAAAGTTAGCAGTTTAATTTTTTTTTGTTAACATATTCAAAGTCAAAGCTCGTCCGCTGCCAGACTACCCACTTACCTATGAATCGAGACCCCTTTCGTCGCCTCTTACAAAAGGCCTAGGGGTTACCTTGATGCTATTCTTAACTCCGGAGACCATACGGACTACGTCTATAACATACGTGAGTCTTAAAGCATTCCACCGAAGCCCAACGCCCATGTAATTAGTGCGACGTCGTTTGTATTCCTAAAAATTTTAGTTCTGACATTATTCATGAATCCTAGTACTTTTTTTTATAGGCAATTTTTAAAATGAACAACAATATTGTTTTTATTTGTCAATCCTGATATTAATTTATTTAAATTGTTAACATTCAAAAAAATACTTGCTTTTTAGCGTAATATGCCAACATAGCCAGGAGCATAAATCAACAAATTATATTTATTTAAATAAACTCGATATGAGGTAAAAGCAAAATTTAAGTTCATCGTTAACAAAAATAAAATATCCTAGTGGCCTATTTTTCAAGTGAAACTTGACAGGCTAAATTTTCGTAAATTGTTGTATTTTGCCGAAGCGCTCAACTTTTTCCTGAGCAAAAATTCTTGAAAGTGATTCCTAACAGAGTGCACACGGTTCTGGCATCCCAAAACAAACAAATAAGGATCAAATAAAAATAAATCGAGCTCTCAACTTTTAAAATTGGTCCTTTATTAAACTGAATAATGGGTCATCTACCTATCTTTTTCGCCTTCTTTGATCCATCTTTGGATATAGGCCTCCCCCAATATCTTCCACTGTTCTCTGTCTGTCGCTATCTTCATCCATCTAGTTCCCGCATGTTTCTTCAAATCGTCGGCTCATCTCATTTGGGCTCTTCCCCTACTTCTTTTATTTTCTCAAGGTCTCCAGTTTACAATACATTCGTCTTGTTGTCTGATATTATAACCAGCAAATTTCCATTTTAATACATATACAATGTGTGATGGTCTAACAATTTGCCAAAATAAACTATCGTCGAAATGATTTGTCGTATTGGCTTGTTTTTAATACCACAACATGACAAATTGCAAATTTTCGATGGAAATTCCAAAGCTCCTGAAGACTATCCGAAGGTTTGTCCTATTTAAACATTGCATGGGAGGATCTCGTCTAAAACATACGTGAGTCTTAAAGCATTCCACCGAAGCCCAATGCCAATGTAATTTGTGCGACGTCATTTGTATTCCTAAAAATTTTAGTTTTGACATTATTCATGAATCCTGGTACTTTTATTTTCTTAGGCAATTTTTAAAATGAACCACAATTTTGTTTTCATTTGTTAATCCCAGTATAAAATGTATGCCTTTCCATTAGGTATACGCTTGAATTTACCAAAACTCGCCTCTTCATTACACTGCAATTTTTCACAACAAACTGTTACCATTCAAAAAAATACTTGTTTTTCCGCCTAAGATGATTAATGAAATGGTCAACATAGCCAGGAGCGTAAATCAACAAATTATATTTAATTAAATAAACTTGATATGAGGTAATAGCAAAATGGAAATTTATCGTTAACAAATACTAAATAGCCTAGTGGTCTATTTTTTAGGTGATAACTTGACAGGCTAAATTTTCGTAAATAGTTTTATTTTGCCGAAACGCTCAACTTTTTCCTGAGCAGAAATTCTTGAAAGTGATTCCTAACAGAGTGCACACGGTTCTGGCATCCCAAAACAAACAAATAAGGATCAAATAAAAATAAATCGAGCTCTCAACTTTTAAAATTGGTCCTTTAATAAACTGAATAATGGGTCATCTATCTATCTTTTTCGCTTTCTTTGATCCATCTTTGGATGTAGGCCTCCCCCAATATCTTCCACTGTTCTCTGTCTGTCGCTATCTTCATCTATCTAGTTCCCGCATGTTTCTTCAAATCGTCGGGCCATCTCATTTGGGCTCTTCCCCTACTTCTTTTATTTTCTCAAGGTCTCCAGTTTACAATACATTTGTTCCTTCGATCGTCTTGTTGTCTGATATTATAACCAGCAAATTTCCATTTATATACAATGTGTGATGGTCTAACAATTGGCCAAAATAAACTATCGTCGAAATGATTTGTCGTATTGGCTTGTTTTTAATGCCACAACATGTCAAATTGTAAATTTTCTATGGAAATTCCAAAACTCCTAAAGACTATCCGAAGATTTGTCATATTTAAACATTGCATGGGAGGATCTCGTCTAAAACATACGTGAGTCTTAAACCATTCCACTGAAGCCCAATGCCAATGTAATTTGTGCGACGTCATTTGTATTCCTAAAAATTTTAGTTTTGACATTATTCATGAATCCTGGTACTTTTTTTTCATAGGCAATTTTTAAAATGAACAACAATTTTGTTTTCATTTGTTCACCATCAGTGTAAAATTTATGCCTTTCCATTAGGTATACGGTTGAATTTACCAAAACTCAACTCTTCATTACACCGCGATTTTTCACAACAAATTGTTACCATTCAAAAAAATACTTGTTTTTCAGCCTAATATTATCAACTTTTTCCTGAGTAAAAATTCTTGAAAGTGATTCCTAACAGAGTGCACAAGGTTCTGGCATCCAAGAACAAACAAATAAGGATTAAATAAAAATAAATCGAGCTTCCAACTTTTAAAATTGGTCCTATAATAAACTGAATAATGGGTCATCTATTTATCTTTTTCGCCTTCTTTGATCCATCCTTGGATATAGGCACCCCCAATATCTTCCACTATTCTCTGTCGCCATGTTCATCCATCTAGTTCCCGCATGTTTCTACTTCTTATATTTTCTCAAGGTCTCTAGTTTACAATACATTTGTTTCATCTATCGTCTTTTTGTCTGATATTATGACCAGCAAATTTCTATTTTAATACATAAACAATGTGTGATGGTCTAACAATTTGCCAAAATAAACTATCGTCGAAATGATTTGTCGTATTGGCTTCTTTTTAATACCACAACATCCTGATACCTATCCGAAGATGTTTCCTATTTAAGCATTGCATGAAAGGATCTGGTCTATAACATACGTGAGTCTTAAAGCATTCCACCGAAGCCCAATGCCAATGTAATTTGGGCGACGTCATTTGTATTTCTAAAAATTTTCATGAATCCTAGTACTTTTTTTTCATAAGCAATTTTTAAAATGAACAACAATTTTGTTTTTATGTGTTAATCCTATTATAAAATTTATGGCTTTCGATTAGCTACGGTTGAATTTACCAAAACTCAACTCTTCATTACACCGAGATTTTTCACAACAAATTGTAACCATTCAAAAAAATACTTGTTTTTCCACATAATATGATTTATGGTAGTGCCAACATAGCCAGGAGCGTAAATCAGCAAATTATATTTATTAAAATAAACTCGATATGAGGTAAAGCAAAATGTAAATTTATCGTTAACAAAAACAAAATAGCCTAGTCTATTTTTCAAGTGAACTTGACAGGCTAAATTTTCGTAAATTGTTTTATTTTACTAAGAGGCCCAACTTTTTCCATTGCGAAAACTCTTGAGTGATTCTAAACAGAATGTGCATGATCCTGGCATATGAGAACAAACCAATAAGAATCAAAGAAAAATAAATCGAGCCCCCAACATTTAAAATGGGTCCTTTAATAAATTAAATAATGCGACATCTATCTATTTAGGCTTCTTCGACTCATCTTTGGTTATGGGCCTCCCCAATATTTCTCATTCTTTTTTGTCTATCTAGTTTTCGCATGCTTCTTCAAATCGTCCGCCCATCTTATTTGAGCTGTTCCCATATTTCTTTTATTTTCCTAAAGTCTCCAGTTTAGAATTCATACCATCGATCGTTTTTGTCTAATATTATGACCAGCAAATTTTAATTTAAATTTTTGTACCTCTCCTCTGTCATCCCTTACTTTTATTTTATTTCTTATCAATTCATTATTTTAGCTCACACATATACTATACTATAGTAGTGTGAGCTATGGTGATCCTAATTTTTTCGAGAAAAAAAAAGTTGCTCCGATTTCAAAAATTTTTATATATCTTTGCGTTTCAGATGATTTTGAAACTTTTTTGTTGCGCCGTCTGTCTGTCTGTCTGTCTGTCTGTATGTCTGTCTGTCTGTCTGTCTGTCTGTCTGTCTGTCTGTATGTCTGTAACGACCAACGCGCATAACTCAAAAACGGCTTGGCCGATTTTAATGAAATTTGGTACCTAGGCTGGGTCTTGGGTCGAGATGGTCCCGTTTAAAAATGAACAAAATCCACCGAACACAAACCAAATAAAAGGGTGGGGATAGATTTCAAAAATTAGAGTTTATGTGAAAATATGGCGTGTGTGATATCAAACGAAAGGTAATTGAGTCCGGAGTTTAACAAAATACATTTTAGTTTTTTGTTTTTTTAAGGGTGGGGGTAGATTTCAAAAATTTGAGTTTAAGTCAAAACATGGCTTGTGTGGTATCAAACGAAAGGTAATTAAGTCCGGAGTTTAACAAAATACATTTTAGTTTTTTGTTTTTTTTAAGGTTGGGGGTAGATTTCAAAAATTTGAGTTTAAGTCAAAACATGGCTTGTGTGGTATCAAACAAAAGGTAATTTAGTCTGGAGTTAAATAAAATATATTTCAGTTTTTAGTTATATTAGCTCACACGTACACTATAACTATAGTACCTAGTGTGAGCTTAGGGGCCCATATATTGGCAGAGTATTTTCTACGTGTTAGCTTTACATGTCTTTCCATTCATCTTTAGGCTTTTGTTACCTTATCCATGTTTAATTTTGTAAGTGTCCAGGTCTGGGATCCATAGGTGAGTACAGGAAGGCAACATTGGTTAAAAACTTTCATTTTGAGATACTGAGGATATTTTTTAATACATAACTTAATTTACGGAATGCAGCCCAGACCTCTTGATTTCAGCTGTTTGATTTTCTTTTTTTTTTACTTTAATAATTTGTTTCAGACATATGTATACTGGGTGTTTCAAACTTCAATAACATAATTTTTATGTTCAATTCCTTAAGTGATTTTAGGACAAAATTTTCATATAAGCATAGGTCCTCAAACGCCTTATTTTCGAGATACAGGGTCTTAAAGTTTAGTTTTTCATATAGTTTTTTGTTTTTAGCTCGTGCAGTTTTTGAGATATTTAGTTCAAATTTGGCACATATATTAAGCTATAGACGCTACACTTTAAGACATGCCAAATAATAGTAAAAATCTACAGAGTGATACTTTTCAGGGGAAATGTCGCCTTTTCCCCTGGATTTTTTTTCCTTGTAAGCCACTGGTAAGCAGAACTAGGTTGTTTAAGACAATAATTAAAATCCTTGTTTTATTTGAAAAGTTTTTTGTTTCTTGCAATTTTTTAGCATCTTTAACCGTTTTAGAGAAAGTCGCTGTTTCACCAAAAGCTGCTATTAAAAAATAAAAGATGCACCAATATGGCATTGCGAGTATATCAAAATAAACAAATGGATTAAAACTTATTTCGCATGCCTAATATTGTAGTATCCATAAGTAAATATACGTGCCAAATTTGAACTAAATATCTTAAAAACTCTAAGTGCTATAAAAAAACAAAATTTTACAACTCTGTATCTTGAAAACTAAGCGCTGTGAACCTATATTTATATTAACTTTTTTCTTGAAATCACTGAAGAAAATTAAGATTAAAATTATGTTATCGAATTTTGAAGAACCCTGTATATTCCTCTACTTATTCTATTTTTTATCCAACTTCAGCACGGCGAAAAAAGGTTAACGTTTTTCTTATCTTCTTTTATTACTCACTCATCACGGCTGACTAGTTAAACGCTGTTTTAAAATTTTTGTAAAATATATCTCATTTTAAATGTGATACTCATATAACTCTAATACTCTGGCCCTGAAGATAACGCGAATGGCGTCGAAACCTTGGCTGTTGAATTATTAATTTAAATTAAAAGTCAAAAATAGCTGAAAACTACCTTTTTTACTACAATCCTAGAAGAAAATCTAACGCATTATTGTTTTTCGCTTGGGATATGGGTGTATGCATGTTTGTGTCGCGCTAGAGGTTTAATGGCTGAACCGATTTTGACAAAAAAGAAGCCATTTTTTCACATGATGTAGGCTTTAAGGAATACAAATTACCTAAATTTGAGGCGATTTTAATTAAATTCCTTTGATCATCCATTGCAAATGTCCTCTAATTTACTGTAATTACTTTATAATAATAATAATAATAATAATAATAATAATAATAATAATAATAATAATAATAATAATAATAATAATAATAATAATAATAATAATAATAATAATAATAATAATAATAATAATAATAATAATAATAATAATAATAATAATAATAATAATAATAATAATACTAATAATAATAATAATAATAATAATAATAATAATAATAATAATAATAATAATAATAATAATAATAATAATAATAATAATAATAATAATAATAATAATAATAATAATAATAATAATAATAATAATAATAATAATAATAATAAAAAAATGTACACTGTTAAAAAACCCAATCAAACGCCTCGGAAAGAAAAGAAAAACCTAAGACGAACCAAGCAAAGAAACAGGAATATGATTTTTGGTACATGGAACGTGCGAGGACAGCAGACCTTGCTGTACTAACAGAAACGAAAAAGAAAGGAAAAGGATCTGAAAATCTAGGACAATATGACAATTTCTATAGCGGAGTGGCAAAAGAAAAACATGCTCAACAAGGATTATCTATTTTGGTCAACAAAAGATTTAGAAAATTTATCACCAACTGGGAAGCAGTAAATGAAAGGCTAATTAAAATGAATATAACATTAAAAGGAATGAGACTTACGATTTTTGGAATCTATGCATATAATGACGATGCAAATGTAGCCGTGAAAGACAATTTTTTTGAAGAAATACACAATGAAATATCAGCAGTAAGTAACAGAGTTAATGATCTGAGAGTTGGCCAATATGGAGAAAATATTGTTAATGACAATGGAAACCGGCTAATTACAGTATGTGAGCAATTAGACCTAATAATCCAAAACGGTTTTTTTTCAACATAAGGAAATACACAAATATACCAAACCCTCACAAAACCTGAAATCCGTCATTGGTTATCTTATCACTAAACAAAAGACAAAACTAAAAATTCAAGATGTCAGAACAAAGCATGGATCAACATGCGGAAGTGATCACTAGTTTCTAGAGTCCAAAATTTTCTTTCCTTATCAAGGCCGAAGCCTGCATCAACAACATCTTGATACAGTGATTGAAAAAACTGATCACTGTAAATATAATCTCCTAAGCCTAGAACATGACAGCGTAAAAAACTTATACAAAAAGAGACTGAATAAAAAACTTAATACAAGTTCAGATGAAACCCCAGATGAGGAATACGAATGTATTACATTAAGCATCCATCAAGCTGCAACAGAAGCACTAGGATTAGTGGAAGAAACTTCTAAAAGAAGAAAACCATACTGGTGGGATGCTGAGATGGAAAGAGAAATAGAGGAAAAAAGGAAATTATATCACACCCACTTATCCCAAAAGACAAATAGAAGCAGAGAAGAATACAAAATCGCGAAATCAAAGGTGAGAAGAATGATCAGTGATAAGAAAAATCTTTCGCGGACACAAAAGTGCCAGAAAATAAATTGTTACTTAGGAGGTAGGAGAAGTACCGAAAGCTGGAAAACTATAAGATCGATTAAAAAAGAAACATGCAGATATATCATTTCACCGATACCAGACAAAGAATCGGATGAACATTAAAAAAAACTTTTAACTGAAGATAGAGAATTCAAGGAAGAAGGAAAGATACAATATAATTAGAACGATGGGATCTCCAGTACCCCTCACAATCTCTGAGGTCAAAAACGTGTGCATAACCTTAAAAAGCGGTAAATCTGCCGGACCCGGAAATATCCCAGCTGAACTTATTAAATATGGCACTGAAGAACTGTTTTGGAGATTACGGAATCTTTTCCAAAAATATTTAAATGGAACTGTAGTACCAACTGAGTAGAAAACGTAATATATATCCAAATACACAAAAAAGGACGGAAAGATATATGTGGCAGTTATAGAGATATATCTGTGCGTAGTACGCTAAGCAGAATATACGGTAAAATAATAAGAAATAAAGTGGAAAGCGAATATAAAGACATGGAGGCAGAAGAACAAGCCGGTTTCAGGGCGGGTAGATCGACTTCTGATCATCTCTTTTGTATAACCCAAGTTATTGAAAAGAAAATGGCATACGGACAAGAGCTGCATCTGCTTTACGTCGATTTGCAGAAGGCATATAATAGTATACCACTAAATCTACTTTGGAAAGCGTTGGAAAACACAAACATAAGCGTACAACTAATTAAGGACATCAAAGAGTTATACCGCAATAGTAAGGCAAAAGTTAAAATAAAAGCAAAACTAACCAGAGGCTTTCAAGTAAATAAAGGTCTTAAACAAGGTTGCCGTATCTCGCCTACGCTCTTCAAGATATACTTGGAACAAGTCCTTAAAGTATGGAAGAGAATATGCCAAAACATGGGAATTCCATTGGACGAAACCACCTTGTATACTTTATGTTTCGCCGATGATCAGATAGTAGTGGCTCAGGATTATGACGACCTCGAATATATGACGCGAAAACTAATAGAAGAGTACAATAAATGGGGACTAGAGGTTAATCTCAATAAGACAGAGTATATGTGTATCGGTGGAATGAAACAGGATCTAATCTTAAATACCGGGCAGCGAATTCAGTCCTGTGATGATTATAAATACTTAGGTCTAAAAATTACAGCTGACGGAACACTAGACAAAGCTATAAAAGATCGAAACGTACAAGGAAGAAAAGCAATGACTTTATTAAATGGAATAATTTGGGACCAAAGTATATCAAAACATAACAAAAAGCTTATATATAACACCGTTGTAAATAGTATTATTACATACGCCTTAGAAGTATGGCCAATCAAGAATAGAACAGAAAAAATGCTTTCCGCTACGGAGATGGACTATTGGAGAAGAGCAGCAGGGAAATCAAAAAGAGAAAGAGTTACAAATCAAAGAATAAGAGAAATTATGACAGTGGGTGAACGTACTTTAGTGGATGATATAAGAACAAAACAACTGGTGTGGTACGGACATGTACAAAGAATGAATGATAAAAGACTACCTAAACAAATACTACAATGGAAACCAACTGGCCGAAGAAAACGAGGACGGCCAAGGAGAAGCTGGAGAGAAGGAATAGATAGTGAAATAAGAATAAGAGGCCTATATGATGAAATATGGGCAAACAGAAACGAGTGGAGATAGGATATCGGACGTAGAACGTTGTGAAACCGATAAATATATATATATATATATATATATATATATATATATATATATATATATATATATATATATATATAAATATATATACTTTATAATCCTCCCTGCTCCCACCCATCTCTTTTCCTGTTATTCTCCCCACCCTATTTAAAAACCACATTTACATTATTTTATCAAATATAGGACGCTTTCAAAAATTCCTTCTGTACATATTGTAAGATTTTTTTTCACCATTTTACTAACCTAAAAGTTGTAAATAAAAGAAAATAATAAAAAAAAACACTCAACTGCTAAATCTACTTGTACCTACTCGTCGCAGTTGGGTACAAAATACTGTATAATTTCATACGTGCGCTTTGTGCATCAAACCAAAAAGTTAAAGCATGTCGTAAATTATATGTACACTTACCTATCAATTTTGTACCCAACGACTAGTAGGTATGTACAGTTAGATTTAGAAATTGGGTGTTTTTTTTAATTTTTTTATTTTTTGTCTTTGTTATGATTTTAGTTTTAGTGTTGTTCATACTTAAGCCTATATTTTTAGCTGCTGTAAACAGTTCTTCCAGCATTTTTATCAGTTCTTCTTTTTTATCTAGTAATAAGGCGATATCGTCAGAATATCTTAGGTGGTTCAAAGTATTGTCCGGTTACTTTCATGCCTATTTCTTTCCAATCTAAGTTTTTCAAAACATCCCCTAGGGCCTGGTTAAATATGGGCCATACTTCTTGCTAAATAACAAAAAATCTGTGCTGGAAAAATATCCGGCATTTAAAAAAGTCACGTACAGCAAATTTTAAAAATGTATAGAAATGCTTTTTATTTCTCTTGAATATTTTAAAACAAAAAATTCCAGACTGCGAATTTTGAATTTCGGAAATTTATCCATCCGGAACAGTGTAGCATATTTAATTTGTGATAATCGTAAATCTTGACGAAATCTGGAAATTAAAATTTGCGCTGGATTAATAGCTGCTGGCACGGCTTTAGGCACAGTGGCCAGAAGATGTTTTAAGAAGTCCAGTTCATTTTTGGATAAGATGAACTGCAATGCATAGCTTTGCAGTACCTTCCTAAGCATTGGAATTTTATGAAAACCATCATTGTTCTGCTATTTCTATTATCATTATCTACTAAACTAAACTTGTACGATATAAGTGGCTACACACACAACTGCAAGCTTGATAAACATGCATGAACAATCTTTTTATACAAGCAAACTCTAGCGTCTGTAGGGAAATTTTCTGCAAGCATTTTAATTGTGCAAGCCGCTTGATGATTGATTGAATTTGAGTCATGCAAGCTTGAACAAACCATGCTTGCGCAAGCAAAACGCTCCTGTACAAACGGCTTGTATAAACAATTAGTCTAGTTCGTGATCCTTGACCGTCAATAAGTACTACGTCGCGTCACCATCACCATGTCTAGCGATCTGAAGAGGAGCAATCGAGAATCGTAATGTTGCTATTAATCTTTCGTGGGGAGTAATAGCTTGTCTCATAATCGATCCTGCTTTTTAATTAAAGGTGTTACGAGAGACAAAAGTCTCAGATATGCTTCTTTACTCATTCTGAGATAATTATGCCAATCCTACGGATATATCCTCAATTCACTCAGTAAATTAATATGGGAGTAGGTTCTTCTTTTCAGTAACCACTCTTTACACCACACATCACGTTGCTTTTTTTGCGTTTTCTTTTTACGGATAAGGTAAATAGCCAAAGACGGCAGATATTTTCACGGCATAAACTGAAGCTTGTTCAAGCACGCATGTACCGTGTGGCGACGAACAGTGGCGTATATATGGGGGGGCCTAGGGGGCCTGGGGGCCCGGGCCCCCCCCGAAGCTTAGATTTTTTTGGATATTTTCCACATATTTCATGAATACAAACATAAAATAGCATAAAATACAGCCTCATGAGGTCTCGGCCCCCCCCCAAAACTGTCTCGGGCCCCCCCGAAACTTTTTTCTATATACGCCACTGGCGACGAAGGTACATTATGGATGCTTGTACCAAAAAATTGTTCATGCATGAAGTTGTTTGTGTCGCCACCAGGTATGATGCTTGGGCATGATAGCTATGCACTTCTTTCAATCCTGATCTGTACTTTTCCATGTTGATTTACCTGAGCTATTCAACTGTTCTGAAAGCAAAGTTTGATAGAGCGGTGACCGTAAATAAGGGCACAGGAAATAGGCTCACAGAAAAAAGTTCACACAGTAAAACAGTGCTCAGGAAAATCATACGATAAAAGTTTTTGACATGACAAAAAAATCATGAAATTAAATAAAGCTTTAAGAATTAATTATGCCTGACAAAGTATCAGATTAGGTGACCTAATTATTAATTATAAAATATAAATAAAAAATAACTTCCTTAAATATCAGTATGACACTTGATGCCAAATTGCGCTGAAAAGAACTTAACAATCCATAATACGTTACTGCTTTCTAGACGGAAGAGCGAAAAAATATCAAAACACAAAATATCGAAAACTCAAAATATCGAAAATACAAAATATCGAAAACATACAAAATATCGAAACTACAAAATATCGAAACCACAAAATATCGAAACTACATTTTATCGAATTACAAAATATCAAAACTACAAAATATCGAAACCACAAAATATCGAAATTACAAAATATCGAAACTACAAAATATCGAATCACAAAATATCGAAAATACAAAATATCGAAAATACAAAATATCGAAAATACAAAATATCGAAAATACAAAATATCGAAAATACAAAATATCGAATCACAAAATATCGAACATACAAAATATCGAAAATCAAAAATAGAAAATTTCGAAACCTTAACCTAACCCGACCCTGACGTAACTTAACCTAATCTAACTAAACCTAATCTGACTTAACCTCATAAAAATAGAAAGTTTCAAAAATCTAACCTGACAAAACCTAATCAAATCTAGCCGAAACGAACCGAACCGAACTGAACCGAACCAAAGCTAACTGAACCAACAATTTTTTTCAAAAGAAAAACTTTTCCGGTTCGGTTCGGTTCGAATTCACACCCTCTAGGATCCCGGGAAAGAAGTCAGGAAAGTTTTTTTTTGAAAAAAATTGTTGGTTCAGTTTGCTTTGGTTCGGTTTCATTCGGTTCGGTTCGATTAGATTTGATTAGGTTTCGTTAGGTTAGGTTTTTGAAACTATCTATTTTCGTGTGGTTATATCAGATTAGGTTAAGTTAGGTTAGGTCAGGGTCAGGTTAGGTGAAGCTTCCAAAATTTTCTGTTTTTGATTTTCGATATTTTGTGTTTTCGATATTTTGTATTTTCGATATTTTGTTGTTTCGATATTTTGTTGTTTTGATATTTTGTATTTTCGATATTTTGTATTTTCGATATTTTGTATTTTCGATATTTTGTGTTTTCGATATTTTGTATTTTCGATATTTTGTATTTTCGATATTTTGTTATTTCGATATTTTGTATTTTCGATATTTTGTAGTTTCGATATTTTGTTATTCGATATTTTGTAGT
Organism: Aspidapion aeneum; assembly: GCA_963576565.1. NCBI lineage: Eukaryota > Metazoa > Arthropoda > Insecta > Coleoptera > Brentidae > Aspidapion > Aspidapion aeneum. Next base: position 41,427,739 of record OY755043.1, read on the forward strand.
TTCGATATTATGTACTTTCGATATTTTAATTCGATATTTTGTTTTTCGATATTTTGTGTTTCGATATTTTTTCGCCCTACAAATACTGAAACCAGTATCGACATATTATGGTATTCAGCGATTCAGCTATGGGGTTGTAAAACAAAGAAAGTAACATTTTAGTTTTACAGAAATTTCAAAATAAAGTATCAAGAAACATTTTGAATACACCTTAGTATGTTTGAAATAGTGACCTTAAAATCGAAACTGTAGCAGAGATTATAAAAAGTGAAACCGTTTGAGTTAGTGAACTAAGTGAATTATATAAAACAAAATAAAGCTATAAACACAACACAATTTTGAGTTACAGACGAAGCAAAGTGAGTGAACCCTAAGTTTAAATCTAACTTTTCTAGTAAATTAAGTTTAAACAAAAATGCTAATTAGTCTTATTGACTAGATTTTAATGCAATCAACACAGTGTGTTTGACAAAAAAAAAATAACAGCAAATTTTACAATGAGAAAGTGATGTGTCCAATATCTGAATAGGTTGTGGTGTTGTTGTTTCTTCTGTCGGAGAAGGATGTTAAACTGATTGTTAATTCCAGCACAATAGAAATTTTGGTGAGTGTCAATTGTTAACGATTATAATACCCTATTATAACTATAATAACTTTCTTGTGACCCATTTCTTGTGAGTTTTATATTTTTTCTTCCAACTACAAGGTCTCTCAGACTTTGTTAACCGGAGCCTAGATCCACTGTGCAACGAAAGATAAGCTCCAGCCTTGCCATGGCCCACGGCGCGGAATCTCAAAGAAATTCCAGATGGGCCTAATTGCCTTTAAATTTGGATGAATATTTCTGGCAAACGTCCGGCAAAGCGCCCATTAATAAGAAAACGAGAGCATTATTGCTTGAAAATTCGTTTTGACATTTAAATACAAATTGATTATTAATTTTTTTTGTCTCTCGAGATATAGACCAGAACAAATAATTTTTGGGGAAAGGAAAAATTTGAAAACTGCCTCAAAACTGTTAAACATGGAAAGAAATGTCTCGCAGCCATCGGAAAAAATATATAATTCTCGATCTGAATTCTTAGAGTGAAACAGGGACAAATCAGTTTTTGGGTGAAATGAGGTGACCTTTTATAGACGGATAATGGTTTTTCATGATTTCCAGCGAAATTGGATCTCCTGTCGAAGAGAGTTTAATCAAAAAGTGTTGAGTAATAAAAGGCAGTTTTGTTAAATTATTTTTTCTACATAACCCTAAAATTTTCCGAGAAAAATTGAAAACCCCGTTTTTTGTATTTAATTTTAATCTCGCATTTTTTTTTTCACGAAATTCGGTGAAAACTAATTATTTTTTTATCAAGACACGTTGTATTTTTTTAAATCAAAATATTTAAAACTTGGAGATTTTTTATTATTTGTGAATTATTTTAATATTTTTCAAAATGTTTAGAAATTTTCTTAACTATAAGTAAATTTTATTTAAATCCCCTACCTATGATTCACGTCTAGGATGATAATTATCTTAAGAGTATAAATCAGCCATTAGACTACTATTATTGGTAGTTCGTAGGCCTAGGTCGTAGGTAATATTTACACCGGCACATAAAATAAAAAATTATATTTATATTTGATCAAACCTTATCCTTATAATATAAAAACGTTGCAATTTTTCGCGCAGACCCAAAAAAATGCGAAACTTGTTGAAAAATAATATAGAAAATTTGTTGAGTGTTGCCCTCCGAAGTAACTTGAATTGATGGCTTTAAAAATGTACCATTTTCGCAACTTCATCGTGTAATATTGCAATACTTTGATCGAGTTTTTTGCTAACTGTTTGAAATTTTAAGGGTGTACGGGCAAAACAATCCCTGTATTTAAATTCGGTGCATCCTGATGTACATACTACTTTTGTGTGTTTTATTTGCCGCAGTTATTATTGTTTAAGTTTTTCGTTTGTGTGTTTTTTTTCCGTGTGCACTTTTTTCCACAGGCGATTTCTTCTTTAAGTGCTTTTCTGATAAAGCAATTTAACAAAAATATATTTTTTTCGGCCATAAACTGAATTGTAGTGGCTATCCGCCCTTATACCTTATATATTTTTTCGAATCGTTGGGGGGGATAATTGCCGCTTTACCCCCCTCCCGCCGGGTGAACCAGCAATGGTGTTAAGTGTACCTTTGCGATGTTTAAAAAAAGTAAACATTACTCTGAAAACATTTGCGAGGAAATGCGAAAGTCAAAAACCTTTTTAAAACCCTAGTATAAATCTTGGAAAAACCAGACAGTGAGAATCAATAAAATTGTAGAATTTTTTCGAAAAAGCAGTGGCGTAAAAATTTTAGTAATCTAATAGACAATGACACCTAAACAGTGGCGGCTCACGAGGTAGCGCCACGGAGCCATGACATTACCGTATTTTTTTCCAAAAAAAGATTTTTTTATTTTTAAAACATCTTTATTGGTTTTTATTTTATTTTATGCAATTCTTTTTAATTTATGTATTATATGAAATTCGGTAGCTCTGTGCAATGCAGTGGACCACACTCCGACTCGATGCGACGGCGACGCGATAAATGACCCACTGAAACCCAAAGCTGCCACTTTTTCCTTAGCTCCTTCGAATAGAGAAAGAGTTTATCTGCAGCCTATATTATTATGAGCGACAGTGATAGGGCCAATGCTGGGCATTTTAGCGTTGTTTAAATAGGAAAAAATCAAATAAATTTTGTGCCTGGCGCAGGCCATCAGCTAGTCGTATTACTCGCATTGCTTTTGTGCGTGGAGCATGGGTGTTTTAATTTACGCCCTTTACAATAAATTGCAATTATTTCAGCAGAATTTTTTTGATAAATTTTTAGTTTTTTCATGGCGGAATTCGGGTGGGCATGGGTAAGTTTCGTTGAATCAAAAAAATAGAATTAGAAATCCCAAACATAATGATGACTTGTTGGTAAATATTTGGACGCAACACTCCGAATTTTTTTTTTTACACGAGCCGCCGCTGCACATAAATATATACCCACGTCGGTGAATGTAAACAAAAAGCTTCCAGAAAATTAAGTCATTGCAAATTCATAAAAATTTAATTTTTATTTTTTTGCATTTGTTGAAATTCTATTTACTGGCAAATTTAGCTCACACTACTACTATATAAGTAGTGTGAGCTATGGTGATCCTAATTTTTTCGAGAAAAAAAAAGTTGCTCCGATTTCAAAATTTTTTATATATCTTTGCGTTTCAGATGATTTTGAAACTTTTTTGTTTTGCTGTCTGTCTGTCTGTCTGTATGTCTGTCTGTCTGTCTGTATGTCTGTCAGTAACGACCAACCCGCATAACTCAAAAACCGCTTGTCCGATTTTAATGAAATTTGGTACCTAAGTTGGGTCTTGGGCCGTGATGGTCCCATTTAAAAAATGAACAAAATCCACCGCACGCAAGCCAAATAAAATGGTGGGGGTCAAAGAAATTCAAGGAACCCTAGAAGACGCATCCCCATTATTTAATACGCAAATTCATTCATCATGCATGAAATCTCAGAAAATTTTGCCGAATCCTCGCAGGCAACACTGTAAGAGGTATAAAAGAGAAATCGATGAAAAAACCATGGGCGTGCAGATTTTGTTGAAAATAAAATAATATATTATAGATATTTTCCTATAAAATTTTGCACCCAAAATTATAAAATTTAAATAAGTGTAAAATATTACCGGTACAGCTTTGACAGCCATTCTATTTAAATGACTCTTTTTACAGAATTAATTTTTTTATCGATTTATAATATTAGAAAGCAATAACTTATTTACAGCTGGTAATATCCGTAGTTTTGATTTTTATTATTTTTCCCTAAAGATAAGAAATCTACTTTATATTATTTTTTTCTGGATATAAAAAAGTGTTACTTTAATCCCTAAAATTTAAAACACAGGCAAAAGTTTTTCTTTTTATTTAAAATTGTCAAAGGTGTTTTTTTAGCTTTTTACTCTTTCACCTTGGTAATACATTGCTCTTTTAGTAAATTTTTTACAGTAAGTAGATTTGTTCTGTTAAAAAAAGTTAAAAACTCCGAATTATATACTCAGACCTTGAGATATTTATCAAAATTTTTGAATCAGGATTTAAAGAGTCTATTTGATCCCCTAGTGTACAGGGTGCATTTTCGACACTTTTGGGTGTTTTCGGTTTCTATGTTTATAATATTGATATGCGATGTTTACCATCATTATTCTCTTCAAATTAAAGCACACTAAGGTGTAGTCGTTTTTTCTTCAATCTTCTCTAGAAGTTCCCGAAACCACCCAAATGATAATGGGACACCCTATACTTTTAATATAGATTTTTTGTTATATTTTATCCGCAAAACTCTTGCCTCGAAATAAAAAGCACTCATTGGTTTATTTTACCAAAATCCATTCATTAGTTTATTAAACTCTAGCAATTAGTTTTTTTTAGAAAATATTTGGTAGAAGTTTGTGTTTTTTTACATTTGCAAATGTTAAAAAATATGACTTATTCAGTTTTATCAACAAAATACTTTTGATTTCCATAAAAAAATCTATTTAATTTTAATTTACCAAATAAAATAAAAATGAAAAAATATTATTTATAATTAAGTGATTATTATACAGGGTGTCCCATAACTTAGGCGCCATAGTGCAGCAAGTGATAGAGGAGGTTATTTCCAAGAAAAAAGTTTATATAACATGGGGTCAACATTCATCTGTTTTTAAGATATAGGATTTTTAAAGAGGAGTGGGTGAAAACGGGTTATACAAAAAAAAATCTGTCACAGCCAGCTGAATACTCAGCTAATTGTGATTAAAAAATGTGGTACTCCTTTTTTGATAATATTACAAGTGGAGGAGGTACAGGCTGTCAAAATAACCTCGAAAATGTATGAAAAATACTATTTTTTTTTAAATTAATTTTTGCTTTCTCTTTTAAAAAATATCAATAATATTTCATTATTATGTCTCGCTAGAGACTTGTTTTTATTAACAAAAAATATTTAAAAAACATTGCATTTAATATGGCATTCATAAAGGTTCATGCCAAAAAAATAGTCTTTTCTAAAAAAATTGACTGACTAACCTTTTTCAAATTAATTTTTTTAAATTAATTTCAATTTACTGCTTTTGTTCTAATACAAGACTACCCAATTTTATATTTTTACTGCGTTTTTTTAAAAAGTTATTATCACAAAAGTTAAAAAAATTGCCACCAACAAGTTTTTGATCAGACATGACCTCCTCTATCATTTGTTGGCCTATGGCCCCTAAGTAATGGGACACCCTGTATATACAAACATTATTAAATTTGACAAATATAAGAATTAAGAATAATATTTTTATCCATTTGACTCAAGGCTCTCTTTTAATTAATCACCAGGGACTATTATGCCGTAAGTAAGTGAAAAGGAAGTTAAAAGTTAAAAGTTTTTTTTCTGTGTAAAAGTAGGTACTACCTCTTTTCTTCTTATAGTTATATTTGTTAATTCTAACTACTTTTTTACATCATTACATGATGATCGAACATCAAAAACAACCAGTGATAATATATTATGTATACTTTATAATAAAAAGAGATAGTTGAATATTTAACTACTAACCACTAGTAGTAAGTAGTCTTTAACACCTGACCTTGGGCAAGGCATTTGGTACAAGATAGTGCCTACTAGGTGCTAAACGAACATACTGAGGATCAAAGTGGTCAGAACAAAGACATGCCCATTTTGATAGAATTTTTTCCTTATTAAGGCCAATAATTTCCCTCCAAAGCTCTCTCTTGTTTGGATCAGTGGGGAACCTAGTAAACTCATAAATTTGAATATTTTTAAAATGTTTAATAACTGTACAGTAGAGTAGCATGACTTAACATAACATTACAGAGTGAAAATGGTTGTTTACATAAGAAATATATTTTTTAGAGTTATATATTATTACCAGAATAAATTAAGAAACTTTTCCAAAAAAATCCAAACACTAGAGGTGGGAAAATAAGGGAATTTGCAACAATAAATAATGTTTCTTAAAACTTCTTTGTAAAATAAATCACTAATATTTTGTAAAAAAAGTTATAAACCACACCACTGTCTTACCAAATCGTAAACAATATGACGGTTTCTGGAAGAGATTCAAACTTACCGGTGAAATGATAAATCCAGCCACTTCTCGTCACTTTGGTCACACAGAATGCACTTCTTAGGCATTTTTAAAGTTATTTAATAAAAAAAAATCTTTATTTTGTGATAAATATTTAAAAAAAAAACAACGAAAACGCACGTTTATTCGAATAACCTCTCAAAGGCAACGAAAAATGATGCAAGGGTGACGTTTGGTCTACATGGTTGCCGCTATTAATTTTTTTTCTGAAAAATAGCGAACAAAAATCAGTTTTTTCCATTTTACGCGAGAACGATAAGTCGTAGGGCAAAATTTAATGTATGAGAAATATTACCCATAGGATTCCCTACAATCGGTATTTATAGTCAATAGGTCTAGAACCACACGTTTAGAAGAAAATTTCAAAAAATTATGTTTTTTGCAATTTATGCAAAAACGGTAAGTCATAAAAAAAAACTTTATTGACATAAAATGATCAAGACACAATTCTCTACAATGCGACAATGACAATTTACAGCTCTACAACCACATGTGTTGAAGACAGAGGGTGCCGAAAATGCCCATTATATACTTTTTTGCGTTTTACGCAAAAACCATAAGTCATAGAGCTGTGACTCACATAGGTGAATTGTAGAGAATGGCGTCCTGGAGATTTCTTGTCTATAATGTGTTTTTCTAGGACCTACCGTTTTTGCATCAAATAAAATAATAACGAATAATACGACTTACCGTTTTTGCGTAAAATGCAAAAAACTGATTTTTGTCAATTTTGGTGCCCTCTATCTTCTGTACATGTAAGTCTAGAGCTATAACCTTTAAGAAAAATTGTAAAGGAATTTTTGAAGTGTAAACTTCTTTAGGCGCCAGCCAGTATTATTAATTTCGCCTTGTTAAAGTTTACACTTCTGCCATGTGGTCTTAAGCATACACAATTTTTTTTGTCAACAAAGGTTTTCTCTGCGACGTTCCATTTTCGCGTAAAATCAAATCAAAAAGCTTTTTGAGTTTTCCACAGTTGCCCAGGGGAGGGTTGTAGACTAATTTTTTTAAGCTATATATATATATATATATATATTATATAAAGAAAAGGTTTTTTTAACTTTCGTGATCAGAACATTTAACTTAAATTTATTTGGACTAAAAGCAAGAGTTATTTTTATACCGAAAACATTTGTAGTGAGAACAATAATTAATAGTTAAAAGTGTAGTTTAGTCATCTGGTTTTAATAACTTTTTAAATACCACCTAGAATGAAAAAACCAATAAACTATTTATGAACTCTAACCTCACACCAAAGAAATTTAATTAAACTTACTTTCAGTTGAACGTTTTTCACACTTAAATGGAGTCCCGTTTTTTTCAGAAAACTGAAAACCAATTCAATATTTTAAACTGCGCATTCGCTACCGTACTTTTTCTTCTCACATAAAATATCTCCCTCTCAGCTGTGGTCGAGCATGTGTGAAGTTAGTAAGAGGAAGATAATTTTATGTGATCAGAAAGAGAGAGGTGCGCATGTGCAGTTAAAAAGAATGGTTTGCATTACAGGGTAAAGCCGCTTGTTATTTTGTGTTCTTGCAAAAAACAAGCTCAAGTTTGTTGACTGCACAAAAATTGCAATTTTGTGCTAATCGTTGTACGTTCTATAAAAATCGACAATCAACAGTCTTCGAAAAAAACCAACTATAGCTGATTATTTCTAATTTATACTTTCCTTTTAATTCAAAATAGATAAGGATTTAAACCGCCACATAGATCTATAAAAACAGGGACTTAAAAGCAAATGTTTTATGATTTTTGTTAAATTTAGGTACCTATGTAAACAAAAATTTACCGATTGATTATTGGATAACATATTCTAACTTAAAAAAAAAACTTTTTTTCAAACATTTATTTACATATGTGCATATAGGCACACAGACAGACATACATACATACATATCTAGAGGTTATACTTACAACCTAGAATTAAATTGTATAGAAAAACATTATTAATGATAAGATCTCAAAAAATCAATGAAAACAATCCTTTTCTCACATATGATGGTAAACATATTCTATTACAAGTACATGTATAGCAATCCAAAACGTAAGTTCTTTTGATTTTTATTAGTTACCATTTTACTTATGTACCTACATCAAAATTACAAGTTATAAAAGTACTGGCAACATTGTTGCGAATTTGAAAGAAATCCCCAGTATAATACTTTTTGTGTCTGATGAAGTTTAGGATTTCTATACGGGGTCTACCTTTAGTTGAATGTTTTTGGTGGGGGTAGATTCCAAAAATTAGAGTTTATGTGAAAATATGGCGTGTGTGATATCAAACGAAAGGTAATTAAGTCTGGAGTTAAACAAAATGAATTTTAGTTTATTTAAAAAAAAAGGGTGGGCGTAGATGTCAAAAATTAGAATTTAAGTGAAAATATGGCGTGTGTGATATCAAACGAAAGGTAATTGAGTCTAGAGTTAAACAAAATACATTTTAGTTTTTTTTAAAGGGTGGGGGTAGATTTAAAAAATTTGAGTTTAAGTCAAAACATGGCTTGTGTGGTATCAAACGAAAGGTAATTGAGTCTGGAGTTGAATAAAATATATTTCAGTTTTTGATTATATTAGCTCACACTATAACTATAGTACCTAGTGTGAGCTTAGGTGACCATAGATTGGCAGAGTATTTTCCATGGTAATGCAAATGTTTTCACACCATCTAAAAATAGACGTTTAAACAAAAACAAGTAAATTTTTATTTTAAAAAACCGCTTTTAAAACTTTTGGAATAAATTTAAGACCTTTTTTTTTACAAGCGTTTATTTAACTTTATCTGTATGTATGTATGGCTCTGGAAGGAAATAGCGATGTACAAAATAGCGAGTATTAAAATAGCTGTATCGAAATAGCGACAATCAAAATAGCGATGTAATGAAAGGGCGACTATCAAAATAGCGATGTAACAAAATAGCGATGTAACAAAATAGCGATTGTAACGAAATAGCGATGTAACAAAATAGCGATGTAACAAAATAGCGACTATCAAAATAGCGATGTAACAAAATAGCGACTATCAAAATAGCGATGTAACAAAATAGCGACTATCAAAATAGTGATGTAACAAAATAGCGACTTTCAAAATAGCGATATTTCTTGGCATATAGCTCGACTAAAGGGTTTCTTTCTAAGAAATTTTTTCAAAAAAAAAACTTTCCTGACTTCTTTCCCGGGATCCTAGAGGGTATGAAACGAACCGAACCGAACCGAACTGAACCGAACCAAACCGAACTAAACCGAACCGAAACCGAATATTAAAAAAAAACTCTCCAGACTTCTTTTCCGGAATCCTAGAGAGTATGAATCCGAACAAAACCGAATTCGGGTCAACCGAACCGAATTCGGTTCAGATCGGTTCGGTTCGAATTCGCACCCTCTAGGATCCCGGAAAAGAATCAGGGAAGTTTTTTTTTTGAAAAAATAAGCGTGTATAGTCAAAATACCGCAGGAAATAATAGCGCATTTCGGTTCGTTTCGGTTTGGAGTGGTTTGATTAGATTCGGTTTGGTTTGATTCGGTATTTTGATACATCGCCATTTTGATACATCGCTATTTTGATACATCGCTATTTTGATACATCGCTATTTTGATACATGGCTATTGTAATACATCGCTATTTTGATTGTCGCTATTTTGGTTGTCGCTATTTTGGTCGTCGCTATTTTGATATATCGCTATTTTGATACATCGCTATTTTGATATGTCGCTGTTTTGTTACAAACGCTATTTTGATACATCGCTATTTTAATAGTCGCTCTTTCATTACATCGCTATTTTGATAGTCGCTATTTCATTACTCGCTGTTTCGTACGTCGCTATTTTGTACATCGCTATTTCGTTCCAGAGCCTGTATGTATGTATGTATGTAATCAAATCTTGCAACTCATTTTTGAAGAACTTCCAAACATCCGATTGACTTAAAATTTCGCATAGCGTCTTAGTTCCGGTGACAATACAATAATATGGTTTCATCGGTTACCTACCTCCCCCCTAACGTGGGGGGTGGAGAGGGGTTAAAACTTTAGTTTGTCCGATTTCAACCAAAATCGGTATCTGGGGGTTTTTAAGGATGAGAATTACGAATTTTTGATCAGATTACAAAAATTCAATATGGCGGATTTAAAATGGAGGATTTAATGTCAACTGACTTCCACGTATCCGATTCACTTCAAATTTTGCATACTGTTATAGTTCCGATGACAATCCAATAATGTGGTATCACTGACAGCCTACCTCACCCCTAACCTGAAGGGCGGAGAGGGGGTAAAATTTTAGTTTGTCGGATTTCCACCAAAATTGGTATCTGGGGGTTTTTGAGGATGAGGATTACGAATTTTTGATCAGATTACAAAAATTCAATATGGTGGATTCAAAATGGACGATTTAATAACGAGTTTTTCTGATTACTTTCAACTGAGTTCCACGTAGGTATCTGATTGATTTCAAAATTCACATGCTCTCCCACTAAAAAGTGGGGGGGGTAGAAGAGGTAAGGCTTTAGTTTGTTCGATCTCGACCAAAATTAGAAATTCATAAACTTCTTGAAAACAAGCTTTTATAAAATGGACTAAAAAGCATAAAATAATTTTTTGAGTGTTCTGATATCATAATAATAAAAGCGATGGGCGTATTAAAGGAAATTTACCCGTTTTTGTTTTAGCCTTGTTTACTCGAAGTTTAGTGAAAATCCAAATTCATTATATTATAGCAGAGAAATGTAAGGGTAGACAATTTAACCCAACCGAACCCAACCCTACTCAAGCTATCCTTACATTTTTCCGATATGGATGGACATTATTACGCCTGCTTTATATTAGGCAGATCATCCACGACCGGCAGTATGTCGATTTATTTTGTCACATTGAAAAAGAAGAGTCGGCCCATCATCGGTTGTAGACGATCCACCAAATGCGCATGGAAAGGCATTTACCTTATATTAAATACGCCTATGACTTTTATTATTATGATATCAGAACACTCAAAAAATTATTTTATGCTTTTAAGTCCATTTTATAAAAGCTTGTTTTCAAAAAGTTTTTTTTTTCTAAATATATTTAGGTTTAAAAGAAAAAAAATTGTGTGTGCTTAAGACCACACGGCAGAAGTGTAAACTTCAACAAGGTGAAATTAATAATACTGGCATCTGCATCATCATATCGCTCGACTCGAGCCGACTTCACCCGGATGAGCGTTACATAGCCGAGCACAAAAACTGCTAAACGCGCCTAAAAAAGTTTACACTTCAAAAAGTTGCCCTGATTTGCATAATCATTTAGCAACAACGTCTATAAACGCTAAAACGGCAGCTTTTAAAACAAAACTGCTGCGAAATTTAATTCAGTCATTGGTAAACACTCAACCCTCTCGTAGGTGTTTTCTTCTCAGGTAAGAAAACTGCACGTCTATATATGTTTTCAGTAAACTTCTTTATAATGTAAACATTTAAAAAGAAAACTATGTTAGCATAAAGTAAAGAGTTCAAGTTAAGGTTTTCTTGAATTTTTTGTAGTTTTTTTTTTATTTTCTTTTTTTAAAACCGGGGTGACAGGGTAATGGACAAGAAATGCCCCACATTTCCTCATGCCTGAGGAAAAGTGGAGCAAAGTGTTAATTTTTAAAATTTATTCCTGAATCTTGTGTAATCTTTTTTTTGTAAAAAAGTAAATTGGGACATATTACAAAGAAGCCGAGTTTCCTGTCCATATTTGTTCATACTCTTTTGTTGATTGATTTTTTAAAATTAGATCGGTAAAATAAGGTAACGGGTTTTAAGACATAAGGGTGACGAAAGTTGGGACATCAATATATGTTAGCATAAAAAATATTTTTCAAATATAAATTATACGGGTTGAAGCCCCCTTCACTTTTCAATGTGTGTTTACTAAAATTGCTGGAAGCTTAAAATAAGTTTGTCGTGTCCTAAAGAAGGTATTATTTTGGACAAAAATTTTTTTTTCAGATAATGCCGAAAATTTGGTATTTGGATGTATTTTGACCTATCTTCGCAATATCGTCCTGATGTCTGTCTCTGTGTGTGTGTGTGTGTGTGTGTATGTATGTATATTATTTCTGTCCGTAACAGGATAGCTCCTAAACCGCAAAACCGATTTCCATAAGATTTTCAGGTAAAATAGGGTTCGACACTCTTAAGAGCTGGTTGGATTTTGGCCAAAATCCATTGATCCTAATGACAGTTTTTTTACAATTAAAAAGTTTAAAAAATTCTAACTTTTTAACGGAGCATCGTATCAGTAGGTTTTCGGAATATAGTAGGCTACATTTTACACAACCAAAAACTTCAGAGCTTTAGTTTCCAAGATATTTGCAAAAAAACTGTTTTCAAGGCTGATATCATGGCTTGACTGAAGTGTGCGAATAGGCTAGCTAGGAAAGTATCAGATCCGTCATAGATCCATTCATTTTTTAAATAATTTTCCTTTAAAAAAATAGGGGTGGCGGGCTTGTCAAATTTTTTACTTTATCCCTCATTTCGTCATTGCTTAACGTTTTTAATGGCCTTTCCTATCAGATTTTTTTAAAAATAGGACGCAAAAATGAGGCAACTGTGTACACGACATAAAGGTGACAAAATTTATAAAAGAAGCCTATTTGTTTTGAAAATGTATAAATTATTAGGTGATACATTTATTGCATAAATATTTTCGAAAATTGATTTTCTGATGAATGAGGTTTCTATATTTTGGTTTATAAAATAAGTGTAAGGTTGTAACTTATTTAATATTAAAGCATGGACAAGCACAAATTATTATCTAACGGGTACGCACAGTATCGGGATATTAATAAGTTTTATTCTAAAAGTTTGCCATATTAGTAGTAGGGTGGCCATAGTTTTATATTAAACTGGCTGACTCCGCGCAGCTTTTCCTGCACTTTCTTCTGTTTTCTCCTAGTCTAACATCATAACGAAAGTATATTTGTATTACTTTAATATTTCTTTCGTTTTCTTTTAATTAATAAGGACCTTTTGCATGTCCAATTTTTCTCTTATCTTCTATTTGAGGTATGCGCAGTTACCTGGTTTGAACCTTATCCTTTACTAAAGGATAGAGTAGAATAGAGTAAAGTATATCTTTATTTGCATAAATTTTTAAATATAATTGAGCAAATAGTGTCAAAAATAGTGTTTGACCTAAAGCGGCCCTCACACAATCAATATTATTGTCAATAGTTCTTTTCATGTCATTGTCTTTCAAATGACGTAAACAAAGACGCACATAAAAATATTGACAATATTATTGATCGTGTGAGGGCCGCTTTACCTTTGTCCCAATAACGCAGACGACTAGTTCCTTTATTTAGAGACAGTGTTGCCACGTATATAACGTTATGTCAAAATGTAATGTAAATTTAAAATATTTTTGATACCAGACAAGAGCTACTAATGCGGTAACCATAAAAACTGGTGGTTATATAATGTTTGGCAACACTGTTTACCAACTATCCAAAAGTCATAATAATTCTGTGAAATGCGAAAAAAGTATACAGTAAACACACACCTAATTCTATATTTTCCTGGCAGTTTTTCACTGGTATTGCTCTTTCAGATTTTCCCTAGTTGTTTTCGGAACTTTTTAATTAATTTTGCCCACAGAATACAAAACAGGATTTTGAAAGATAAATAAAGGATAAAGGAAAACAAATTATGTCTGCAAAAGGTCAAAATTGGGCTTCTAAATATCACGTGACACCTGTCATTTAATGTCATATTTATAAAGGATAAAGTTAGCTAAAGGAGAGCGTGCAAAAGGTTCCTCATATTTTTAATTTTTTATTGGTTATTAAGTAAGTATGTGTATGTTTATTTTTCAAAATAAACATATGACGAAAAGTGGGAACATACCAATTTTTTTATAAAATTTTTATTATTTAAAAAATTTACATTTAAACAAATTGGAAGAGTCTCAAGTGACAAAGTAATAATATAAAAAATATTTATATCATTTACAAACTCGCAAATTTTTTTTCTACTCAATTTTAAAATGAGATATTAATTTTTAAGGAGCTTAAGGTGACGAAAGTTGGGACAACTACTTTAAGTCACGAAAGACATGGAATTCAGAAACCTGTTTGCAATGCTCATAGTCTTTTAATCAATCAATTAATTAATAATTTATCTACTGAATCTAAAATATATTTAGTCAATCAATTTATTAATAATTCATTTATTGAATCCAAGTTGCATTTGATTTTTGATCCAAGTCTTTCTGTGTTATAATGTACAAAATTATACAGAAGAATCATTCGCACTCTGAGTTTCAAGCTAAGACATCCGGAAAAATAATTGGGTAAAAATTGATTCCACAATGGTAATTCAATAAAAAGTTTCCATTTTATCAATTCGGCTAACAGTTTTATGACTAGTGGTTTATTTTAAATTATCAAACGATATAGTCTATATTTCGCTCGCCTTTGTAATCTTCGGATGCCATGCGAGACACCACATTTTAATAAGCTCAATTTGTAATACACATGTAAACCTTATAACATAATTTTTGAGATAACTTTTTGATAGTTATCAGCTGTTTACCATAACAAATAGCATAGGCCAACAAAAAAAAATTGTAAAAAGTTGTCTCAAAATGAATGATATGAACTGTAACATGCTATAGGCAAAGCTCATGTCAACTTGCTGTCACTTGTTGCCTTTTCTATATTATTGAATTCTAATCGTTTTGGAAATTAAAGGCGCATTCTCAAAAATCGATTTTAGTTGATCAACTTTAGTGGCTCAGCTAAAATCGGACAAGTTTTGTTCAGACCACAAACAAAAAATCGATCGAATTATTTAAATAAAAATGGCGCCAAGGGCAGTGTAATACGTGCAAGTGTCAATGTTGTACATTTGTTTGTACATGGTTCTTATTGTTTTTATTTTATTTTTAACATCCGCTGTAGTTAGACCGTCTATTTCCATTTCATGCGCCATCACATTTAAAGCATGGCATCTTTATTTTTGTAACTAAGTCATTACTATGGTATAGTTCTATAAATTTAAACATAACACTCTTTGACCATTTTAAACTAGTTTTGGTTTGCTTTTAATCGAACAATAATTATTTTTTGTTATATTATTATTATTACTCAAACAAAACAAAACAACAAAACTGCGGAAAGCGAAGAGCTGCCTAGTTCAATATGCAACAAAATACAAAAACTGAGGTCGACCAACAAACGTTCACATGCTTCAAACAAGATTGAACTGGTCTGAAAAATATTCAAGACTCATAACTTGAACGATAAAGTTTAAATGGATTAAACTTTTGTGGAATCGATAAAAGTTAACCGATTAAAGTTGAAACATAATATGTTCTCACAGTTCTTTTTATTCGATTTTAGTTGACCAACAAAAGTTAATCAACTAAAATCGATTCGTGAGAACGCGCCTTTAGAAAGCACTCCTTTTACTCTTTTTTACACTTTTCACTCCAAACCGTTCGGGTATTCATTTCGGCGTGAAAAGTGCAGTGCCTTTTAGCGTTCTAGTATTAGGACTGGAGCAAAAAGAGCTCATTCCATAAGTCTTTCTTTGCGAAGGTAGAGTACCGGTGCAAGCATGCGCAGTAACTAACTTTGGGACACATAATCTTATTTTTTATAATTTTTTCGGAATTTGGATTTGGGGCCACTATTTCAATGTGGCACACCTGCAAAAAATTATCTGTAGTCATCCAAAACGGTACTTTTCGTCCCGAGGGACTAAATTAAAACAAATAATTAAAGTATAGGTTAAAAGGAAAAAAAGTAAAAAAACAAAAAAAAACAGGTTTTATATATTTGTTATTTTATGCATATCTTTTTAATTTATATAAAATATGGTAATCCTGTGCAATACAGTGGATAGCTTTCCGAATCGATAATGCGCGACGCCTGACTGGCCCGCTGCCTGCCGTTGAAACGCGGAGAAAATGGGGCGGGGAATGTATGTCGCTTGTCTGCTGGCGCCTTCGAACAAAGTTGTTTTACCAGTTTCCTATATGAGCGACAGAGTTTGACAATTTTTACCTTTTTTAATGAAAAGAAACAACACAAATTTGTGACAGGCACGCCAGCCACTTAGTGTGCAGTTAGTCGTCTTGTTCTTTTCTCTAATCTAAGCCCTCTAAATTACGCAATAAATAAATACTCTGCATATTGTTCTATTTTTTAAGTGAAAATGAATAAAATTAGCCTCTTAAAAAACCCTTTTAGGGGTTTTTCCCTAAAGTAAAAACTAAAAATTAAAGAATCAAGCCAGTCACTTCCTGATTTTTTAATTATAAAACAAACGTGGACAACAATCGCGTTGTATATTAATAAAACTATTTGTAAAAAAAATAAAGTTCATTTTTGTAGCTTTATGTAAATAAACTCCATATCATAATTTTTGAGATAACTTTTTGACAGTTATTAGCTGTTTACCATAACAAATAGTATAGGCCAACGAAAAAAAGGTGTAAAAAGTTGTCTCAAAAATAATGATATGAACCGTACCTATACCTAAAGACTTTAAACTAAGGTCAGGTTAAATTATTATTTAAATTAATTCAGCAGAATTTTTGATAAATTTTGAGTCATTTTATGGTGTCATTTGGGTAGGTCTGGGTTAGTTTCTTTAAAAAACTAGGGTAAGAAGCCCAAAAAGAGTAAACATATAATACAAAATTATGCGCTCTTGGTTTTGCGCTACTAAAAAAAATGATCGAGGCATGTTTTTTAACGAATATTGGGCAAACATTTGACGCAGAGGAAAATTTCCGAGTTTTTCACTTCCAAGTTTTTAAACGCACTTGTTTTAATCAATTTCCTTTTTTATTCTTGCTGCATAATTGTGATGGGCACAACTGTTTTTTTGCAAATAGTAGTTAAAGCACTCGCCAACTCGCAGTGAAAAAATTTGGATTTTTTTTTTAAATAATTTTTAGCTCTTATTTCGGGAGGTCAAAATCGGTGTTGTCAATTGATCACAAACGTATTATAACTAAAGACACTCATCGTAGTTGCTAAACTGTCACCCGTAGACAGTGGCGGCTGGTGACGTTACAAATTGGGGAGGGGGGGGTTCGGTTCGGTTCGGTTCATTTCGGGGGGGGGGGTTCGGTTCGGTTCGGACGGGTTCGGTTCGGTTCGGGGGGGGGGGGGGGGGCAGAAATTTAAAATGCATGAAAAATGAGATAACAAAACTTACCGAAAAGTATTTTCCAAACAAGCAACTACTTGGTGTAGTTTTTAGTTCATTTGTTTATAGATAAAGTCCTTTCCTATTTTATGGCCCCGTAGAGCATCCTCAAAAATCTCACAGAATTTTAAACTGTCTATTAACCTACTAAGTATATGTCTAATTTTTGTCACATTTTCATTATGTTCGGTAATGTTTTTCCTATAGGCACTATTCAATTGGTACCTTATATCAGTCTTGCCCAGCATAGAAAATTCTATGTGGTTATTTAAATGAATACCACTTAATTTGTGTCTTTTTAACTTTTCACTAAAGTGCTTGATATCACATATTCTCTTTGCACGCAGGATCACTTCGTGGATTGTTCAATTGTTTCAAGACAAATAAAGAAAAAAGCATTTCTTTTTTCAGAACCGCACAACCAGTTTTCAGCATCGTATAATTTTTTATAAAATTTTCTATTGTAACTTTTTATCGAACACCCCTCGGCATTACTTACACTAAAATTTTGTTTACTTTTTAGGTTTGGTCTATGTGGCCTTAAAGATTTTATTTGTAATCGAAGTTTATATGTCAACGTATTTAAATTTGCACAGTTAATAATAATTATCGATGCGAACAAGTGATGCAGAAAACAAACAATGACACGCGACCGGCAAGGCTTTTTACTACTGACAAACCCCAAATCAAAACAAATTCATACGTCTTCACTAAGGATAGAGCCGGCAACACTAGAAAGGACAACGAACGTTTCCGCACGATGATGATGGCCGACGGCAATGATAACAAACATTCCTCCCGCCCCCGCGCGAAAACAGACACTCATACACTGCTGAAAAACGGTTGAAATTGAAACCTTGCCCCGCGCGGCGCAGCCGGCTTGTAATTATTTACGCTAAAAAGTTCACCCAAATAATCGCTTGTTGTTAACCACAGATAATAAAACGAACTAGACAATCATGTCGTAAGTGAAGATTTAACTTTTTTTAATTAAATCAATTAGAAATACTGTTTTTGTCTAGTTTTGGGAGGGCACTGTCCCGTTACCCTCCCTCTAGCAGCCGTCACTGCCCGTAGTAGTTGCCACGCTTTTCTCTCTCGGAAGTCTGACAACCCCAGTTGTAAGGCATTACAAACTGATTACGTACCTAAGAAAAATGTAAAATAATCTTAGAGCAATGTAAAATTGCCAAATCCGGGTTCCGCGCCTTTGAGTGGAGCGTGTAGAGGACGACGATTCAAATAATAAAAGCGGAAAAATATTTACATTTTTATTGAATACTCGATTTTATTAAAGCCTGTGCAACTGATTTCGTAATTTTGTTCTTCGGCGGCGGCAGCAGCGATCTTGAAAGGAGTGCTCTTCACGCTTGACAAGTTGCAAAATTTTGCTTAGAAATAAGTCAAGAATTTTAGACGGTTGTTTCCTTTAGTTCATTAAAATAAAAAGGATTTAGAATCGGAAAGCTTTCGAGAAATGCAATATTATGTAGGTAGCCCCAATCAAAGAGGTGTAAGAGCTCTAAAGAAAGAGAGTAACAAGATAAACAAGCGCTTCGTATCGGTTTTACCTATTGGCTCTGTCGTTTTACACCAAGATAATCTGACTTGAAGTCACTTGGTGCCCGGGACAATCATAAATTATTCACTCTCACATGCATACTAAGTTACCTAAGTCAAATATTGCCACTTTAAGGAATTAAAATTTTTCGTTTCAACATTTTTAGCTAGATTAATTTGTAATTTGGGGAAATCATTCTACTGTATGTTTTTTCAATAAACCATTTATTTTTAATTTTAATATTATATTTTTTAGAGGGGTTTGTAGTGACAACATTAGAAACATGGTTATAAGCACTAAAATAAAAAAAGATCAAAACTTTAATGGCATTTTTATATTATATCAAATCTTACAAAATAATAAGAAATATTCATTAAGAAAATAAAAAAAGGTAGACTTAAAAAAAACAGTACGATCCAGTCTGGACAAATAAATATTTCTTTTTCGAATTTGGTAAGACCGACGTATTCGTCATCAACATATCTGAGGCATTGAGAACTCATCCTCATATCGATTTGCCTATCCGTATTGCATAGGAAGCAGATCTACCTATGGATGGCAATATTAGGCACCCCTGATTCTATTAAAAACCTAACGATTTCAAGAAACGTCTTCATATTAAAGACAAAAACACTCCAATAAAAAAACATGTGCATTGGGACTTTCCTTATGTATTTTTTTCACTATTTTGTCTTGATTAAAAAACTGATAACAAGTCGAAAACACGTGGAATTTTTAACAGCGAGAGGAAAACACCATCTATCTTTCTTATTCGGGTGCTTTGGACCGACTGAACACTTTTCTGTTGCGTTGGATTAGTTGATCTTAACACGTGGAATGATTTAGTACAAATACCGGTCACCAGATAATTGACGTCAGGATTTTGGATCGGTTGGCAATATTAGGAACACGGCAATACTTGGCTTACCTACCTTACATGAAAACTCAACGAGCCAGGCTACCAAGCACCTTTAGAAACTATTGTCGAGCCCAGGGTTCCCTATCATGCTAGCGCCATCTACACTTTTAAGACTTCTGATCCCAGTGGCGGTTTGCCCAATGACGGAGGTGGGCAAAAAAAACCGGACAATTCATTTTTAATTATAACTTTTGAACTATATCATCGATTTTAATAGGACAAACTGCACTTGTCAGAGAATTAATTAGAGTTTTGAATAAATATTTCCTTTTGTCCACCATCTCAAAATCCAAGATAGCGGACATTTCTTGTGTTGGAAACAAGTTTTAATTATTTTTTTTAAATCAGTAAAGAAGCTGCATTCTTGCCACGCACAACAAGGTATGAATAAGCAAAATTGGTTTAATGGTCCAAAAAAAAAAATTTTTGTTTCTAACATTGTTTTGCATATTATACGATTGCCTTGCGAATTATGCCTGCATTTATTTCCTAAACCGATTTTAATGAAATAAAAAACGTCCTAATGAGAATTGATTGCTTTTTAAAGATCATTATCAAAGTTTATCGCGATCTTAAAATTTAAGATGGCGGACAGAATCAGACATCATTTTTCAAAACAGCGTGTTTATTCTTATTTTCAAAAAATGCTTCAGATTTTTTTTAATTTATAGAAAAGCACTACATTTCCCCCACACAACAAGGTACGAATCAGCAAAATCGGTTCGTTGGTTCTAAAAAAATATATTTTTGTTTCAACCATTGTTTTAAATATTATACGATTGCCTTGCCAATCATGTCTGCATTTATTTCCTTATAAATTCATTACTACTGAACCGATTTTGATAAAATTAAAAACATCCTGGTGAGAATTAATTGCCTTTTAAAAATTATGATCAAAATTTAAGATGTCGGACAGAATCATACTTGACCCTTCAAAGAGGCACGTTTTTTCTTATTTTCCGAAAATGTTTTAGTTTTTTTTTAACTTATAGAAAAGCACTACTTATCTCCCGCATAACAAGGTACAAACTTATAAAATCGGTGTAGTGGTTCTCACAAAATCTGATTCTGTTTTAACGATTGTTTTGGAAATTATACGGTTGTATTGTCAATCTTGTCTGCAAATATTTCTTTACAAATTCATTATTAATGATCCATATTTAATACGCTATCGTTAAAGAACAATTAATTCTCACCATGACTTTTTTACGAGGGTGGATCAAATATAAACAAGCCTTTTAAACTTACTAACAGAAAAATCATTCAAGATGAACGTGGCAGTTATAATTTTGGAGTAGGGATATTCAGCAGCATGTAGACGGCTGGTAGTGCCGCGATGCTTATTTGGCCAGGAGTAATCGCAATGAGCGAGAAGAAGGTACACAGGAGTGTTGCGCAAAGAATAATAATTAAATTTCTTACACGCAAAAACTTCATTCTTGTCACGCACCTGCTGAAATTCGATGCAGATTGCGAACACAGTTCGGAAATAAGACGCTTTCGTGGGTACCTGTCAAAGCTTGGTGCAAAGAAATTAACGACGGCCGTGAGCGTGTCGACAACGTGAGTCAACCACGTCGGTCGTCCGCGTACCATCATTTCTGCAGGCAAAGTTTTCTGGGACTGGAGAGGAGTTTTGTTGGTCGATTTTTGCACGAGCGAATAACAATAAACGCGGATTACTACTGCAACTTACTCGACCAGGTAAAGCTTGATTATCGCCAAAACAGGAGAGCACACCCCATCCAAGACGTGTTGCTCCTGCATGACAACGCTAGACCTGATACGGCAGCTGACTATGCTAGAATAGCCTCCATACAGTCCAGATTTGTCATTTTGCGATTTTTATATGTTTGGCCCACTCAAAGATTCACTGAGAGGTGAGCAATTTCAGACCAATGAAGAGGTGGAGGCATTCGTGGGCAACTGGTTAGATACCCGCCCAGCTTCCTTTTATGAAAACGGGATTAAGAAACTGTCAAACTGTTGGGAAAAGGGTATTAACAGAGAAGGGGGATGTGTAGAAAAATAGGAAAAATTTCTGTTTTGTGTCATGTTTCTAAATAACTAGTTTATAAACAAAGGCTTGTTTATATTTGATCCACCCTCGTATTTAACTAAAATCGGTTAGGTAATAACGAATTAATAAAGAAATAAAAAAAGACAGGATTGGCAATGCAATCGTATAATCTGTAAAACAATGGTTGAAACAAAAATAGATTTTTTGAGAACCACCACACTGATTTTACTAATTTGTACCTCGCTGTGTCGGAAAAAAGTAGTGCTTTTATATAAATAAAAAAAAACTAAAGCAATTTCAAAAAATAAGAATAAACACGCCATTTTGATAAATCAAGTATGGTTGTGTCCGCCATCTTACATTTTAAGATGGCGTTAACTTTGATCATGATCTTTAAAAAGTTTTTTATTTCATTAAAATCGGTTCAGCTGTAATGAATTTATGAGGAAAGAAATGCAGACATGATTGGCAAGGCAATCGTATAATATGCAAAACAATGGCTAAAACAAAAATAGTTTTTTTTAGAAACACTAAACCGATTTTGCTGACTCGTATATTCTTGTGCGTGACAAGAATGCAACTTTTTTACTGATTAAAAAAAATAACTAAAACATGTTCGCAACACAAGAATAAACGAGCATCTTTGAAGGGTACATTTTAATTTTGTCCGCCATCTTGGATTTTGAGACGACGGACAAAAAAATATATTTAGTCAAAACTTTGATTATTTCTTTGTCAAGTGCAGTTTGTCCCATTAAAATCGATTTTATAGTTTAAAAGTTATAATTAAAAAAAAATTGTCTGGTTTTTTTGGCCGACCCGGTATATTAATCTAAGCTCTAAGACGGGCAAAAAATTGAAAATCGGAGCCGCGCCGACGCGTCCGCAAAACCGAACGAGCGTATGGTCACGTTATTACCTATTAACCGATATAAAAACGTGAGCGTTCCCCGCCGCGGATTCCGTGCTGTCGAATTCTATAGCGACATGTCGTCCTTTCTTTCTATATTTTGCCATTGGCAGGCAACAAAACATATCGCTATTCAAGTATTGAAACCATAGAATATCCCAATTAACACGAGTGCACAACCAGTACGAGCTTAGTAAACCTAACGCAGAGCCACAAAATTTGGTACGCTTTTAAACATTGGCAATCGGCAAAATACATTGAAATGGCATAAATTTGTTGAAACACTTCATTGACTGTTGTTGACCTAAAACATTTTGACACGATTCATTAGCTTATATTATATTGGAGCGGCTGTTCAAGTGTGAAGCACTTGAATACCATAACGACTTCATAAAATGTGACATTTCAATGGATTACTTTGTCATTGGCAACTTTTGATGGGTTTTTTCAAAAATTCAGGAAAAAGTAAACCAATTTTTTTTACCAAATTAGTTAGATATTACCAAGTTTAAGCTCTTAAGAGATATAGTGCAAAACCTGATATTTTCAAAAGTGCCTTTTTCAAAAACAGTTTGTTAGACTTTGCAGTACCTGGGTGAGATGTGGGATAACAATTTTGGGTTCTTTCAATTTTTTTTTAAATCAAAACTATTCAAAATTTAGCCTAAAAAATAATTGAATCCCCTTATATTTTAAAAAAGAAGGGGTAGTCTACAATTACTACTTTGTTTTTTTATGTAAATCACATTTTGTAACCCGCTGAAAACATTTATGTATAGGACATTACACAAAATAAAACTGTCATTGATGAAAGAAAAACGGGGGTGAGCGGCATTTTCTCCGTCTTGCTCCAGGCGGCCACAAGCCTATCGACGGCCCTGGTTTACGCTAAATATGACAACTTGTTTAAACCTCCAAGAGATATAAAGGCAATTTTTGCAAAAGTTACCAGGTTACATTGCTATTGCGGTAAAGTGTTACTTTTAAAAGTTGTTGGGTAAATAACTATAATCCCTATTCATTACATTTTCATGTAACATGTAACAATGTCTGTTCCATAAATAAATATACTCTCAGTTTACCCATGTTTAAATTTTGCTACTTTTCCGCCGCACCAAGCGCATAATAATACAAAGCAAATAAAGAGAACACACAACCAGCCTTTACATATAGAGGGAGATTAGAGCCTAAACTGCATTTACAGTTTTTATATAGCATTCCAAAAAATTTTTCCATTCGTAAGACTTAGTATTTACTAAGATCTTAAAACTTAGCACTTAGACCAAAGCCTAGGTACTAAGTCTATACACTTGACCTCGAATGGTTTAAGTGTATTCGTTTAATACTTTCAGGTCAAATAACTGCAAAGATTTGCAGTGAGTTTCATTTCACAATAATTCCAATTTATTTTAGAAAAACCAAAAAGCAAAAAAGGTTATTGGATGTCTTAACAGTGTTTTATGAAGCAGAAAGATAAAACAGAATGTAAAATTTAAGATATATAAAACAATGATGAAAAGCACGCTGTTATATGGAATCGAGATTTGTTGTAGAACAGAAAAATACAAAACAAGAATAAAAAACGATCATATAAGAAATGAGATCATAAAAGAAACAATGGGAGTCAAGAGAAGCATAACGGATGACTTCACTAAAATACAACTGATAATACAGCCATGAACAACGGATGAACGACGAAAGATTACCAAAGCAGGTCCTAGAATGGCAACCAATAGGACGCAGAAAAAGAGGGCGTCCTAAACTAGAATGGCAACAGACAATCAATGAGTCAAAAAAACCTAACAGAAGATAATTGTCAGTCTAAACCGACATAGTAGTAGTACTAGAAAAACCAAATAAAAATTTTGTAACGAAGTCATTTTTTAGTAAAACAGTCATGTTTAGAAAATCTACTGCATGCGATCATAGGATTCTCGTTAAAAATAGTCTCCAATTGTAGGACCACTTTCGAAGCTAAATGATTTATAAACAACTTAAAACTGCCTCTGTAAATGCATTACCATAATAAATATTTAAATATTGTAAAAGCGCAAGGTATATTAGAATCCGTTGTTATTAACACATCTACTAAAACAATATCGGTCTAATCATTGCTAACTTATCAATAACTAAATAATTAACACGTAAAATATAGCGGACGGTGTATTTTTGTTTCAACCTGCCCCACTTTCCCCTACTTCTTCCATTCTATCTGACAAAAATAACAGATACTTAAGTAATAAAAATAACCAGTCTGCGTTTAGAAAAGTAACTCGATTAAGAGAGAGAGAATTATTTTATTTATCAAATACCGAGGTAAATAAATGGACCCCTGACGGATCTGATACCTCCTAGCTAGCCTATAAGCAAACTTCATGTGAAGCCAAAATATATCAGCCCTGAAAACATTTTTTGTAAATATCACAGAAACTAAAGCTCTTACGAAGTTTTTGGTTATAATACAAATTATTGAGCAAAATGCCATCTCTACTATATTCCGAAAACCGCATATTGATACGATCCTCCGTTGAAAAGTGAGCATTTTGAAAAAATTTTAATTGTCAAAAAACTGCTATTGGCCTTAATGGATTTAAAATCTAATTAGCTCGTAAGAGTGTCGAGCACTATTTTACCTGAAAATTTTATGAAAATCGGTTTAGCGGTTTAGGAGCTATCGTGTTACGGACAGACACACATACACACAGACATCACGACAATATTGCTAGGATAGGTCAAAATACATTTCCGGCGTTATCTAAAAAAAAAATTCTTCGAAAATAATACGTTCTCTTGCCATTGCTGCGCGGGCTAGGAATGTAAAAAATAACAGTAGCGAATTTGTAACCGGATTTTTTTTTTCTGTGGCTTAGAAAATGAATGGATACATTGGCCGGTGCACCTACAGTA
This sequence comes from Aspidapion aeneum, assembly GCA_963576565.1. Lineage (NCBI taxonomy): Eukaryota > Metazoa > Arthropoda > Insecta > Coleoptera > Brentidae > Aspidapion > Aspidapion aeneum. The sequence continues at coordinate 41,453,400 of OY755043.1, forward strand.
GACTAATAATTTCAAATTCTATTTTCCTCAAGAAAACACAATTGCCCGCTCCTCCCCTAGTCGTCATTTTATTTATTCTGTATATTTATTTTCGGATTCCTGAAAATAATGTTATCGTAATTTGCACAAGCCGTTGTCGCATTTTCCATGAACATACACAGACTGAAGTGGCGTGAAAAAATGTTTTTTTCCGCCACCATTCGGACGGAAAATCCAGAAAAATGATTTTTATGCAAAGACCTGAACCAGAACAACGGACTCAAAGTAATGGTATGCCATTTGTTCGAATTACCCGAACATAACTAAATCTAACTCCAAAAATCAAAGTAGAGTCAATGTGTACGAATTGTAGTCTAGGAAACTCGTTGATCACTGTTTTGGCTTACCTTAAGCATATACTTTTCCTACTCATTGTCAATATCTACACATTTTTTACCTTTCTATCCTGCGCAGCAATGGCCAGAGAATGTGTTATTTTCCACGATTTTTTTTTAGATAACGTCGAAAATGTGTTATTTGGGTGTATTTTGACCTATTTTAGCAATCTTGTCTTGATGGCTGTCTGTGTGTGTGTGTGTGTGTTGGCGTAACATACCTTGCGAGGACACACACCAACCTCTCACCGGAGTTGCGAGGACCGTTTACGTTGAGAGGTCCCATTTCTGGACCTCGTAACGTTTGGACCTTATTTTGGTCGTCCTCATAAAATTTCCAACATTTTGATATATATCACTTAAATTTTTCCTGGTCCTCACAACGCATGTGAAAAACAGGAATTTAGTTCCAACAAATTTCTTGAGAGTATCATAGAGCGCGCTTTTAGTGTGTATGCGAGTGGACCTAGAAATCATTGTGAGGACCCAACTCTCTGCGTGTGTATAAATTTTACACACACTTTGGTAATTTTAAAGTCTGGCCCTTACATCGTCGATTCTGTTCGGTTGGTTTAATAAAACTCATTCACCGAGTGCATTTTAAATTTTTTTATAGTAGTAGCATTGTCTGGCCCTTACATCGTCGGTTCTGTTCGGTTTGGTTTGGACACCTAAACGCCTTTGATAAAACCCGTTCAACTAGTACATTTTAAATTTTATTATAGTAGTGTAGCATTGTCTGATCCTTACAGCGTCGTATGAAGATATAACGGATGTTTTGCATGTACCATTTTTCTCTTATCTTTTATTTGACGCATGTGCAGTTACCTGGTTTAAACCTTATCCTTTACTAAAAGATAGTGTTTGACCTTACTTATGTTCAAATATCGCAGGCTACTAGTTCCTTTATACTGTATCACCGAATTTTTGAGAAAATTACACGCTCTTAAGACAAAAATTTGAACACTATGATTCTTATTCCAAACCACAACACGATTTTAAAAAGAGGTACCTATGCCGTGTTTTAGAATAAGAATCGAAGTTTTCGAACTTTTTTCTTAAGAACTTGTAGTTTTCTTTTAAAAAACGGTGATTTCAGACTTTACGGACGCACAATATGAAGACAGTGTTGCCGCTCACATAACGTTATGACAAAATAGGATGTAAATTTAAATATTTTTAATACGACTTATTTCAAGAGCTACCAATGCGGGGTAATCCGCAGATTTAATTTTATGCCAATTATTCAACATTTTCTTTTATAAAAACTGGTAGGTATGTGTTGTTTCGCAACAGGATCAGAAGGAAATTTGATATTTTACAGTCAAACCATCTCAAAAAATAAAATTTTGAATGGAGTATTACCTGAGACTGTGAACTGTTAAATTTACTTACTGTGTTTTTGATTATGATGGCAGTATACTTTCCTGGCGATTTTCCACAGATATTGCTTTTTCAGTTTTTTCCTTAGTGGTCATCTGAACTTTTTAATTAATTTTGCCTACAGTACAAAAAAAAAGGCTTTTGACAGATAAATAAAGGGTAATGGATAATGTGTGTCTGCAAAAGGTCAAAATTGGGCTTCTAAATATTACGTAACATCTGTTATTTAATGTCCCATTTATAAGGTTAAAGGTCCCTATTATTATGACCATATGAGCTTACAAACCCAAAGGCCTGTGGTTAGGTTGCAGAACTAAAACTATTTGTAAAAAGTAGATTTTAGCTTTTTTGGAAAAGAAGAAAAAAGAAAGCTGAAAACTTTTATTACCACAATCCTGGACGAAAACCTAATGTTCTTTCAGGTTAGTTTAGATAATTTTAGGGTAGTTTCTGTAAAATTTTAAAATACCATGTAAATTAGTAGGTGCGTCAGTAACTTTTAACGCCTGTTAATGGCCGCTCATGATGGATAGTACTATTCGACGCGGGCCGAATCAACAAAACCAGTTCTTTTCAGAACCACAATCTTTCTTTAAAAAATCGTAAATTCCCAATTTATATGTCCCATTGCCTGCGAGGAAGCAAAATATACTCTCCTGACTTCTTTTCCGGTATCCTAGAATTTTTTTATATATACTTTGTCCTTCCAATTAGGATTAGGAGGAGTTTCGCAAGGTTACAGCAAAATTAAAGCATTTTAAACAATCAAAAACATCCAAGTACCTAGTGAGGAATCGAACCCGGCTCGACCGGGTGTGAAGCAAATTTTGCTAACTCTAAGCTACGGATGATGATCGGGGGACTGGGAATTATAGAGAATGTAAAACCTAACCGTGCCAATGAATAATAGGGGTCTTTATTGTCACGGTTAGAATAGGTTGGCAATCAATTGACAACGGTTAGGTTTCAGACTCTTTAGAACCCCGGTGAAGAGGTAAGGAGAGTATGTTTTTAAAAAGGTCATCTAACAAAATGTACCTTGTAACAAAAAAATCTACTCTTTTAAAGAATATATTAAAATTGAAAAGAAAACGATGTATTGGCAGCGTACTTGTTTTTTTTATTAATTCCGATAAGGATATAGATATTTAGTTTTTTAGTTTCGGCCCGTTCGTAGTAGGTAGAAGTGGGTGTCAAGGTTTAAGTTTTGAAATAATTTGGGTGCTTGTTCTTGGTGATTATTTTGTAATTATTATTCAAACCTGTTTCAGGTAAGTTAAAAAAAACTACAATTTTCTTGTAGAAAATGTTAGTTTAGAGGGTTGAGTTGGGTTAAAGTTAATTCGCGGTTGTTTTGGTTTCAGGATTTGAACCGGCCACTCACAACCCTCGATATAGCCATTTTTTTTTCAATAAAGAACACAAAAAATCCAACCCCACTTGTCTTTTTTGCTACAACCTGGTAACAATATAAATCAATTAAGTGAGTTGAAAACAATAAACTTAATATCAAATTAAACTTGCGCCAGGTTTTTCCCGCTGATTCGACCAGCGCCGAATCGCTCGCGCCGAGTTGGCAGTGCCGAATAGTACGTTTCCCCTCACAATCTATTTGGCCCGTATCACACATGGCCATCCAAAACGGGTTGCGCGTAAGCAATTGATGCGTATTTTACAAAAACAACATATGCCCAAAATAAAAAAATTTCAGCAAATAAAGAAAACGGTTTATTTTAAAACGAATGATTTTCTTAAATATTTTTTTATTACACACAGTAACTATTGACTTACGAATTTCGTTCTTTACATAAGAAAAAACATTTGTTGCCTAATTACTTTAGAAAAAGAGAAAAACTTTTGGACATAAGTTGTTTTGCAAGAAAGAAAAAGTTAATACAAAGAAAACTACAAGGGACTGCTCATATCTTGGCACTTTTGGTGATTTTGCAGAGTCTTATTTCATGGTCTTAAAGCCATCCATTTTTTCGACTAGATGACGCCACTAACTCATTTTCGTCAAATTTGGACTTAAGCGGTTTTTGTAAAACACGCCTCAATTGTGACCCAATGTAATTCACGTTATGCATCCATCTCTGTAGAACACTGATTGCTGTGGGGCGAGGGGGTGCTAAAAGGTAATGTTAAAGCAAAATACAAAGTCTCATCCTACACTTCCCTAATTAAATTCGATAAAAAACCGCTATATAGGCAGGATTGGACGGGCTCAAACAAACCGGCCCTGGCATTTTTTTTATTCGGCCCTCGCACAAAAATTTTACATAAAAAAACGAAGTCATTTTGTGGTATTTTTGTTTTTGATATTATGGAGGTTTTGTTATTATCATCATAAGTGGGTAAGCAAAAAGTGGAACACCAAACTTTTGAACTACTTTTATAAGATTAGGGTCGGTTCGTGGGGGGGTTTCATTCGGAGGGGTTATCTTTTTTTTCGTAGGGGGGATAAGGGCGTTCGGGGGGTTTGGAAACTATCAATGCGGATTGCAGCTATAGTATGATGATTCATTTGGTTATTTTTAAAATGTTATTCTGTTTACGGACCACTTTGCAGTTTTAAAAATGAGGTTATTCTTACCTTGTTAAACATCATTTAAAAGGATTTATCATAACAAAAACATTTCATGTAAAAAAAAGCCAAGTACGCGAAAGTCGTATTCCGTAAAAAGAATTGAGACAAAAGTAAAGCCAAGTTCTCCATTACAAATTTCAAAACGAATGGTTCTTACTAGTTTGGAAATGTTTTTTTAAACTTTGCTATTCCAGCCAAACTTCTTTACGTTCAATTTAGCACTGTGCCTAAGAGCCATTTGCAGCCGTAACTGCCAAGTTTACAAGCGCGGATCTGGGTCAAAATCTAGGGGGGGGGGGGTAATGGTCGACAATTTTTTTTTGTCATATAATTTTTTTTCTAGAGGGGTAATTCTCCTGTTTTCCCTTATTTTATTAGGAAAAAGTGCATATTTTTATTTCTAGGGGGGGGGGGGGGGTAATTACCCCGATACCCCCCTCAAATCCGCGCTTGCAAGTTTAGAAAAACATTTCCAAACTAGTAAGAACCATTCGTTTTGAAATTTGTATTGGAGAACTTGGCTTTACTTTTATCTCAATACTTTTTACGGAATACCACTGCGCGTACTTGTCTTTTTTTACATGAAATGTTTTTGTTATGATTTCACTCCTTTTTTTGAAGGATTTGGATAATATTTAATTTTTAAAGTAGTAAAATATGCGGAATATTGTTCAAAACTTTTGCAATGCCTTATTAAAAATGTTGAGGTTTTTTTATATTTTCCTACGCTTTTATCATAGTTCCTATCAGCCTTCTAAAGCTCAGCTCTCTAGTGTTCCTAGAAGTGGGCAATGTTAATTTTACATAACATTACATTTAAAGGGGAGGAAAGTAAATTAAAATTTTGATAAATTTTTTCTATAGTTTTATTATAGTTTCTATCAGTCGTCCAAAGCTCAGCTCTCTAGCGTTTCTGGAAGTGGAGAATGCTACTTTTACATAACTATACATTTATAGGGGAGGGAACCTAATTAAAATTTGGGGTTTTTAATTTTCTTTTAGAGTTTTATCATAGTTTCTATCGGCCTTCCAAAGCTCAGCTCTACCGTTTCTGGAAGTAGGCAATGTTACTTTTACAAAACTTTACATTTGTAGGGCAGGGGAGCAAATTAAAAGTTTAGGGTTTTGAAATTTTTTCCCATGGTTTCATCATAGGTTCTTTCAGCCTTTCAAAGCTCAGCTCCCTAGCGTTTCTGGAAGTGGGCAATGTTACTTTTATATAAATTTACATTTATAGGGGTGGGAAGTACATTAAAATTTTGGTGTTTTTAAATTTTTTCCTATAGTTTTGTCATGGTGCCTTTCAGTCCTAAAAACCTCAGCTCTCTAGCTTTTCTGGAAGTGGGCAAAGGTATTTTACATAACTTTACATTTATAGGGGAGGGAAGTAAATTAGAATTTTGGGGTGTTTTAATATTTTTCTATAGTTTTATCATAGTTACTATCGGCCTTCTAAAGCTCAGCTCTCTAGCGTTTCTGAAAGTGGGCAGTGTTAATTTTACATAACTTTACATTTATAGGGGAGGGAAGTAAATTATAATATTGGTGTTTTTAAACTTTTTCCTACAGTTTTATCATAGTTCCTATCAGTCTGCCTAAGCTCGGCTCTCTAGCATTTCTTTTACATAACTTTACCTGTATAGGGGAGGGGAGTAAATTAGAATTTTGGGTTTTTTTGATTTTTTCCAGGGGTTTGGTCATAATTTCTATCAATCTGCCAAATTTCAGCTTTATAGCATGTCTGGAAGTACAGAAGAATTTTGATGATTTATACATGAGTGAGTGAGTGAGTGCCAATTTCGACGTTTTTTGAAATTTCGTAACTACTTTACTTCTTTATGGAATTCTATGAAACTGGAGGGGTTGTTAACTTCATGAAGATCTACGACTGTGCAAAGTTTGAGATTCGTAGCTCATTCTGAAGTAGAGTTTTAGATAGGTCAAATATCGGCTGAAATGTTTCAAGAAAAGATGGAACGGCGCGCGAATTTGGCGAGGCACTGCCGCCGTGCCCTCAGGTTTTAAAACAACCTAAGGGCACATTTTTTATATAGCTTGGTTTTTAGGAAAATCGGGTGAAACATGTGAGAAAAATGTATTTGCTTATTTTATTTTTTTAATGACCCTCACTTACGGACGTTGCTGGAGAGTTTGTTTACGAATCTCCACTAACTTAGGTACCTTGCTAAAAAGGGAATTTTTTCTGCAAGAAAGTGTAGAATACGTTTTTGTCAATTGAGCTGGTTTCTGAGAAAATTAGACAAAACTTTTTACAAAATTAATGTGTTTGATCATGGGCGTAGTCAGGGTGGGGCACTTGCCCGAGAATTAAAGGGGAGCTATAAAAGTTTTCAATAAATATTTGATTGTACATTTTTTTGCTTTGTTGCCCCACCCTGAGCGAGACCCTGACTACGCCCATGTGTTTGATGATTTGTTAAAAAGTAATTTAATTTACGGACACCTGTAAAGTTTTAATCTGAAGGTAAATTTTGCGTTATTATAAAGAGTTTAAAAGGAAACTGTATTGGCTACAATCGACTATAGATTACAATTTTTGATAAAGGGCTTGCTTTTTAAGATAATCGGGTAAAACATGTGACAAACATGTGGTTTTTTTACCCGACGCCGCTGGTATTAAATTGATCCCACTAAAATATATATTGTGGAAAAGGGAATTTTATTTTCTACAATACCATAACCAGCCTTAATTTCTGAGGAAATTGGATAAAACTTGTAAAACATTGGTAAGTTTAGTGATTTTTTAAAATTGATTTAAAATTCGGACCCCCTAAATTATTCTTCCTGATCTTGCCTTATTACATCATTTAAAAGGAAATATAATTGTCTAAAATAAAGCAGATATCACATTTTTGATATAGAGCCTGGTTTTTAAGAAAATCGGGTGTCCCAAGGCCCCCCCCCCTGGCCCCTAAACTTTTTTCAAACCACATAATATTTTTTCAAAATCCATAATATGTTTGTAATATGTAAAATTTTATTTACTTCAGAAATTATAAACTATTTAAGAACACGCGCCGCTGCTGGCGCCATGATATACCTATATTATACAGTGTGTCCCCGGATGGAGTTGCCAAGAGGAAAAAATCATTTATTTTTGATTTTACGAAAAAAACTCCCTATTTATAAAAAATTCTGCTTGTTGAAAAATTAAGATTACCATAATAAAATCTTTGATTAGATGTACAGGGTGTTATTAAATTAAGAAACATGTAATTAATATGAGGACAAAAATCGTTATTTTTAATTTCACGAAAAATATCACTTTTTATAAAAAATTCTGCTTGTCAACATACTGAGATAACGATATATCCTTGATTAGAAGTACAGGGTGTTATCGAAATAAGAAACATAAAATAATCCAAGAGGAAGAGGACCGTATTTATTCAGTAAAGCAAAATGTTATGTAAACAAAAGGGTTTGTATCACAACATAACGAAATCTAGGGAAACAAAATCTAACCAGGTGTTAATTTTTAAAAGTTAATCATTTGATGAAAAAACAATCCGTTCTGCTTTTGTAAACATTTTAGAATGTAAAACCTATTACTTGAAAATCAATATGACAATCAACAAAATAAATCTAGATAGATAGATTTTTTATATTACCATATTATATTATATTAGATTTGATAACACCCCATTATGGCAATCTTTTTTTTTCAACAAGCAGAATTTTTTATAAAGAGTGAGTTTATTTCGTAAATTCAAACATATAGGATTTTTCCCTCTTGTCAACTCCATCCGGGGATACACTGTATATTTTTTTTTGCTGTTGATTTCCTACCACGCCTTAGTATGGTGCATCATTAAATTACAGCCCTAATAATATAATTATTTTGGTGACCACACCTATACGGACATAAGATGCGCAGTGGGGACTCCTACTTTTCACATGCGTTGCACGGACGACTAGATAGAATAGAGATAAATGAAATGTTTAAAAACAACTGTTTTTTGACGTGCTCCAGTAAGGTGGAAACCTACTTAAAATGTTCAAAAATGTCAAAATAGAAAAATCTGTTAAACAGGTCCTTACGTTGTGAGGTCCATAAACGATGTGAGGTACTTAGAGACGTCACCTCGAAAAGTATGAAAATCGAAATGTTGCGTCGGTCGTTGCGCGGTCCGCTAGAACAAATGGCTAAGATAAGGACGATAGGGATCTATTATCCAGGCGGACCGATATTTTAGGTATGATGTGTGGATTTTTTACGATACGAGGCCCTACGAACATTTTAACCAATTTCAGTTATCTTAAAATCCAAATGGTGAATAGAATCAAACTTGACCACTTATACGGCTTGTATATTTTTATATTTTGAGAAAGTTCTGAACTTATTCTCTCATTGCCTTGCCAATTGTGTCTGTATTAGTTTCCTCATTGACTCATTATTACTGAACCTATTTTGATGAAAAAACGCATAATTGTAAAAATCAATATCGAAGTTTTCCTATATATAATTATCCAGTTCGTTGCTTGAAATAAATTTATTTTTCGACAACCACCAAGCCGATTTTAACGGCCCCTACTTATTGTGTGGCAGAAATAGAGCTTTTTTATAAGTCCAAAACAAATTCTGGAACATAAAGATAAACGAGTCTCTTTAATGGGTCAAGATTGATTCTGTCCCCTATTTTGGATTTTACGACGGATTAAAAAGAAATATTTTTGACCACAGGTATGAAAGTGCACTTTGTTCCATTAAAATCGGTGATAAATAAAAATTATAACGAAAAATAATTTGCCCAGTTTTTTTGGCCCATCAGGTAAATAAGCCAATTTAAAATAAGTAATTCAAACTATTATAAAATTTAAAGAAATTCGTCCATCATTTTCAAAGAGATATTTTTTAACCACCAGGAAAAGGGACCCCAAAGTCACTGGTCTCCGTAAAAAATGCTACTATACCAACTATATATTATATATATAATAAAGAGACACCACCCAACATACACATATCACGCTGCTAAACAAAATTTTAAATTAAAGTATTTTATTAGTATAAATAATAGTCATATAGAATAGTGATTTAATAATTGATTTTTAAAAATGTTTCGTATAGTGATGTGTCTTTTTAAATTTGTTTTTTGTATGTAATTTTAATTAATGTAATGTGTGATTATGAATGTATGGTTCTGAAGAAGGTCTTTAGACCGGAACGTCAATAAATGTGTAAATTAAAAGTTGCTAGTTTATTAATGAACCACATTCCCAAGAAGTCTACAAACCTAATATATATATATATATATATATATATATATATATATATATATACATATATATATATATATATATATATATATATATATATATATATATATATATATATATATATATATATAATAGTAAAACTATAAAAAACTTGGCCACACCTGCTTTAACTATTGAGAAAATATTATTGAATAAAATTGCTAACAAATGGATGTTTGAAATTGTTCTTTATGTTTTTGAGGGTATTTAATGGTATGTATTTGCAGGTATTTAAAAATAACTTGTAACAACCTATAAGCAAAAATGTTTTCGATAGGCCGGGCATGCTGCATTTGAAAAATGCGAAATTATGTAATGCGTTTGAGGTAATGAAAATGGGCTTTTATAGGAGCGAAACATCTAAAAATGTACTCAATTAACAATCAAATAAATATGGCCGAAAAATAGTGGTTATTATATTAACCTAACCTGACCTGACCGAACCTAGCATTGCCTTAGTTACCAGATCTAACCTCACTAGGCCTAATGCAATCTAAACTGAACTGCATTTATCTGACCAAATTAACCGGATCTCGCTTCGGTCGTGCCTTTAATAAGTGTGTATATTATAATCATCGCATTGTAGCAAATATTAAAATTAGGTTATATTTCTACCCAAAGGTCAGTCCACAAAATCTCTAATTCATTAGAATCAGGTCTATTTCTTTAAAATTCATTTAAAAAACATATTAATGTGTCGTTACTGATCTTACAAACAGCAATTTTTTTAAATTTTAAATTAATAAAGGTGTAAGTGAAGAGAAGTTTAAAACATTTTTTTTAAAAGAAAATATTATGAAGTCGTTTTTTTTTGCAGACATTGGGAAATGTGTATCAAAAGGGGCGTATCCATTTAAGGCAGAATTCGCATGCCCCAATGCAAGGGTACAATAGTGTCAAAACTAAAATACACAACAATTTTGAGTTGTGACACTATTGTAGCACGGGTGCCATATCTACACTCTTTCGGCCTCAGCAAGAGCATTATACATAACCATAACTTAGTTATTTAAACATCTTTTAAAAAATGAGTAATTTAAAGGCAACTAAAAAAAATAGACAAAACAAAAATGGAGATGAAATGTTTGGCCCCCTAACTTCAAAAACTATAAGTTTCCTTCGTTATTTAAGATTTTTTTCAAATTCTAAAAAGTTTATTATTTTAAAAACGAATAAAATTTGAATTTTGAAAAATTAATTTTTTGAAAGTATTTTGTTTGGTTTATGAGATAGCAACTTTGTCCTAAAAAGATAAAAAGCTTTTTGAACCGGCACATCAATTGCAAAATATTTTTTTTTGAGCTTTATTCGTTGCTAAGATATAGTTAATTTAAATTTTTATTTTTAAATATTAGTGGACACAATGTATTTTCGTAGTAAATAGTCATCATAGATTTAGAAAATATACCTTGACATCAATCATCATTTCGCAGCAGGCCGAACGCATTTTTTATACTCTATGCCGCTCCTATGCCAAGTTTAGAAAAATATTTCCAAACCAGTAAAAACCTTTCATTTTAAAATTTGTATTGGAGAACTTGGCTTTGCTTTTATCTCAATTCTTTTTAGGCAATACCATTTTCGCGTACTTGGCTTTTTTTTCATGAAATGTTTTTGTTATGATTTCACTCCCTTTTTAAAGGATTTGGATAAAATTTAAGTTTCAAAGTAGTAAAATATGCGGAATATTGTTCAAAACTTTTGCAATGCCTTATTTTTATCATAGTTCCTATCAGCCTTTCAAAGCTCAGCTCTTTAGGGTTTCTGGAAGTTGGCAATGTTGGTTTTACATAACTTTACCTATAAATGTAACATAACTTTACCTATAAATGTAGGGAGGGATGTAAGTTAAAATTTTGAGGTCTTTTATTTTTTTCTATAGTTTTATCATGGTTCCTATCGACCTTCCAAGTAGGCAATGTTACTTTTACATAATTTTACATTTATAGAGGAGGGAAGTAAATTAAAGATTTGGGATTTTTACATTTTTGCTAAAATTTTATCATAGCTCATATTAATCTGCCAAAGCTCTGCTCGCTAGCATTTCTGGAAGTAGGCAATGTTAATTTTAGATAACTTTACATTTATAAGAGAGGGAAGTAAATTAAAATTTCGAGGTCTTTTATTTTTTCTATAGCTTTACCATCGTTCCTATCGGCCTTCCAAGTGGGCAATGTTACTTTTACATAATTTTATATTTATAGGGGAGGGAACTAAATTAAAATTTTCGGGTTTTCACATTTTTTCCAAAAACATTATTAAAATTTATATCAATCTGCCAAAGCTCAGCTCTGTAGCGTTTTTGGAAGAAGGCAATGTAACTTTTACATAACTTTACTTGTATAGGGGAGGGCAGTAAATTAGAATTTTGAGTTTTTTTGATTTTTTCCAAGGGTTTGGTCATCATTTTTATCAGTCTGCTAAATTTCAGCTTTGTAGCATGTCTGGAAGTACAGTAGAATTTTGATGATGTATACAAGAGTGAGTGAGTGAGTTAGTGGCAATTTCGACGTTTTTTGAAATTTCGTAACGACTTTACTACTTTATGGAAGTCTATGAAACTTGGAGGAGTTGTTAGCTCTATAAAAATCTACGACTGCGCAAAGTTTGAGTTTCGTAGCTCATTCCGAAGTAGAGTTTTAGATAGGTCGAATATGGGCTGAAATGTTTCAAAAAAAGATGGTACAGCAGCTGCGCGAACTTGGCCGGGCACTACTGTGCCCTCAGATATTCACGTGTCAAAAAGTGTTTACATCCATAAGCAAATTGTTACCCTTCATGGGCTCGGGTTAGGTAAGATTGAGCTACCCTACGCATCCTTAGCAAACTTTTGACACGAGAAAAAAAGTGCAACTTCACATATTCATTTATCAAATGATATAAATGCAAATACAAAAGTAAAATAGAAGTTTTGGGATTCAGTCAAGTGTGTAAGTTAATCAATTTAGCCGCCTATTAAAAAAAGCATTTTATACACACAAGATTGAAATAGTTTTATACAAAATTATCATATAATAACAGAATAGGATTTTAGGATACAGGGCACAGGGCGACCTCACATCGTGTGCTAGGTACGAATTTTCATGTCCAAGAGTGTTAACGCACAGGTGGTCAACAAAATAATTATATTATTATTATGAGGCTTTCCATGAACCTTTTGCAATTTTGATTTAAAAAAAAAATATTTTTTGGTTCCTCTATAGATACCAATCACACCCAGATAAAAAATTTTAAAAAATGTTGCGATTACTATATCTACAGAGTGTTTACGGTTTATGATTTTTCCTGAAAAAATACGAACTTTGCAAAAAAAAAATTTACTACTGTTTAGAAATAAGAACAAGCGGCTTTAAGAAAAGTACAAGACAATAAATTTAAAAAATCGTCATTTTGAAAATGTGACCCCTTTGATTTTTTATATTTCTTTGAAAAAAGATACTCCAATATTTTGTCTAATGCCTTCAAAATTTTAGAGTGGGGCTGAGAAGTAGTATAAATGCCAAAAGAGAAAAATTCTTGTGTAAGTGCGCGGAGGCCTTGGCCGTACTTAAATGTATATGGGCAAGAGAGCAATCCTATTGAGGCGCCCAAGGTGTGAATCAATATACGTTTTATTAAAAAAAGATGTTTTCCTTTAAGGAAAACATCTTTTTTTTCATTCTGACACCCCCCCTTGCATATGACATCAGCGGCGTCACATTGAAGGGCCAAGACGGGCCTTGGCCTTCCACTGTTTAAAACCTTGTCGGCTACCAATATTGTGGAACATTTTTCTAATTAGAATACCTAGTCCTGCAGTGTTATATAACTCTGCGTTTTGGGAGGGGGGCTATAACTCTGATGTTCATAAAAATTGAATTTCTGCTCAAATCGTTTTTGTATAGTCTATTTTGAGTATAACTATTTAGATGAATTTCATCTGAACTTTTAATTTTTAGGGTATATTTAGTCATAAAGTGAAATAGCCAGTGAAAAGTTTCCTTTAAAGAAACGTATCACTCAGTATTTAATTTTTTTAGGTATTTTTTTAGGCAAGTTAAACCCCGCTCCCAAAACGTAGAGTTAAAAAAAATTCGCTTTCCTTTTTACTGGACATTTGTAAGGGAGGGTCGAGACTTCCCAAAGAAATTTGGGGGGTATAGTGGCGTCCAGTGTCGTAAAAGTGTGGCAATAGGTACCTAGTCTAATTAGAAAAACGTGTCACATTTTCAAAATGGTGGTTTTTTAAATTTATTGTCATGTACTAAGGTCACTGATGCGATTCTTTGTCAATTTTATTTCTTTTTATTTCTAAACAGTAGTAATTTTTTTTTTGTTTGTATTTTTTCAGGAAAAATCATAAACCATAGATATGCTTTGGCCAATTAAGAAGATAAAACACCCTGTAGATTTAAGGAATCGCAACATTTTTTCTAATTTTTTATCTTGGTGTAATCGGTATCTACAGAAGAACCAATAAATAAATTTTTAAATTTTTTAAATATTTAAGTGAAAAAGGTGGCTGTAATTTAAATGATGCCAAGGCCGTCGGCATCGCTAGACTACTGGCCGCCCGGAGCAAAACGGGGAATATTTCGCCCTCTCCAGCTTTTTTCCTCATCAAGTTACCACTGCAAGTCTTTGTGTTATTTCTTTACTTAAATGGTGCCAGCGAGTGAGCCCATAACAAAGTAATTCCCTGTTTAAAACTCGTAGACAATGATTGGGTAGAAGAAAAATTTCGGACTTCCATTGTCATTATTTATTTTAAACAGGACGTTTTGGTTAGTAAGTATCTCGAACCATTTTCAAGAGTAAATAGTTCACACTTGAAAATGGATAGAGATACTTTAACATAAATAAAGACAATGGAAGTCCGAAATTTTGTTTCTAAAATAATAATTGTAAAAAGAATCATGTCAACATAAGAAAGTCAACTATTTTTTTTTTAATCGAGTTTTTAGAATACATCCACCCTACTTTTTTTACGGGAGTCATAGGAAAGCCCCTCTTATTTAAAAACGAAAACCAAATTTAGATTGGGTTGGTAGTTTCCGAGGTACATTCCAGCGTATAGCCTTAAACATTTGAATGGGACTATCTGCAGAAAATTTTGGATTTTTGTTTTTGATCTACTAGACAGAGTCGCCGTCGGTTTGAATCAATTTCTTTAAAAAAACCACAAAATTAACATCCCTCATCGCATCCAGATCCTGTAAAGACGAGAAAACCGACCTTGTGTTTTTAAAAAAGAACAGTTTTTTAATTTTCAGTTTTTGATCTATATCTCGAAAAAGAGACATGCGAGAGCAAAATCAGTATTACTTTTAATTAATTTGCTAAATCTTATCAAGCGATTAAATACAAAACAAAAAATTAAAATCGAATCCATATTTTATTATTTATTGAGCCGCGCCCCACCTAAAAAAAAAAACCTAAGATTTTTTTAGGTAATTTCCACATATTTCATAAATAAAACGATAAAATAGCACAAAATACGACATCATGAGGCCTCCCCCCGAACCGAACCGAACCCCCTTCCAAGAAAAATTCCTAGGTGCGCCACTGGGTATATATATATATATTTTGTTTTGTTTTTTAGATATAGGGTGTCAAAATAAAAAATATTTTTTTAATAACATTCTTAAAAATGGCAACAGACAATTGACATTTTTTGGAATTCGGCATTACAATAAAGATAATAATTATTTTAAAAAAAATAATTCTTGGATCTGTTTTTTTTTTCAAAACATAACAAATATGTTACAAAATATATTACCAATATTACTATTCTTCATATTATTTAAGGTGCCTTTAGATATTAATGTAGGCGCCAAAGGTAGTAGATTATGGTAAATATGAGGACCAAAGTTTGACCATGGTTTCTAGCTGAGAATAGGTCACAGGTTAACGGTCTTGATGTTACCAAGCCAGTTTTTGGCAAAAAAAAATTTATCCTCCCCAAGTTAATGCTCTAGAGCCACAATGACACATAAATGCATAAAAAATGTGTAAAATCTAACATAAATTATATTAGTTTTTTAAATTTTAGCTGCAAAACCTCCAAAAACCCCCTAGACCCCCAAAACCTAAAATATTTTGGGTTTTCCAAATTTTCTCAAAAAATAAACCCTCCGAGTTTCATGGACTTCCATAAAGTAGTAAAGTAGTTACGAAATTAAAAAAAAAAAACGTCTAAATTGCCACTCACTCACTCACTCTTTCACTCACGTATAGCATCCAAATTCTACTGTAAGACATGCTACAAAGCTGAATTTTGACAGACTGGTTGAAATTATGACCAAACCATTCGAAAAAATAAAAAAACCCCATAATTCTAATTTATTCCCTTCCCGGTACATGAAAAGTTATGTAAAAGTAGAATTGCCCATTTTAAGAAGCGCTAGACAGCTGGGATTTGGCAGACTGATAGGAAATATGATAAAACTATAGGAAAAAATTTAAAAACCCCAAAATTTTAAATAATTTTCCTTCCAGAAATGCTAGAGAGCTGAGCTTCGAAAGGCTGATAGGCTAGAATAAAACCTTGTGAAAAAATTAATCACAACAAAATTATTTCATGTAAAAAAAAAGGCAAGTACGTGAAAATGGCATTCCGTAAAAAGAATTGAGATAAAAGTAAAGCCAAGTTTTCTAATACAAATTTCAAAATGAAAGGTTCTTACTAGTTTGGAAATGTTTCTTTAAACTTTGCTATTGCAGCCAAATTTGAATTTAGCACTGTGCCTAAGAGTCATTCACAGCCGTAATAGCCAAGTTTAGAAAAACATTTCCAAACTAGTAAGAACCTTTCATTTTGAAATTTGTGTTTGAGAACTCGGCATTACTTTTATCTCAATTCTTTTTACGGAATGCTATTTTCGCGTACTTGGCTTTTTTTTTAAATATTTTCGTTATGATTTCACTTTAAATTACAAAAATGAAAGGAATTGGATAATATTTAATTTTTAAAGTAGTAAAATATGCGGAATATTGTTTAAAACTTTTGCAATGTCTTACTTAAAATTTTGAGGTTTTTTAATTTGTTCCCATGGTTTTATCATAGTTCCTATCAGCCTTCCAAAGCTCAGCTCTCTAGCGTTTCTGAAAGTGGACAGTGTTACTTTTATATAATTTTGCATGTATAGAGGAGGAAAGTAAATTAAAATTTTCGTGTTTTTAAATTGTTTTTTATAGTTTTATCATAGTTCCTATCAGTCTGCCAAAGCTCAGCTACCTAGCATTTCTGGAAGTGGGCAATGTTACTTTTAAATAATTTTACATGTATAGGGGAGGGGAGTAAATTAGATTTTTGGGGCTTTTTCCAGGGGTTTGGTCATAATTTCTATCAGTCTGCCCAATTTCATCTTTGTAGCATGTCTGGAAGTACAGTAGAATTTTTGATGATCTATACATGAGTAAGTGGCAATTTCGACGTTTTTTGAATTTTCGTAACTACTTTACTGCTTTAGGGAAGTCCATGAAACTTGAAGGGGTTGTTAGCTCTATGAAGGTCTATGACTGTGCAAAGTTTGTGATTTGTAGCTCATTCCGAAGAACAGTTTTAGATAGGTCAAATATGGGCTGAAATGTTTCAAGAAAAGATGGTACGGCAGCGCGAACTTGGCGAGGCACTGCCGTTCCCTCAGAAAAACCTCAAAAGTTTTAATAAGGCATTGAAAAAGCTTGAAAGCTTACGAAATAAAAAAGTTTTGAACAATATTCCGAATGTTTTACTACTTTAAAACTTAAATATTATCCAAATCCTTTAAAAAAGAAATAAAAACATTTCATGTAAAAAAACCAAGTACGCAAAAATATTATTCGGTTAAAAGGATTGAGATAAAAGTGAAGCCAAGTTCTCTAATACAAATTTCAAAATGAAAGGTTCTTACTAGTTTGGAAATGTTTTTTTAAACTTGGCTTGAGAAAAATGGGAAATGGAATAGGTCCCTAATATCTATACGATGCTGTAAGGATCAGACAATTCTATGCTATTATAAAAAATTTAAAAATGCACTTGATAAACACGTTTGATCAAAGGCGTTTAGGTATCCAAACCAAACCGAACAGAACCGACGATGTAAGGGCCAGACTTTAAAATTACCAAAGTGTGTGTTAAATTTACACAATACATACCCAAAGAATTGGGTCCTCACAATGATTTCTAGGTCCACTCGCATACACACTAAAAGCGCACTCTACGATACTCTCAAGAAATTTGTTGGAGCTAAATTCCTGTTTTTCACATGCGTTGTGGGGTCCAGGTAAAAATTTAAGTGATTTTTAAAATTTTATGAAGAGTACCGAAATAAGGTCTAAACACAACGTCAACGGACCTCGCAGCTCCGGTGAGGGGTTGGCGTGTGTCCTCACAAGGTATGTTACGCCATCACCTGTGCGTGCCTCTCTTGGTCATGTGTGAAAATTCGGACACATTCCTACGATGTGAGGTCCAGTTAATCAAACCCCTTAACGCCGGGCACGTGCCTAGAGAGTTGTATTTCATAATTCAGCAAATTTGGGTGCTTGACAGTTATTACAGTGCGTGAGACTTAAATTACAAAATGTTAGGAAATTTTTGCATTGTGATTCTTTTTCTTAACACATGGATAACAAGGGAATGTGGGTAATGACAAAGACCTTGGGAAATTAAGGGACTGTCCTTAAATTACGTAACGCTCTAGGGGGGAGGGGGGGTTTGGCCTTGCGTTACACTCAATGCTTTTTTAATGTGTTTTTTTCTTGAAAATGCGTTACGAGGGGGGGAGGGGGGATCAAAAATGCGCAATAACGTTAGGTAATTTAAGGACGTTCCCTAAGCACTTTTTTTCCAAGAAAAATTACTAAATAGTAAATTTATAATTTCAAATTAAATTGAGATTGAACTTATTTAAGCCAAAAACTTTCTATCTCATCCAAAAAATATGTAAGCTTAACCACCTAGGACAGTCATTCAAGCGAAAAAAATACCTCCAGCTTGCCAAAGGTGGTGTAGTAGCGATTTTCACATAATTATGTTGTTCACGTTGGAATCTAAAGAAAATTGAGCTTTCGACCTTGGGGGGGGGGGCTCCTCTCGCCATCTTGGATTTACTGTGCACCAAAAGGTTTTATTTAAAATTACTTGGCCCCTGTACATTTTAGAAAAAAAAGTTTTATACAAGAGTTGAAGACAATAAAGTTTCCTACAAAAGCATTATTGTATATTTTTTGTCAGACAAATGGTTTTCGAGTTATGACGCTAATCATTTCGCCGCAATTTTGGATTTTGACCAATGTTTTTATTTTTGGCCTTTAACTTCGAAACTGCTTATTTTTGGGAAAATCTGCAAAAACATAAACTAAAGAATAACTAATAGCCAATAAAATGAGATATCACTGAGTTCTCTGGGTAGTACCCTTGCTGAGATACGAACCCTGAAGTATTGTCAGTACACCCGTTTCCCATGTATTTCCATGATATATGCAAAATAAACCGAAATTATTCAGTTTTATGTCATTTTCTCAAAAGGTTACAGAAAGTGTGTATACATAATCAACTTAATTATGGAAAATTATATTATCTTTTAAACGATGTATCACCAAAGTCTACGGTTAGCACTTAATTGGTATGCCTAAATTGGGGTTATTTTTTAAGATCACAAAAAAATAATGTTTTTTTTAGGTGTGATTCAGTTTTCAAAAAACCAAGCATTTTAGGGAAAAAGGCCTTTTTTAGAGAAAATAAAATGTACTTTAAACGGTTTGTCACAAAATTGTTTTAAAGTTATTATCGACACTCCAGGGGCGTCCGCATATTGAGGTTATTTTTTTTATTAATTTAAAAAAAAATTCTTGTTTTATTTAATTTTCTTAAAAACTAAGCTTTCTAAAAAATCGTTTTTAACTCTGTATTCTTAAAAATAAAATTATCCTTAAGACGATATGCAGGGTAAATGCGCCAGTAATCGGCCCCCAGCCGGAACTCGGCCATCTTAGTCATTTTTATAAAAAAATAAGAAAAATAATGTACAGTCGAACCTCTCTAACTCGAACCTCTATAACTCGAACCTCTCTATAACTCGAACCTTTTAAGTGGTCCCTGCTGTTTTTATATGTATTTTAACCTGTTTCATTCGAATTTCTATAACTCGAACTCTCCATAACTCGAACTGTTTTGGATGTCCCTTTGAGTTCGAGTTATAGAGGTTCGACTGTAATTAGAAAATTCAGCGCTAATCCTATGCATTTTTATTCCATTTTTCTATTCATACCAAGAGTTTTTATATAAATAGAAAATACTGTCATTTTAAAATGACAGTTTGAAATTGCCGTGCACGTTATGTTTGTTTAAAGTACGAAAGTTTAAGATTTTTGCTACATGTAGATGGTGTGGGAAATAGTACTTTTTAGTGAACTGTAAAGTCTGCTTACTAAAATTTTAGATTGCATATTATTTGGGAGGTATTTTTGGAGTCATTTAAAGCTAAAAATCGAAAAAAAATTATCACAACCTAGTTTTTTTTCTGATGGCCGACTACTGGTAGCGCATAATTCTAAAAATCTACTACTACTACTACTGAACATTTTTTTCAAAACTAGTAGTCGGCCGCTTGAACTACAATACTTTTAAAGCAGACTGACTTCAGGATTTGTTTGGCCAGTATTCAGCCATAGTTTCTTATGCTGGGATTATACAAATAAAAATAAATATAAATATTAAAATTAAAAAAAAATAGATATTTTTATTTTTGCGCATGTGTGAAATTGCATCGCATGACCTTTGTTTTCGTTTTGATGTAGAATTTTGTTTTCATTTTCCTGTTTTATTGCCATTTTAGGTATTCCAACTAAAGCCACTGGTTTAATTAACAAAATGCTTGTTTTCTTTTTCGTTTTTTTTTTTAGAGTTTTATTATCTACCATTTCAGGCAATCCAACTAAAGCCACTGGTTTAACCAAAAAATACTTGTTTTCTTTTTCGTTTTTTTTTCTGGTGTTTTATTACCATTTTAGGCAATCCAACTAAAACCACTGGTTGAATCAAAAAATACTTGTCTTCTTTTTCGTTTTTTTTTTTGGTGTTTTATTACCATTTTAGGCAATCTAACTAAAGCCACTGGTTTAATCAAAAAATACCTACTTGTTTATTGTACTTAAAAAAATGTTACACGAGATGTTACCTTTTTTTAAAGATTTTTTTAATTAACTACAGTACAATCCCGATTATCCAAACCGCGATTTTCCGAAATCCGGTTTATCCGAAACAAACTATTTAAAAACAAAAATTCCGATTAACCGAAAAAATTCGCATTATACGAAACGCGTCTGGGATTCACCTATACTGCTAGGTGGTTCCCATCGGGGTTTCACGGCAATACGACGGTCTAAAATGCGAATTGTTTTAGTTAGCCGACAGAGTGTTACAAGTATGTATTAACGTCTGTTATTAGCGGAAAAAAAAAACCTCCATAAACCTAGCAAGTCCACCTTAATAAAAATTTAAAAAATATATTCCAGAATTATGTGCTTTTTATGTGCTAATTTCGTTCACTTTTTAAAAATGTTGTGCTCCTTTGGTTTCCACGGAAATTTAAAAAAATGATTGGCGTGCTAACTTTATGCTAGCAAGCCCATACAGAAATGATAAATATAATATAATATTTATATGTGAAAATTAAAAGCTTTTTATGTAAAAGAAACTTCCATTAACTTGTTTAAGTTTTTAACCTCTTTTTTTAATGTGTGGGCTGGCTAGGTTTATCTAAACCTAGCAAGCCCACCTCAATAAAAATAAATAAAATACATTCCTGAATTATGTGCTTTTATGTGCTAATTTCGTCCACTTTTTAAAATTCTTGTGCTCCTTTGGTTTCCACGGAAATTTAAAAAACTGATTGGCGTGCTAGCTTTATATAAAGCTAACATGCCCATACAGAAATGATAAATATTTTTATAATATTTAAATGTGAAAATTAAGTGCTTTTTATGTGCTCCCGTTTGCTAAAAAGAAAATTTCATTTACCAAGTTTTTAAGCTTTTTTTTAAATGTGTGGGCTTGCTAGGTTTATATAAACCCAGCAAGCCCACCTCAATAAAAATAAATAAAATACATTCCAAATTATGTGCTCTTTATGTACTAATTTCCTCCACTTTTTAAAATTTTTGTGCTCCTTTGGTTTCCACGGAAATTTATAAAAATGATTGGCGTGCTAGCATTATATAAACCTAGCAAGCCAGTAAGCCAATCATTTTTTTAAATTTCCTTAGAAACCAAAGGAGCACAAAAATTTTAAAAAGTGGACGAAATTAGCACATAAAAAGCACATAATTCTAGAAAACATTTTTTAAATTTTTATTGAGGTGGGCTTGCTAGGTTTATGGAGGTGCAAAAGGAGTAGTTTTATTCTCAAATATTTTACAAAAACAAAATCGGATTAACCGAAATTTCGATAACCCGAAATCACTTTGGTCCACATTATTTCGGATAATCAGGACTGTAGTGTATTTGTTTTTCTAACGTTTTTTTAACGTTTTTATAGTATCTTAATTCTTTTTGGATGTTTGTAAATAAGAAAATAAGAAAGTTTGTTCCTATTTGATTTTTATTTTTTTATTATTACCTCTCATCTAGTATAAAATATCTAGGCCAACTACTGGTTGAAAATTGGCCGACATAAGATTTTTAGTGGCCGAGTACTGGAATTCTTGTACATTTTTCATATTTTTCTTTTTAAATTTTTTATCTCTGTAATAAGGCTATTTTTGAGTTTTAGAGAAAACACAGGCATTATCTAGGAATAGTTATGCAATGCCTACGATGGACTGCACCTAAGTATATATTTCTTTAAATTAATTTTGTTTGAGAAATGCTGTTAGGTGGCCGACTACTGGCACATTTACCCTATCTAGTGGGTTGTTGTTAACGGGGAACACTCAAAGAATATACATAAAAACATATTTAGGGATTTTTTTTAATCACAAAAAAAAGTATTGTTCGGTATCAAGTATTTTACCAATTTTTTTGTAAAACTAGCTCTACCGAGAAAAACGTTTTACCATGTGTTATAGATAATTAAATTTTCTTTTAAACCATGTATGTAGTTATAACATTTACATAGCCGTTAATACACCAGGGGCGTCTACTATTTTGTGATTAAAAAAAAATTCACGAATCATGCGTATATTCTTTATGAGTGTTCCCTGTTTACAAAAACCCACTAGATACATATCGTTTTAAAGATAATTATATGTTCAACAAAATAGAGCAAAACAAGGTTGTTCCAAAAGCTTAGTTTTTAACAAAACAAATAAAAATTTTAAAAAAATTAATTAGAAAAAAATTACTTCAATATGCGGACGCCCCTGTAGTGCCAATAATAGCTTAAACACTACTTTGTAATACGCTATTTAAAAGAACATTTTATGTTCTCTAAAAAGGTGTTGTAACATTTTCCCTAAAACTAACTTTTTGGCTATCTTCAAATTTTTGTAGCACGAGCCCCCTTTGTGGGGTATACTTTACCCCTATATTTTGATTAGTGAAAGTGGGTCTAGTGATACCTTGTAATGAAGGCCTTTTTAATCTCTTTACAACCGTGTAAGAATTTCAAAAATCTATCTATTAGTTTTTGAGATAATTGCCCTACACCTTTCAAATTTAACATGAACTAAGAATATAATAAATATTTAATCAAAATTTTATATTTTTCGGATTTAATTTTTATTTTATCATTCCATGTTAAATTTGAAAATTTGAAAGCAAATATCTCAAAAAGAAATCGATGGATTTTCGAAACTCTTACACGGTTGTAAAGATATCCAACCGAACTTCAAAACAAAGTACTACTAGACCCACTTTCCCTATTCAAAATATAGGGGTAAAGTATACCCCTTCGAAAATGGTGCGTGCTACAAAAATTTCAAGATAGCCAAAAAGTGTCCCCTGCGCAAACAAAATCGACGTGTCCGAGGGTTTTTCCAAATTCGTTACCGTTTTTAAGATATAGGACATTAACAGTTTTCGGTGAAAAAACGTGTATATATATATATATATATATATATATATATATATATATATATATATATATATATATATATATATATATATATATATGGATGATTCTCAAAATTTGGGACAATTTGATGTAACCATCCAATATTATTAAAACAAGAATACTCTTTATTAATCTATAATTTTTAGGTAATAATATAAAATGCCTTTTGTTAGGATCTTTTATTAAATTATTTGTTTTCAGTTTAAAAATATTTTTAAAAACAGCCCAAAGGCATCAAAATTCCGCTCCATGGACTGTAACCATCACGTTTTGCCTAAAATATTGCTTTATTTAAAAAAACCTATTTTTTTTTCGAGTCATAACAGCCATTTACATCAAAAGATTAAATGTCAATAAGTATTATACTATAGCCAAAAACAAATATTTACTAAAAATAGTTATTAAAAATTATTAAGAAAAGTATGTACCTACATTTGAATTCTACTACGTGGACCTGGGAGAATTTTGCCGCCAAGGGTTGGTACTAGATTATTAAACGCGCCTGGACTATTTGACACTTGCGTTTTAGTTTGGTTTTGTCGTTCGATATGATAGCATTGCTCAATTTTGTGCGGATTGGTCGTCATGCTTGTCGTAGTGCTCGTTGGCAGGTACGTATTTTTATTGTTTTCTACTCCATGGACGCGTTTAAAATTTTTTAGCAAAGTTAAATTTTTTAAAAAAATATGCGTTTAGTTGACCATTTGTTGGCATTTTAATCTTATGCGCCAATTAGTACAGCTTTTTTTGTTTCGCGAATATATAACTATTTTTTTCCAAAAAAATTCTACTCCATGGACTTCTGCTCCATGGACATTTATAAGTCCATGGAGTAGATTGGTGTCTATGGAGTAGAAATAATAAGTGTTTTTTAACCTTAGAAGACGCTTGAATTTAAGTTAATTGCTAGTATTTGTTAATTACTTGTACTGGGGTTGAAGGGTCATCACCTAGGGTGGGTTAATATTTAGCTATATGACTTTGTATTTATTTAAAATAACAGCAAAAATAAACTTTAAAAACGTATACATTTTTGCATTAAATACAGGATTTCTGTTCTTGTTTTCGTGCTTGTGAGAAAGTCAACAAATAATTTACTCATGCTGCATTCTGATTTTAGACTATAATAGTCATTTCATAAAAATTAATTATTTTTACATAGATTTTTGTTTTAGCAAATATATGGCGAAACCAAAGGGGGACTTAGAAAAGCGAAGACAGCAAAAAAAAAGATTGTCAGCAATATGAAATGGCAAAGCAGGAGAAAAGACAAAGATATTACAAGCGGCAAAAACAAGGCAAAATTAGGCTTATTGGGACAAAAAATTAACGCAGCGGTACAAAACAAGACTACATAGAATAATAATAATTATAATAGAAAAATTCCCCATTAACAAACACCAAAAATTTGTTAAAAGATCAAACCGTTCCTTCGGAAGTCAGAAGTTTTAAGAAAACAACTATTTACCAATTTTATGAATATGAACTAAAGCTATAAGGCTAAAAGACAGTTTATAAAATGCACATCCAGGTAAAAACGATGTGATTACCTCCAAAAAAAGAACATAAAGTGATACTTAACAGACATAGACTAAATCTCGAAAAACTGATAAGTAACAACATAAAGAAGATAACTCAAAATATGATATAGTACTTAGCCCCCAACAGCAAATCTAAACATAATACTAATCTTGAATGGATTCAATGCCTAAATAGTCTTAAATGGATCTGTAGCAAGTGCAATAAGGGGAGCCAGAACGCGTTTTTTACTTGTTCTGTATGCGACGACAGCGACGACGGTTATGCATGCAAAATTATTAAAATAAATTATCCTCTGTTTAGCGTTTTTTATGTATTTCATAAATTTTTAAACTAAGTTATTTAAAACCTGTTTTTTTTTTTAAATACGAGTTTGTTGTTTCTTTGTTTATATACTAAAACAGAAAACCTTTCTTTTCTTTAAAAAAGTAAGCTTACCCCCATGTTTTATTTTCTCTCTCCTTAATACAGCATTTTTAGTAACATACCATGCGAAAATTTTAGTTTTAGAATTTTTTTAATATTAAATTAATTCTAAACTACATGAAATTTCAAATTTTGACATAGATTTTTGGCGACACACCTAAACATTATCAGCAAGCGATATCCCATGCAAGTAAATTAAAAAGAGTGTTAATATTCATAACTTTGGTCGATTACACTTTTACCCCTCATATTGTCCCAAATTTTTAGAATGACCCATATATATACAGTTGAACCTCTATAACTCGAACTCAAAGGGACAACCAAAACAGTTCGAGTTATGGAGAGTTCGAGTTATAGAAATTCAAATTAAAGGGGTGAAAATACATATAAAAAGGGCCGGGACCACTTAAAAGATTCGAGTAATAGAGAGGGTCGAGTTATAGAGGTTCGAGTTAGAGAGGTTCGACTGTATGTATAAAAATCTTTCTTTTTAATCTGTCTTAAAATCCAAAATAGCGGGCAGAATCAAACTTGACCCATTAAAGAGGCCCTTTTACTTTTTTGATCCAGAATTTTTTTAGAAATAGTTTTGGATTTATAAAAAAAGCTTTATTTCTGCCACACAATAAGCTAGGAGCCGTTGATTTGGTGGTTGTCGAAAAATAACTTTTTATTTCGAGCATAAAGCAAACTGAACCGAACTGGATAATTATATACCTAGGAAAATGTTGATATTGATTTTTACGATTATGCCTTTTTTCATCTAAATAGGTTCAGTAATAATTAAGGAAATGAATTTAGACACAATTGGCACGGCAATGAAAGAATGAGTTCAGAATTTTCTCAAAATATAAGAATAGACAAGCCCTATAAGGGGTCAAGTTTGATTCTATCCACCATTTGAATTTTAAGATTGAAATTTGTTAAAATTATAACAATATTTTTATATTCATTTATTCGTAAATGGTCCCCTTTATATTAACGGATAAACTGGCCAGTGCCCAAATTATTAATTAGCCATATTTACGCGGAGTGGAGTATTGAAGTTTACGCCAGCTGGGGCGTGTATAAATATTGTACTAGGCATAAAGTAAATTTGATAAACAGACCTCTGTCTAAGAAATTTAGTTTTTATCCAATAAATTCAAATTTGATTTTTATTTTTGTAGAGTAGCTATTAATTCAGGCAGTCCACGTAGCGACGCGCTGTCCAAATTTTTACCCTGTTAGGGCCTCGTGTCGCAAAAAATTCACACATTATACATAAAATATCGGTCCGTTTGGGAAATAAATCCCTATCGTACTTATCTCAGCCATTTGTTCTAGCGGACCGCGTAACGACGCGACATTTCGATTTTCATACTTTTCGAGGCGCCGCGACGCCGACGTCACTAAGGACCACACATCGTTTATGGACCTCACAACGTAGGGACCTCACATCGCATGTGAAACCTGTTTGACAGATTTTCTTTATTTTGACATTTTTGAAAATTTTGAGTAGTTTTACACCTTACTGGAGCGCCTCAAAAAACACTTGTTTTTAAACATTTAATTTATCTCTATTCTATCTAGTGGTCCGCGCAACGCATGTGAAAAGTAGGAATCCCCACAGCGCCTCTTATGTCCGTATAGGTGTGTGTCTGCCAGTAACACAATAGCTCCTAAACCGCTAAGCCGATTTTACTGAAAATTTTAGGTGCAATAGTGTTCGTCACTATAACGAGCTGATTCGATTTTGGTCAAAATCCATTACCATTAATGCTAATAAATAAAAATACTCTGCCAATCTATGGGCACCTAAGCTCACACTAGGTACTATAGTCATAGTGTACGTGTCAGCTAATATAACTAAAAACTGAAATATATTTTATTCAACTCCAGACTCAATTACCTTTCGTTTGATACCACACAAGCCATGTTTTGACTTAAACTCTAATTTTTAAAATCTACCCCCACCCTTTAAAAAAAATTAAAATGTATTTTGTTTAACTCCAGACTCAATTACCTTTCGTTTAACTCCAGACTTAGGTACCAAATTTCATTAAAATCGGACAAGCCGTTTTTGAGTTATGCGGGTTGGTCGTTACAGACAGACATACAGACAGACAGACATACAGACAGACAGACAGACAGCAAAACAAAAAAGTTTCAAAATCATCTGAAACGCAAAGATATATAAAAAATTTTGAAATCGGAGCAACTTTTTTTTTCTCGAAAAAATTAGGATCACCATAGCTCACACTACTTATATAGTAGTAGTGTGAGCTAAAATACATTTACTAGATTTGATTTTTTTTTCTTTGTAGAGTGACGCTCCTAAATTATAAAGATTTAAATGTTATCAAAGATGGCTTTGTTTGATCATCAATTGCATAACTATTCATGGTGAATTTTAAACCACCTAGGGTATATAAACTGACAATTTACAAGATTTTCAAAATGTGTCAAGTCTTGGCTGAATATACAATTTTTAGAACAAACTAAGTATATTGCAAATAAATTGTTAACCGATATATGGAGACAATAATCAGAGACGTGTGTACCTATAAGCTACCCTATCCTTTTTTAAGGATTCTCCTTCAATTTTTTTCCATTATCTACAATTTTAAATTAATTACTTAGTTATGCTTGTTTAAAAAAGCTACAATCTCATTTTTATTGTAGGTTGCAATTAAGTTATTTTTACCTTCCTAGCCCGTGCAGCAATGGCTAAAGAAGGTATTGTTTTTGAGATAATGTCGAAAATGTTATTTCAGTGCATTAATGCCAATGACCATTTTTTGACAGTTAAATAATTGAGCATTGCATCAAGATGCGGTTTTCGGGTTAAAGTAGAACACTCTCTCTCTAGGGGCTTCCGTTTCTGAGACATTTACAAAAACTGTTTTTAAGGCCAATGAGTTTACTTAAAATGTGCTAATGGGCTAGGAAGTTATCATTTATATCATTTCTCACTCTGTAATTCGGAGTAAGTACCAGCAAAAAAATAAATGAGTAGCTTTGGTTGGAAAACTAGGCAAATCCAATTTGACCGCTCTTGTTAAGTGACTAGGAGGTACAATTAGTCTTAATTCATTTTATTTTATTAGGTAATTGAGATAAATTGCCTTAGTTATCTTGAACTATAAAGAATGCCAGAAAAACAGTAGTAGCAGCGAAAAAATTTAAGTAAAATTTGATTTTTATGCAGAGCATTTAAACTTTTTTATCACAGTAGTTTAATTTATATTTACCAATAAAAATATAGAAAAAATACTAGAGACCCTGTATGTATGATATATTTTAAAGAAATGGAGATGCGACAAACCCATCAAAGTCACTTAAACTAACATTTTTTGGGTATGTTGTTTTCTTGTCAAGTTCATTGGCGTTTCATTAAAATAAGTTAAGTTTTCAGCGGTGAGTGACATGAATCATCATTTAACATAAAACAAACTCGTTTGTCCAATACCTCCGATATATGTTTTGTCAGAAATCCTTTATTTTTATTTTTCGACGCTTATGAATGAAGAAGGATGGAAGGTGCGTCTCTCTTTAAACAACGCTAGAGTATAGAGAACCGATATTTTCCTCCTTTGATTTTGACTTAAATAAATTTGACTTTGATAACACAGGGCAGTGGTGTATATAGGGGTGGGGGGGGGGGCTAATACCTAAATAAAACAATAACTAAGGATGTTGCCAGTTTGGAAATGAATATAATTAAGTTTTTAAAATGCAAATATTTTAACAACGGCGGGATTAAATGTCAACATTTTATATATTTTTGAAATCAGGAAAAGGAGCCCTATCGATTAAAAAAATTGAATACAAGGTTTTTTTTAATGTTTATTACGGTTAAGCGCACTGGCAAGGAGATCCCTATCACGCTCGAGAAGCGGCCAGTGCGCGGAAATGTTGGTGTGTGTTGGTATTGAAACGGTTCAGGTTGTAACCTGCAGGGAAAACTGTCGCAGGGAGTTTATTCCACAGCGATGCTGTTCTCCAGACATATGAGTTCTGATATAATGAGGTTCTTAGTGCCTCTATTTTTACAGTAAATTGATGGTTACCGTCTGTTTGACGTGTTCGCCTAGTAGGTGCTACTCCCGGGGGGATCATACGTGCCAACTCTTCAGAGCATTTTCCGTGATAATACCTGTAGAAGAGAGATAGATCGCCCACAGTTCTTCGATGTTCGAGACTATCCAAGCTACGGGTAAGTGCGGGGTCATTGATCAGCTTGATAGCTCGTTTTTGCACGGTGTTCAAAAGCATTAAGAAGAGAGATAGATGTGAGATAGTGCCGCACTCCATATATGTGAGCAGTACTCCATAGTTGTCGAATCTGGGCTTTGTAGAGTGTCAGCAGTTGGCTTGGTGTATACAGATGTCTTGTACGAAACAGCACCCCAAGCTTTTGGGACACCCTTTTAGCTATATCTGCCACGTGACTGTGCCAAGACATGTTGGTCTCTGCAGTGACTCCTAAGATGTTCAACTGGCTCTGCAATGTGACAGCACTTCCAGATAGCATGATGTTTGGCTCACCGGTTCATTTGAAAACAGGGCTGCTTGGGTTTTCTGTGAGTTGAACTGTATAAGGTTTTTGTTGCCCCAGTCCCAGTCCTAAGATGATGGAATTCACGTGCGGATAGACACTGAGTGGGTGGTATGACTGAGGAGACTACATTGCCATCATCTGCAAAGCAGTAAAGTGGATTTACTGTTTTATCTATGAGGTCATTTATGTAAATCAGAAAAAGTGTTGGCGAAAGGATTGCTCCCTGTGGCACACCAGCATTTATTTGGTAAGAGTTGGAGTCCCGGCCATCCAGTGCAACATAAATGGATCTATCCTTAAGGTAACTTTCAAACCAAGTGCAAAGTTTCGGCGACAATCCCATTGCTTTGAGATTGTTGAGCAGATTTTCATTTTATCGAATGCTTTAGATATATCTAAGGCAATTGTGCTTGCTTCGCCCCGTAACTCAATCGCTTTTTGCCATAAGTGAGTGACGTATGTAAGTAAATCGCCAGATGACCTATATTTTCGAAATACGTATTGCTTGTCGTTGATAATTTTGCACTTTTCCAAGTACTTGGTTAGGTGATTGTTCACAACTATTTCCATTACTTTTGATATTACTGGATGTAGAGCAATTGGTCTATAGTTTAACGGATCTGTCCTTTTTCCTTGCCTGTAAGATAAATTGAATAATTTAGCGAAAGTTGGGGTGAGTTCGTTAGCACAATTTTTGAGTACTATCGCGGGAATGCCATCTGGACCCATTGCTTTGTTTGTATCCAACTTTTTAAGGGATTTTCGTAATTCTCTGTGATAAAAGGGTACCTCTGGCATACTGTGGGAAACCCTTTCAATGAACGGTGAAGTTTTTCCATTTGGCACTGTTAGGTTTGAGTTGTAGGAAAAGATTTTGGCCAGCATATTGGCTTTTTCCTCTGATGTTGTGGCTAAGTGAGTATTTTTATATGTAAGTGGTGGTATGGGTGTTTTATTAAAAAAATTAACCATATTTTAAAAATTTGTTTTGACATACATACATTTGACATACTTATGTCATTTTTCATCAGATTCTGATGAATTAGGGAAAATGTTCAGTTCAGTTCAGTTCTTTATTAACCACATTAAGAATACAATTTAAAAATCAATTAAAATCATATAAATATGGTACGTCAATTGGTTTACCTTTGCAAATTTAAACGTTACGGTCAGATCAATATTAACTGAGATAGCTATAGCTAAAATATGTCAATCACCCGGTAAATGACATATGTCAACTTTTTCACATGTTTAAAAAATCTGTGTTTTTTTTGTTCGGTTTTTTTGTTAACTTCAAAAAAACAAAAACACTTCAACTTTGACCTGTTTTTAAAAGAGGGTTTATCGTCAAAGGTTAAGAGTTTTATGGACTGACAAAGTCACGAACTGATACTTTGAAAAATAAAAATATTATATTCTGACTTTAAAAGGGACAAACCTAAAATATTTTATCGCATAAGGAACGATTTCAAATACAACAAAAAATATATTGGAGAAAAAAATTAAAAGCAAGAAAAGCCAAGGGAGAAAAATATTCTGACCTAAGCATTTAAGAGACTGGTGCGGCATGACGTGCTATGATTTTTTAAAAGAAGACCAATAAGGGCAACGAAAAGATAAACATATTAGAGTAATGCAGTAAACTAAATTCTCTGGGTACGCGGACCAAGACCAATAGTCATCGATGTCTGCCGCTAATAATCGTACTCCTTTTGACTTTGCGGAAGGGGTATCAGAATTAGTCTTTGGATTTAATGTTGAGTATAGTTTTGCATTATTGTATTTATCCCAATAGGCAAGAATTATATTTATGAAAATAGTTTTTTCTTTAATATTTTTAGGTGGAAATTTGTATTCTATTTTTTCATCTATTTTATAGTCTGAGCCCCCTGAGGACGAGCCCAAAAATTTATTTATTTAGTCTATAGCTTCACTTCAACAAATCCCTTATATATTATTAAATCTGGTATTAGGATAACTACTAAGCTACCTGAATTGATTTGGTGAGACTAAATAGTTCACTTAAAAATTAAAGAAATTTTTTTTCTCATAAATACAATTCTTGCATATTAGGATAAATACAATAATACAAAACTCCTTTTTCTATACTCAACATTAAATCCAAAGACTAATTTTAATTCCCCCACTTTAAAGTCAAAAGGAGAACGATTGGTAGCTTAGCTAGTAGTTAAGTTTAGCTGTCTCCGTAGTGATGTTAGGTTTTTTCATTTTCATTTCATTACCTTTCCATTTTGATTGTGCCATACTGACGTAGTCTAATAAGAGGATAACATCGATGTTTGCGGCCACCATTAACCCAATCTGAGGACGAGCCCAAAAATTAATTAATTTAGTCTTTGACTACAGCTCAAAATATATCTGATATATTATTGGATAATACCACTTTTCGCATTTCTGTCGCACTTCGTTTAGATCAACCGGTATTTGAGCAATCATGGGCGCACCCAGGGGGGGGGGGGCTCGGGAACCGCCCCAAGCCCAAGATTTTTTTAGATATTTTGTACATATTTCAGGAATAAAAAGATAAAATAGCATAAAATACAACATCATAAGGCTTCGGCCCCCCCCCAAGGCCTCAGCCCCCCCCCCAAGGCCTCAGACCCCCCCAAGGCCTCAGACCCCCCCCCCCCAAGACATGATCCTGAGTGCGCCACTGCTTACACTTTCGAGCAATTAGTTGATGTGTGCTATTCCAATAGTGATGGTAGGTTTTCTCGACATTTTATAAATGAAATTCTACACAGATCTTTGGTTGTAGTAGATAATTGAAATCTGCTAGAACCGAATGGTGTGTGTAGGATTATCGTAATGCCCTGGTAGAGAAGGCGAACAATTTTTATGGGAAAGTGAACTGCCGGGACACTTTAGCAGACAGTTATATTTTTAAAACTTATAAGGCAGGCTATTATTGGAGAACAACAAAAAACACCTAAATATAAAGAATTTGTGTATAAATTTGTTTTTGTTCCGTTTAGTGTAGAGCCCTTGGGACCCTGGGGTGAAGAAGCTAAGCGACTGGTTGGTAAGATTTCTGCCAGAATAAAAAATTGTGGCAGGGAGTATCTACCCAGGACCTTCCTGGCTATTCAGCAGGGCAATACCGCTTTGATCCTCGGGACCATTGCAGATCGGCCAGGCTTGGAATGGGTCTTTAATTTAATTAATTAATTTTTATTTATTTATTTACAGTTCTTTTTTTATTGTTAAATATCTTTACTAAAATTTACATTAGTAATATAGTCCTTTAATACTTAATAGAAATAATTAGGGAGTCACTTTTCGGCATTTGCTTACATTAAAAGTCAAAATCTGCACCAAGATATAATCCATTATATAATCTGTCCCCATTTTTCAAAGATGCACCTTAACAGTCAGTGCGGAACAGCGATCCTACTTTGTAAAAATCGATTTGAAACGCTCTAAATTTTTCCCACGAGGCCTCTAAACTCTGATAACTTCTCGAACTCTCTTTGCCCGTGCAACGCCAACTTTGCATTTTGTTAAGTTGCGATTACTTAGCGGCACAGTGCTACAAACTTCTTTTTTTATACAGACTGTTAAGACTTAATTAAAAGATATGTAAAATTCGTTTTTTTAATCAACAATTTTTAATAAAACAAAATATTAATTGTCTTGAATCATATATCTCGGATAGACATTTTAGAGTAAAACATGCAGATTCATAATCAAGCTTAAGAGAAAATCAAGAAGGCGTGCCCCAGAGTCATATTTATACTTATTTTTCACTTACGATAACCCAAAGCGAGAAAATTGTCTCTTGTCATTTGCCGATGATACTGGTTTATTGGTGGTAGAAAGATCTATTGAAGAATGCATAGAAAAACTTCAGGGTGCAGTCACCTACAAAATAACAGTTGGCAACATTCCCGTACCATATTCAAATCAGGTAAAATATCCCGGTATGACAATTGATGCAAAATTAAAAAAATTAAATAAGAAGAACTTGAGATAAGGTATAGGAAAATTAACTGGCTAATTGGAAGGAAGTCCAATTTAACAATTCATAAGTTACTACTTTGTAGACAAATACTGAAACCAGTATGGACATATTATGGTATTCAACTATGAGGTTGTACTGAAGAGAGTAACATTCTAGTTCCACAGAGATTTTAAATAAAAGTATTAAGAAACATTGTGAATGCACCTTGGTTCGTTCGAAATAGTGACCTTCATCGGGACCTAAAAATCGAAGCTGTAGCAGAGACTATAAAAAAGTACGCAAAAAGCCATCAAGATAGACTCCATATACATGTGAAAGTGAAAGCAATTCAGCTTCTAGAAAATACAATGCTAGTTATAAGACAAAAAATAGTGAAGCCATTTGAGCTAGTGAACTAAATGAATTACATAAAACGAAATAATGCTATAAACACAATTGTGAGTTACAGACAGCGGGGGAACTGTTGAGTGAACTTTAAGTTTAAATCTATCTTTTCTAGTAAATTAAGTTAAAACAAAATTGCTAATTAGTTTTATTGACTAGATTGTAATACAATAAACATAGTGTGACAAATAAAGAAAAAAATGTCTTGAAATGAGAATCTGAATGCGTTGTCTATGCAAGAAAGTTGTTTTTCTGGGAACGAAAAAAAAAATATTTTATAATGAAAGATAGTTACCTACAGTGGATGCACTATTTTAAGAAAAAAATATCTTATTTTGAAGCCGATATTGCTTTGGAGCACAGGAAAGCAATTTTTGTTTTAAACCAAAGCCATTTGTTTTGATATGATATATTTTTTTGTTGTACCGTAAACCGTGGTGACTATTTACCAGTTTTAATAATTTTTGTTGATTTTTAGGATTTACACAAAACAATAAACTTTTTTCCAGGTTTGCTTACAAACTAATATAATTTGGCTACTAAAAACCAAAAAATATTTAAAAAGTTTTAAGAACGGAAGCCGTGGTTTAGAAGAAT
Organism: Aspidapion aeneum; assembly: GCA_963576565.1. Classification (NCBI taxonomy): domain Eukaryota; kingdom Metazoa; phylum Arthropoda; class Insecta; order Coleoptera; family Brentidae; genus Aspidapion; species Aspidapion aeneum. The sequence continues at coordinate 41,488,507 of OY755043.1, forward strand.
ATTTGTAAAAATTTAACCTGCATATAGGGTAAAGGCTAGAGTGATTGGCCACTTAAGTAATATGCTGTTAAATAAAAATCATAAAAAATAGTATTTTAACTTTTTGTAAGAATATTTGTAGGTCTAGTTGTTGATAAGACTGTCTACTAAGAGGCTGTTAATGTACATGCATCAAATAAATAAAGTTCACCCCTATTTTATCATATTTTTGCAAAATTGTATTTTTCGATAGTTATTGGCCATAGAGCTATAGTTATTGTCAGGTTACAAATGATAGTTATTGGCCGCCTATTTTAATGGGATAGAAAAAAGGTATACTAAAAGTTATCTGCAATAAGTAGAACTGATTTATTATAAACTAGATGATAATGATAATAATAGAGTAATAAAAACATTTAAACATGGTTTTAAAAACATTTCTAACAAGCTTGTTAAAAAAATAAACATTTTTTCCATGTACAAATAAGACACAAAAAGAGTTCCCCATGATCAACTTTTTCGCACATTCCACATGGTATGTTCTTATACACGTGGCACATTTTAGACCAATTTTTACAGCATATTGAGTACATTTAAAACACAAACCAGATGATTTTTTTTTATTTTTTGAAAAAATATGTTCTTTTTCTGCTGACGAGACTACTAAAATATCAGAAATAATGTTTAGCTTCTCATTTTTCCTTTTTCTTCAGTTTTATTTAATATAGTTTCATCTTTATTTTGTAAAAACAAATTCCGTTTAGCAAAACCTATTTTATTTAAGCAACTTGGTGGTAAAATTTCTTATTTTTCATCTTCTTTGTCCGTCTTAAATTCTTGTATAAAAAGGTAAGCGTCTACTTGATTGGCTTTTTAGTCGCTTGAGGGGATGACAAAACGAACTATTCATTTGAGGCTTTTTCCAATAATAATTCTTTAACTTGACAAAGCGGAATATTATCTGGATCTTCAAATTCTTGAGTAGCCAGAGTAGGAAGGAAGGATAATTTAGAATTTTCGGTTGCAGGTGCATTTCTGCAAACCACTTTTTAATATTTGCTTCTGAAACTATCGCAGATGCTGCCGTAACACTTTCCGCGGCTCTTAGTCCAATTTTAGGATGACGTTTTAGATATGCTGTCATCCTTCTTTTTCCGGGAGTAATTGATGTAAAAGGATTTGGTCTAGGATTTTCATCTAGGAACCGCTTAACTGAGAATTTGATGTCTTCATCTCGCAGGGGAAAGCCTTTCTTGTGACAACTAAGAATCCATTTCTCAACTTGGCTCTCTTCGGCATCAGTCAAAACAGAGCTGCGGCCAAAGGTGGTCTTATCTTTAGACTTTTTACTGCGTCTAAATTGTAGTGTTGATATATTTACATTAAAAGTTTTCGCAGCATTTCTTTCTGACATGCCATTCTGAATAGCTTAGAAAGCTTTGATTATATCTTCTTCTGTAAACTTTTTTTTGTATTTATCACCTTTCTTACTAACTTTTGGCATATTTTTGACAGGTAAGAAACCCTAAAATAAAATAAAAAACTGTTGGACTACAACTGTAAAGTACGAGGGTTTTGTATGTAAAAAAACTGTAAAGAACATAGTGATTGGCCATCGAAATTTATAGTGATTGACATATGGCCAACTACTGTGAGCGATCAAAGAAATCAAACGCAATTTAAAGTGAACTATAAAAAATACGAAACAAGGATCAAATAAATCCATTTTTAAACTACCGCTTTAAAAAAAATATTCTGCAATTATTGGCCAGCCGACTAATCACTATGAAACAGGTCTCAAGTGGAGCCAGTCGTTAGCCACCAAAATTTGGCGGGATAATGATATAACCTCACAAATTTTTGCCATAAAATAACAAGAACACACTGTTATAAAGTAAAATAGGTACCTAAAAATTACTCCAGTTAAATATCCATTCGTGGGAGGTTTATTAAATATGCATGTCCTTAACAAATTCACTTATTTTTCTTACCTTTTTTGTCGTCCCAAGAGCCGCGTAAAAACACTGCTGTCGTCTAATTACTGAATGGAGACTGAAACTTGGTGCGTTTTGACATGCCTACGCAATGATGTCAGATGTGTTGAAAATCATTACATATAAGGTAAACGCTTTAAAAAGCTTAAGATCATGATTTATTTTAACAGTGGCTAATCACTACATCTTGGCCAACGACTGTATGCTTTACCCTATGGGGTTACTATGCTTAATGGGCACAAACAATACTACAATCTTGTACCAAAAAATGATATTTGCTGGTACGCTTTTTAGGATTTTGTGAACGCCAATGTGATAAGAAATGTCTAAACCATAAAAATGTTCAACAGCTTGGATTTCAATTTATTTTGTATCGGAATTTTTGCAAGGCAATTTGTTTGTTTACCTCCATTCAGGATAATAGTTGTATTTCTTAGCGATTTTCATTAATTATAAAACCAAGGTGTTTTTTAAGCAAAAGTTCAAAAATAAGTATTCTAACTATTATGGAGGAGCAAAATATAAGTAAGTATTTTACATTCATAAAAAGAAATGGTATAAACATCTAAAACAATTTTTGCGGCCTAATTTTTTAAAGGCTGAATTTAAAATATAATTATTTTTTGGTGCGCTATTTAATTAAGATTAAAAAAAAAAAGTACCCAAAGGCACTTTTTTATATAATACTGTCTAAGTATTTTACCTTTTAAAATATGGACTAGATGCACCCCAGATGACCGCGAGTATTAAAAATTATATTTTTTAAGTGAACCGTAGATGCTTAAAAATATTAATGCGTTTTATTTTGAGGAGAGCCCAAGCAATCTGGAATTTATTAGCTCCAGTAGCGGATCCAGAGAGGTGGCAAGGGGGGTTTGCCTCCCTCCTTGACATAAAGCTTATATTTTTTAGTTCTAGTAAAGTAAGTCCGGATAAACTGAACTCAAAGATTGCACGGAAACTGGTTCGCTATATCCGAGGTTTACTATAAGAAGACATTTAGACTATTGTATACCTAAGTAAAAAATTTTTTGGGTATTTTGAACGGGATTTGCTATAAGCGAGTGTTCATTATAAACGGGTTCGCTATATGCAAACTTCACTGTAATATTTTTTTAATTTTTAAAATTTTCATTTGGGGCGCATTTTGTTTTCATGTATTATTGCGTTTAGAGTTAACATTTATGAAAAACGGCAAAAAAAAATTGTTTTGGTTTTTGCTTCCTCTTTGAATTGCCCCCCCCCCTGGACAACCTGGATTAGCCACTGCCTAGCTATTAGATTCGAAATGGAAGATATGGCTTATAGTTTACTAACAACATTAAAACTAAAGTTTTTAATTTACGACTTGCAGTTTGCAAGGTATGATTTTTGCCATTTTATTCATTTAAGGAGCCCACTGTGATAAAAGATAATTAGCAAATACGGCGAGGAGTCTAGCCGATCCAGATCATTGCAAAAATAAACTTTAGTTTTAGATTAATTTGTAAACTAGTTTACTTAAAGTAAAACTAAATCCCTTTAAGCGTAAATACTTAAGAAATCTGTCACAAAGTCACCCCCGTTTTTTTTAACTTAAATATTTGTTTATTCAAACCAAAAGCATTATACATTTTGTAATTTCGCCTGTGATCAATTTCTATCTGGGCAATACCTGGCGGCCTTTTGTATAGTCGGTTTTTTTTATAATATCGGTTCATCATTAGCATACTATTATTTAAACTAATGGAAATACGTCATGATGTAACCGCCAAAATAAAATAAAAAAATAAACTATAGTATCGTGACACCGCTACAGACGACAAAAACATTGTCACAAATTCACCACGTTTTCTTAAAAATACTAAAATCTGTCACAATTTCACTTCGTATTTTGTTGAAATTTTATTAATTATGACTTATTAAAATAAATGTTCGACAATTACTAGCTAAAACATTGATCACTACACATAACATGTATAAGGAAAATATAAAATATTCAAATCTCTTATCATTTATATAAATGGCCCGTACAGCTGCATGACCGCACCCGGGGGGGGATGCTCAGGGCCTGGGCCCCCACAAGTCATATTCCTGGGTGCACCAGTGCAGCTGTTTGTCGATTTGTCCAACGCTGACTGTCGTCTAGATGGAATCGCGCACTTTTTGGAGTCATAATCACGTGTTTCGTGGTGATAGGTTGATACACGTTTAAATTGTAACCTATTATAACGAGAAGATAGTCTGCCATCAAGGTCTGTATACTTTTACACAGGTTGCCTACAGAATTTGACCATTCATGTAAACTTAACTGGAGGACTGCATGTGCGTCATCGGGTTTTCATAAAACAAATGCTTTAAGGCACAGTGGCGGATCCAGGGGCGGGGGCACTAGGGGCATTTGCCCCCCCCCCCCGAGAATTTTTTGAATATACAAAATATGAGTAAAAAGTAATGTTTTTGCTAATAAAAATTCAAAATTTTTGCCTGCGGCGCATGAAAGTGTCTATTGTTATTATCATCGAAATTACAACCACTGACTAATTCAAATAAATGCTATTTAAAAAATAAATACCGTTTTTTACCAACAGAAAATGTCACATAAAGTGCCCCCCCCCCCCGAGAAGCACCTTTGGATCCGCCCTTGTTAAGGCAACTGGATAACGTAGATTTTTTAATCTGATTACAGACATTTTCATTTTCTGTAAGTAACCTGTGTAAAAGTATAAAAACCTTGGTCTGTCATTAAGTCACCTAATCATCACAGTCAAGACACATAAATGTTATTATAATTTTACATCATTAGATAAGAGGTAAGCCAACCAGAGCTTTGTTTACCTTGAGCCAACATCGAAATTTTCAGAAAACAAGGCAGAGTAAATTTCGAAAGCCGGCAAATGTACAGGTTTTGAAACGTCAATATAACCAACATTTTAAGAATAAAAAAGATGATATGACCACTAAAATCGCATAATGTGAGCTGTGCATGCTCAAATAGGCGAGTTCTTAGCAACTCTTTTTACTGGGGCACACAAGAGGGCAGATTAAATCTGCCGTAGCAGAGTGGCCCAAAAAGAGGTACGAAAGGAATGAAACAACACAGGAAATGTCACAGAGGCAAGGAAGTGTGCGACCAGACACAGTAAGTCCCATAAAACACAAAGATAGGTAGGATCCATGGTGGAATTCCTCGCCGGAAACTGCGTCCTACAAGGACACTTGACGAACATGAGAGTGAAGAAGGAAGCGACGTGCAAGTGATGTTAGGCCGAGACGATACCTCGGCGAATTTTCTTATATCATGTAAAGCATACCAAGAGGCAAGAAGAGATGTTTTCAAAGGGTAGCCTTTAAGACAGAGGACCTTCTGACGTGGCCCGATATCCTGACCTTTAAACAGATAGTGGACGCCCGGGGGTTGGCAAAAAGGCTCCACGTACCTTATATAATATTTTACACAACTATTTCAATAATGGCCACTGTGCATCTGCCCCTCTAGATTGTTGAACACGATTTATTTTACTGTTATTACCTTAATTATTTTTGAGAAAATGGAAGAATGGATATTTTTATTTTTATTTTATCTCTACTCACATAAATATGATGAAGTGGTGAGCCCAGTTATGCTAGGTACTAGTCTCTTATATAAAAACTGTTCTGCAATATTGTGAAATAGTTAAACCAGAGCAGATACCTTTTGTAAAAACAATTATTATCACCATCAAAACTATTAGAAATGACAGAAAGTTTATCGCAGCCAGTAGGAAAATAAAATTAAACGTATTCCTAGTTTTTGGGATGAAATAAATTGGGCCTTTAGGGGTAGATAAAGATTTTTACGGTTTTCAGCAAAAAGTAGTTATAGGGCATAAAAAGGTCTACAACTCTTGTGTAAACCTATATTTAAATAACCTAAAACTTTTGGAGAAAAATCGAAAAAAGCGGTTATTTCATTTTTGATTTTTATCTTTATTTTTTGTCACATATTTTTTTTGCCAAAATTTGGTGAAAACACAACTTTTTGTGTCCTTAATAAGTTTAAAAAAAAAATTATGATCAATATGACTAAAATGAGGCCCCATTTTCATGCGAAAATGAGTCCTAGAAGCAGATTTTTTTTTTATAAAACCAGCGCTCATTTTTTTTGCTAAGTGTCTACTTTTAGGTGTTGTAAAAAAATTAACATCACTATGGAAAAATTTGCCAGGAAACAGAATTTAAGCAGTTTAAAAAAGAGCAAAACTAAAATGCTGCAATATAATGTAAATCAATATTATCCACCTCGTGTGTGCTGTTTTTGATTTTCATCGAGTCATTTTTTCGTATTTCCTGGAAATTTTTTCATAGTGATGTTATTTTTTACACAATCTATAAATGTCTTAGCAAAAAAAATGATCAGTGTTTTTTTGCTAGAAACAGCTTCCAAAATTTAGGCATTTTAGGATGAAAATGAGGCCTCTTTTTCGGTTAAAAATCAAAATAAAATGTACATATCATAAAAAAACATTTCATGTAAAAATTATGAGTACCTACGTTAAAAAAATTACATGCTTTCCAATTTTCCTTTTTAAAGTTTTTCCAGTAACATAAAAATCCAGTGTGTTTACTGTTTTGTAATCTAGGTTTAGAGACAGACATAAAATTTACCTCTTAAATTGAAACAGATACCTAACATAAGTTTAAGTATTGAGAAAACGCATTTTATTGATCTTTTTACCAATGGCGCACCCCAGACCCCATGATTTTATGTTAATTTATTTTTATATTCATGAAATATGTCGAAAACATCTAAAAAAAATCCAAGTTTTATATGTATTATTGCTTTTAAAATTTTTTCATAATTTTCAAAATATTTTCACTTAAAATTATATTTCAAAATTTGTCTTTCAAGATATACGAGCACTGTAAAGCACTACCTAACGAGGTATCCTTCAACCCACTGTCCCTGTTTTAAATCAGGGGATATAGAGTGAGAACAACTTTTTTTTTTCAGATGAAATGACCCCTGTTTTTAACTTCTGTCAAATATTTTCAGAAATATTTAAAAAAAAATACTTATTTTCTGATTATTGGATAACATAATTGTAATTTTAAGTAAAACATAATTTCATTAAAAAATAGATGGTGGACCCCCAATAAGAGGTCAAGTAATACCCAACTCTTTTTTGCATTTGGTAGACCCCACTTGTGGCACTTTCTTCAAAAACTAATTTTTTTTATATTTGAGAGAGGTCAAAAAAAGTGGATCATTGTTGATTTTTGATTGGCTCTCCAACAAGGTATCACAAGTAAAGTAATTTTGTTTGAAAAAAATTCGAATATCAGTAGACCCCTTTTCGGGGGTCTGTCCAAAAAAAGATCGTATTTATTCCAACCGGCACGTTCTCACTGAATAAAAACCACACTGTCTAGAAGTTGGCAAATTGAGATTTCTTACTAAGACAGAAGTACCTCTAAAAGCAAATGTCGAGAATTCTAGCCAAAAATCAAATAACTTTTGTTAACCTTTAATTTTAAAATCGCTCGTTATTTCGGTAGTTTTGCCTGTTTATTACACCATTGTAGAGAGGAGTGGTCTAAGCTCAGGGTTTCTTTAACGTTATGTGTTAAACTAAGGCCTAATTTCTACTAACAAGTTTTTTTCTTTTGTTTCAGTGGCTTCCAAAAATGGTAAGTAAGTTCGCAATATGTATTTAATGAAGAGCATAAAAGGTAAGGTACTTAACACTATATAAACATCTTAAAAATAAAATTCATTTTTTTTTTATTTTATTTTTAAAACCCCAAAATTCTTTAATAAAACAAAGAATATTTGTAAAATAATTCCTACTAGAAAAGCATTGCAGTTCAAAGTGTATCCGTGTTTACATCTTGGAAACTGATTTTCTGGTTCTGTAATATTTTTTATTTAAAAACAAAACTTTACTTTATATTTCTTTGGCAACTCACTTTCTTGACATATCTCTCCTTCTTTGCCCCATATGCCTTCAGTTAAATGCTTTTTTTCTAATCGTTTATCACTCATGCTATTTTTATACCTCAGCTACACGATTCATTAAGTGTTTAATCTACTAGTTTTTTTAATTTTTTTTACGCTTCTACTTTTGAACAATGCAAACTCTACAAAATAAAACGAAAAATGTCTCCATTCTTTCCCCACTTTGTATAATGGCGACATTTGATGGTGAGTGACAAGTTAAAAAATCGGATTGGTGTGCCTTTCTAGCACATTTACGTCTGAAACTGCACGTATGGGAAATATACTACCCGGAAAAGCATACTGCCCCCTCCTCCCAGTTACGTCACAATTGGTATTTACGTTACAAGACTAGAAACGTAAATTTTACAGGTCGACGCAGAAAAAACCTGGGGGAGATCTGCAAAGTCAGTTTCCGGTCGTGTATCGTAGGAATGTTTATTCTAACCCGACCAACACAGTACATACTTAACATGTCAATATTAATTTTTAAACCGACATAAAATACCACATTAGAAGTGGCAGTTCCACTATAAGTGCACATGTGGCTCCCAAATTTTACTTAAAATAAAACCCAAAATAATTTCAATAAAGACTTCAATATTATCTAGAAATTAATACTCGGTATGTATGTGTTTGTACTCGTGTTTGGCTACTGTCATAGAAAACATAAACTCTAAGGTTTTCTTTTCATACAACACAAAAAAAAAATACATTTTGGACTATTTTCAAGGAATCAATACTCATTTAAACTTTTGATATTTTTTAAGGAAATATTCAAACTTCGTTTATTTTTATTTATTGGGCGTTAAGTTTTATAAAAATGTTTATATAACATTTTTTGATAGAAAATAAATGTTTCAGTCAATTTGTTTGTAAATTTAAAAAAAATCACATTTTTAAATTTAGTGTAAAAATAGTGACATTTATTTGACAGATTTTGTTGATAAGCATCAGCATTAACAAAAAGAACAATCTTTTACCAGTATAAATAAAAGACTTCTTGAAAACTCGAAAATATTTGTGACCGTCTATTCTCCAAAACTTTCCTGTGTCCGTCTATTCTCCAAAACTTTCCTGTGTGCCAGCCTAATATTTAAAAAATGACAAATGGATACCTATTGCAAAGGTTATTTGGCCAAACGGTTGCCTTATAACTCCCGGCCAATTAAAACTCGGCAGCCTATGACGCGGCAGTTATGCTGCTCCACGATCAATAAAGAGACATGTTCATCACATTATGAGAGAAATAAAGATAGATCTATATAAAAATCTGAAAACATAAAAATTTATTAAAAAATTTATGATGAAAATTCCAATATTTATATAAATTTAAATTAAGGACACCATTATAAATACTTTTTATGGTTTAAATAAACTTTCTTGTTTAATTTAATTAAACTTTTTTGACCGAAGTCTTTAGCAGCATTTTATTTCTATTGACAAAAAAATTATTTGTTAGTGTTTGTTGTAGGTAAAAACTAAAATTAATATTAAAAAAAAAGGATCAAAGAAAAAAAATTACAAATAACGTATCTAACACCTTTTTAGCTTTTTATTCACACGTCGGTTAGAGATGCGCTCTATCAACTTACTACAACATACTCAATTTTTAACATATCTAATTAATTCCCGTACAAAATGTTGGTTTAGATATTAATAAATAAAAAAAGTTTAAATAAAACCCGCTCCGCTGGCAATGCATAATAGAAATGTTTCTATCTAAATAAATGCTTTAAAAAAATCTTGTTTTGAGCGTTTGAGTGTTAAGCGGCTTACATACCGGTGACGTATTTGAATGAAACGCTGCTGCTTCTGCGGGTTAAAAATTGGCTTTTTAGAAATAAGTCAAACCATTCAACAAAAAATTTTTGCTCGGACACTTGGAGAAGGGTTTACTCACATAAAACTTTTGTTGCAGAGGGGATGACCCCACTTATATCTAATATGAAAGTTTTTGAAAAAGTATAAACAACGGTTTAGTTATAGGTTATATCAAAAAAATGTATACCGTTGTTTTTCTTTTTTCGTAAGTGTTCGAATGAGGTACTGTAAGTTGGGTGATCCCCTCTGAAAAAAAAAGTTATGGGTCATTAATAGGCCTCTTTATTATGACCAAAAATTTTTTGTGTCAGGAAGAAAGCGCTTGAAAAAACTCAATTAACAAAAAAATATTAACCCTCTAACGCCAGCGTTCAACTTAAAGTCGCCAACCTGTATTATTTTTTAAAATTTATTATTTTATATTATAATGCATATGTAGATTGCCATATTTCAAGTTAATAATTCAAATTTTATTTTTTATCTTGTTTTATTGATTAATTTTAGGAAGGAGAAATACAAACAGCTATATGAGATTATGACTACATTTAAGCGTTGATTGAATACCTAACTCAAATTATTTGAACAATTTTTGAGCAATAAGAATGGCTTGGAGCCATTGTTTACTTTTCGTTGTAGTTTAAAAACGAGTAAAAATAAGTACACATGTTCCCAAAAAATTTAGTTTTTGGTCTTTATAAAATGTATAGCAACCACTGAACTGTTATTTAAACAATTATGAAACAAAAATAAATACAAAATCTAAAAAAACCCTTGCAAAATACCCCAACCCGCTATGAAATACAATGTAATAGCTGATTTATTGGATGACTAGGACGTAGCACTGACGTAACGGCCGCCATGACACTCGAGTTACCACGCAACCGTTTCTTTATAAACCGCCATAATTGATCACCTTAGCCTATAGTTTCTTGGAAATAAGCAATAGAACATTTTTTGATCACAATAATATAAATGAGAATTTTTTAAAATTCAAAGTTTTCCTTTGCTCCTCAAACTTGGCAAATGCTATAACTAACAAAAATTTTTTTACCAAAAAGTATTTAAACATT